>CM060062.1:25780328-26220328 GCA_030533445.1 Cyprinodon diabolis | reverse complement strand
TTTGCAGCCAGGCAAATATTCCTTGCCCTAAAGAACAACTAAGAGGAAAACAAATATATTGCTCTTTCTGTTGCATGTGTTTACTATGCCACAGAGATATTGTTATACCATTACATGTGTCTACTCAGATTAAGAGTCACAAAGTAATGAAATATAGATATTATTTGCACCACTGCACTTGTCTTTTAAAATTAGGAGAGATACAGTACATGGGACTAAGAATAAGCTGTAAACCTTCTTACTTGTGCATTGTTTTTCAACTCCAGCAATTTTTATGTGCTAGTTGATTTTCAACATAAATCTAGATCCCGCTCCACTGAATCAATTCACCTTCAGAGGGGCTCCCTAAATTTTCCTTTGATCTGACGATGGAAGGAGAGGAAGGTCCAGAATATGAATCAGTAAATGAGCCAATCCGGACTCATGCAAGGCAGCATCTAACAAGTCTTTCATCTACACGCAGTAGCTTGTATATGCACACACACACACGTTCGCATCTTGCTATATGTGGTGAGGACCATGTGTCGACCTTCATTTATTTTCAGTCATTTTCATTTTTAACCCTTTCTATGCCCTAACCTTTACAATAACCCAAAATTTAACCATTACTAATGTATACCTAACCTAACCTTAACCTAAACCCAATTCACACCTTAGTCCTAAACCTGTTAGCAAAAAAGGAAGTCAGGACCAGCAAAATGTCCTCACTTTGATACAAACATTCCTAAATTTGATGGTGAAGTCAGAAAAATCCCTCCAAAAACAGAAGACACTGCTTTATAGTACCAGAAACTAAAAAAAAAAACTATTCTTTTGAGACATCCCTTGTTGAATTTTAATCCGGAAAGGAGGGTGTTTGTATTGTGGCCTATTACTGAGCAGACAGCTAAATCCCATCATCATGGCTACTGGCATTAGGTGAATGTCTGTGAAACTCAGCTGTCTCTGATCCACGACAATGAGTCTGCATAAGTTCTGCTGTTCGTTCTCTAGTAAAGAACCACCTAGAATTATCTGCTAAACACTGTGAAGATGAAAGTGTCCCCCAACCTTGTCTCCTCTCAACATCGGTAAAATTGCTCTGTCTGTTGTGGAAAACCTCAGATTATAATGAACCCACTCTAGCATGGGACCTGTGATAGCACTGTTTGATAGAAGGCCATGCAGAGCCTGTACTCACGGGAGAAACCAGAGATCCAGAATCTTCAACAGGAGCTGCTGGTCATCTTTTACACTGCCATATTTCAGTTTACGTGGTGCATCTTTTACTTTTCAATTTGGCTCATACATAAAACTGGTCCAAACTGCAAAAAAAAAAAAAAAAGTATTTAAAGAAAGAATAATCAAGGCTGACCTTTACTCCACCTAATAAAACAGGCGGCCAACATCCTTTAATACCCCCGCATATTCTGCACACAAACTGTTTAGATTTTTTACCTTCTGATTGGGTTCCAGTAAGCAATATACAAAAACAAAACTCCCACAGAGAGTTTCTTTCCCCAGGCTCTTCACATACATACAGGCTACTTTCTGTAAATATAGGGGTATGTGGAACACTATATATTCAAGAAAGAAAGAAAGAAAGAAAGAAAGAAAGAAAGAAAGAAAGAAAGGTGTGTAAACTTGTAAGTTTTTGTCGCCACCTGCTGGCCAAAATGACAAGTTGCGTTTAGCTCACCACGGAAATAAGAGGATGGCGTCATTCTCTTGTCCCACTAGCAAAAACACCGTCAAATGTAAAAAAAAAATACAATATTGGGAACTGTTAGTATAATTATGAACAGATGTGGAATTTGCAGTAGGCTAATTCATAAACCCTGTATAATTGAGACGAGTTACTATTTTAATCATTTTAATAGGTTGCTTTTATTATCATTTTACTCATGGAATAACTGTCAACTGCCCTATTCACTATAGAGGCCACTACAATATATAGTGCTTATGCCATTTTAGATGATTGTCAGAACCATAGACATTATATGTCCCTCTTATAGCAGTGATCAATCCAATAAATATTAACAGTTTTCAAACAAAAAATGTTGTGTGCTTCTATCATATCTCCTCAGTAACATTGCTGACTATGAGTTTAATCTTTTTTTTTTTACATGTTCCAGCCATTTACAATTGAATCAAAGTGTGTAGTAGATGTTTATTGTATTTCAGTTCAAGCAATTGTTTATAAGAGTGTGAATTTACTGATAATATTTTAGATGATACGAAATAACTGTTAGATTGAATTCTTACTTAAATAACAGAGAACTGCAAGCCTAAATATTCCACATAAGAAGAATTGGTTACTATAATCGCAAAGGCCCTGATTGATTTAAAATGATCTCAATATCGCGCCATATCATTTTAGTAAGGCATTTAGGAGTCCGTGTGCTAAACAACTGGGGTCCTCGTCAGACTTCTGCACTATAATGGGAAATGCAGTTTTTAAAATAAAATGTTCGACTTTTAAACTTCCACTAGGACTTCATATCCCAGAAGGCCTTGCTCGTTGTGCTCCTGTCGAGCATCATGGCTTCCCCTTGAATCGTTGATAGTTCGCTACCAATTTGTTGACAAACTAAAAAAAAACGTCAGTTTAAGAAAATAAGGGCTTAGATAATCGAGGTGTTTTAACTTCCTACTCACTGCTAAAGGTAACGTATTCTTGTTATTTAGTTTTTGGGGTAAAAATAAACTGCATCGTCTTTTAGCTTTTTGCTAGCTATATTCTGAGGGCTAGCTTTCTTTTAGCAAAAAGTAAAACTAACATATTTTGCCCATTATGATTCCGACTCGTTTTTATGTAGATGGTGATATTATGATTAAAGTAGTTCATGACACCCATATTTTACTGCTTGTAGAAATTAGAAGATATTATCGTGGTAGCTGGTTATGCCACACTCGATGTCATTTAGTAACAATTTTTCCATTTTTATCTGCGCTCCTGTAAGGTTTTCTGCGAAACTGTTAAAGTGTGGACTTTAGTAAGGGATACATCTTTAAACTTGGTCAATCTTTTAGTATCGGTCATAAATTGAGGAAGAAAACGGACAATGATTAAATGCAATTAAAAACATGTCAGAACCGCGCATAAACATTTCTCTATATGTGAGATTAATGACCTTAGAACTTTAGTTATTGTGTAACCATTTTATACATTTACATTTTCCCTGCCTTTACTTTCTTAGAGGTAGCAAATAGTTTTTGTATTTAACTTTTGATATGAATGTTAATATTACGTTTAAATATTAAACTGAATAGGTCTGCTAATCTGACGTTAGCCAGTGGCAATCAAGAACACGCTAGATGTTGTTTGCCATAACTTTCATAGCAACACAGCTTTGAGAATAAATACAAATCAATGTTAATTGTTCCAGCACTGCTCTGGCCTCGATGCTGTTCAAACATATTGTCTGATTTACTGACCACCTTTATTTCTGTATGTGATCTAAGAAAGGGTTTTCTATGTGCTGAAAAGTTTCCAGGTAGATATGAGTCAGTATGAAATTCTGATTGTACTATAAAATTAAGCAAAAAAGTAAAAAAATTTACGTTTTTATGGAATCATAATCAAAGGCTGAATTAAAGGAAGGGGAATAGAAAGAAATTCTTGCTGAATTGTGCGCTGATCTTTGCCATAAACTCTGTAGTTTTTGTTAACTTTAATTTATTATTATCATGCTGAAATTTCTTTCCCTTGCAGGCTGTCAATTCCCATTAAATGCTTATTAATGCTTATGATTTTTGGCACCTATATTCAAATCATTACATGCAAAAAGAGGTAGCAGATATATAAGTATGTAGGTAAGTAGGTACACAGAATCTGCAGCTTCACCCAAGAAGAGATTCAGTTTGGTAATCCTGCACTTAAAACTAATCAGATATAGAGAAATTGTGACCAGAACAGTCATCAATCAGTCGCCTCACTAACATGGTGGTATTTGTTTTACTAATGCGTAATGCTAAAGGTAGATTGTTAATTTCAAGACAACTTTAAAACTTGAATTTAGGCAATAGCTCTAGCTGGTGCTCCTGCAGATGCTCCACCATCAGTTGTGTTGCTTCCTCTATCTTCCGTTGTCGTAACGCACGCAGGGCAACCTTCTTCCTCCAAGCATTTGCTGTCTATCTTCTTGTGGTAGCCAGTACTGACTTTAATGCATTTCGTTGCGCACTGCTGCAATACAACCTGAGTACTTATGACGTTTACTAAGAAAAAAAAACATACTGCAGGAAATGTGTGACTGAAAACTTAAGTGGTTTTGAATCAGTGACTTTTTCTAGGCTATTAACATTTCTGTTTTAAAAGTACACTGGAAGCAATAACTAAGATGTGTGTAATGTATAAAATCTCTACTAATGATGTTGTGCATTTCAACATTTGCAGATGGCAGCTGACACAGACAAGAAGGATGGCGACTCATCAGGGACCAAAGAGCGCGAGAGGAAGCGCAGCCGTTCACGAGATCGCAGAGGATCACCTTCTCGCAAACGGCATCGCTCCCGTGAACGAAACCGCTCCAAATCTCCAGAAAGGTAGCTTAAACGGAAACGCACCAGAAACAAAAAAAACAAACTTGGCAGGATTATTGAATTAAGCAATTTCACCTCTGTGTACCTGTGAAATGGATTGTGCCGGTCCACACTTTTAAGTTAGGCTGTTAATTTGTGTTATAATTAAAAAGGGATCGTCGCATGAAAGACAAGGAGAGAGACAAGGAGCGGGACAGAGACAAAGACAGAGAGAGGAGTCGCAAGGACAGAGACAGCCATCGCCGTGACAAAGATCGCAGCAAGAGATCAAGGTACTGAAAATGTCAAACAATAACGTGATCATGATACTTAAGGAACAAATGGTAGCAATATCTTAAGCAGCATATTTACTTAAAAATTTAAGATAACACATAAAGGTATTAAAAAGAAAACTCCCAACCCTGACAAAAATCTCTGCTAAAATTACCACATCTGGTTTAATTCAATATGATTGTTTACGGTGAGCATATGATTTTAATAATTATTGTATACTGTACAGTATGTATAACTTTCTTTTGCTGCTGTTTCCTTACAAGTCTGTCACCAAAGTCAAGGGATGGCAAGATAAAAAAGGAGAAGGATATAAAAACAGAGGAAGAAGATGATGAGAAGAAGAAGAAAGAGAAGGTATTCTGTAGCACTGTTATTATTCTTTATCATCTTTATGGATCATAAATTACCACTGCTTTATGGGAGAAATTTTAACCTCCGTAACTTAGAATATACTGTAGTTTTTCTAGTAGAAATAACTTTGAGAATGTGTTCCACCAGTTTACATTTTTCTGTGTTTTAGGTCCAGCCACTCTCTTTGGAAGAGCTTCTGGCCAAGAAAAAGGCAGAGGAAGAAGCTGAAGCAAAAGTGAGCATTTTCTTTCATATTCATTTTCTTTTCAAAGTTCAGTGTTCTTAAAATTGTCATTATATTTTTTCTTTTCTTTTCTTTTTTTTAGCCCAAGTTTCTCTCCCGAGCAGAGCGCGAAGCTGAGGCTATAAAGCGCAGAGAGCAGCAGGTGGAAGAAAAGAAGAGGATGATTGAAGAGGAAAGGAAGAAAAGGAGGATGTTTCAGGACCTTGGGAGAAAAATGCTAGGTGTGTACTTTATGTTTTAGCTTGAATATTTTATAGTCTGGAGATTTTTTTAATACCTGTGGTTTTGTTTCCTTACAGAGGATCCCCAAGAAAGGGAGAGACGGGAGCGCAGGGAGCGAATGGAGCGTGAGAACAATGGAAATGATGAAGATGATGGACGACAAAAGCTCAGGGAGGAGAAAGACAAGAGCAAGGAGCTTCATGCCATCAAGGTTATTTTCAAGCAACCTAAAGGGTCCCTTTATTAAAAAAAAAATTAGATAAAAACTTAATATTGGATCTTAAAGGTATTGTGGAGGATTTTTTAAAAGATCTGGATGTGCAAGAGCATGCATCAGCCCATTTCTTCCTGTGTACGCCCTGTTAAAAATGTGCTGTTCTCATAGCTCTTACAAGCCTACTGTGTCTACATACAGAGGGGATTATATAGTGGACTTTATAGCAAACTCAGTTAACTGACAGTTCGGACAGTTGATTACTGCTTTTTGCCCTGTTGGTCACATGACTTCGCCTCCACCGCACGGTGCCTGTGCCATCTTTGCTATTAATTGCCGCTGTCGGGTAGCGACAGTGGGCCTCTGTGACAGCAATCCCTTTGCTCTCCACGCAAAGCATTCTGGGACATATCTGCCTCTTCTTAGGCCTTTATTTTCTTCTCATACTCTTCGTAGACCCTTTTTCTCTTACAAAACTCTGCCATTTTCAAAGGACCGCAGTGAGAAAGGTGAGCTTCAATAACTGGCTGAAACCGTAGCTTGCCACAGCTATATGGCTGAAAGTGCAGAAAAAGATGGCTAACAGGGCGAGCATGTAGAACGGCCTTACGTAAAGATATCAACAGAATGATTGACAATTAGGAGGATCACTTATTTACACGATCTACCTGGAAATATATATAGGTATAAATATACCTTAAATGAAAAAAAATTAAAAAAAGTAATTCGGAATTTCCAAATGAATTTTCACTCATCATTACCCAAAATACTTTTTGTCATAATACTTTTTATTTCAAATTACTTTGTGAGATTGTTATTTTTATGGAATCTGAACTAAAAATATGACAATCGGCGTATATACCGGTGTTTTTAAACAGCTAAACTGATTTGAATACAGGAGCGATATCTGGGAGGAATCAAAAAGCGACGGAGAACCCGTCACCTCAACGACAGGAAGTTCGTGTTTGAGTGGGATGCTTCTGAAGACACTTCAGTCGATTACAACCCTATGTAAGTTTATCACTAAGTTGTTTTTAACGGGTCTTTAAATCTTTATCCAAGTTTGATAATTAGATATACATTTCTCTCTGCAGCTACAAAGAGAAGCATCAGGTGCAGCTTTATGGGCGGGGCTTCATTGCTGGTATAGATTTAAAGCAGCAGAAAAGAGAGCAGTCACGTTTCTATGGCGATCTGATGGAAAAGAGACGCACACTGGAAGAGAAGGAGCAGGAAGAGTGAGTATGGTGATGTGAAAAGCTGTCGGGGTCAATGGTAAGACTTTCTTTTTTTTTTTCGTTGAGTGATTTGAACCTTTTCTTCCACTCAGGACAAGATTAAAAAAGGTGCGTAAGAAGGAGGCTAAGCAGCGCTGGGACGACAGGCACTGGTCTCAGAAGAAGCTGGATGAGATGACAGACAGAGACTGGCGAATCTTTAGGGAGGACTACAGTATCACCACAAAGGGAGGGAAGATCCCCAACCCCATCAGGAACTGGAAGGAGTACTCACTCCCTGCACACATCCTGGAAGTCATCGACAAATGCGGCTATAAGGTATAATGGACAGCTCTGCCTTAATCCTGTTTGGAGATTTAGATTCCATGTCTATAACCCTGTCTGATGTCTTATTTTGCTTAAATTTAACCTTCAGGACCCAACTCCAATTCAGAGGCAAGCAATTCCTATTGGCTTACAGAACCGTGACATCATCGGGGTGGCTGAAACAGGCAGCGGTAAAACTGCTGCTTTCCTCATTCCACTTCTGGTCTGGATTACTACTCTGCCAAAAATTGACAGGTAGCACAGATAACCTTCCATCAGTGTTCAGTAACCCCGTTAATGCGTCTCTCACTGTGTTATGAGTCCTTCCTGTCTAAAAACAGCCGTCTGCTCTGTGTGTTGCAGGATGGAAGACTCCGATCAGGGTCCGTATGCGGTGATTCTGGCACCAACACGTGAGTTGGCTCAGCAGATTGAAGAGGAAACCATCAAGTTTGGTAAACCCCTGGGAATCCGAACAGTGGCCGTGATTGGAGGAATCTCCAGAGAAGACCAAGGGTTCCGCCTTAGGATGGGCTGTGAGGTGAAATATTCAGGATTATTTCTTATATGCAACATGGTACCAAAAACAACTTGTGTTCAGTGACTGAAGTCAGAATTGAAGGAAGTAAATTTGGTTGTAGATCTGTCATTTGAAATAACTGACCACAAAAAAACATCTATTATCCTAAACAGGAGTACATAATCTCAGCATTGAAATTAAATTTGGACTTAGATTTAAGTATATATACATTAAGTGGAACAAACCATTTATTTTAAATAGCTGGGGCAACAATAAGTATTTGTTTGTGTTCTGACAAATTGGTATTTTATGTGACATGATGTGAGATCTTGATTTTTTTACCCAGTGCCAAAAATATTTTGCTTTTATAATTTGTTTGTTTGTGTTTTTTCCTCTTCCATCAGATAGTCATAGCTACGCCCGGTCGTCTGATAGATGTGCTGGAGAACCGCTACCTGGTCCTGGGCCGCTGCACATATGTAGTCTTGGACGAGGCAGATCGTATGATTGACATGGGCTTTGAGCCCGATGTCCAGAAGATTCTGGAGTACATTCCGGTGACCAATCAGAAACCGGACACTGAAGAAGCAGAAGACCCTGAGAAAATGTTAATGAACTTTGAGTCTGGGAAACATAAATACAGACAAGTATGTGACTATTTCTGATCCACACCTCTGCTGATCTCAGGTATTCTCTGAGTGTCTTCTTGATATTTTTTTTTTATTTACAGACGGTCATGTTTACCGCCACCATGCCGCCGGCTGTGGAGAGACTGGCAAGGAGCTACCTGAGGCGTCCTGCTGTGGTGTACATCGGCTCTGCAGGAAAACCCCATGAGAGAGTGGAACAGAAGGTCCTGCTCATGTCAGAGGGAGAGAAGAGGTGAGAGAAAAACCAAACCCACAACCCAAGATCTCACTCCAGGGTTTCCGCGGGCCAATAAAAATCATTAAAAGTCATTAAACTATTATTTTTTTAATTAAGGACTGAATTGGCATTAAAATTCATTAAATGTGATTATCGTGGCATTTAAAATTCTTTATTTAAAAAGAATAAAAAAAGAGTTTATAGAAATGATTTTGTCAGATATATTGCAATATATTTGTGCAGAACTGCTTCTGGTTGATTGTAATGCCGTATGTTCGGAAAAGAAGCTTGAGGTGAAGAAAAAGCTAGAGAATGGGGAAAATACAAATTTTAACAAAGGTGTCTGGAAATCAAGGAATTCGGGACATGGCAGCACCCTGTTGATGGTAAAGATGACGAAGGATTTTGCCGTGTATATATGAAAGTCATGGGTACTTGATCATGGCATTAAAATTATTTCTAAGAGCAGTGAAAGAGCATTAAAAAGCATTACATTAGAGTTACTCATTCCTGTATAATCCTGCAATCACTTCAGTGTTGCTGAGTGTTTTGTTGTTTTTCATGTGCCGCACAGGAAGAAGCTTTTGGAGGTGTTGTCGCACGGCTTCGAGCCTCCAATCATCATCTTTGTCAACCAGAAGAAGGGTTGTGATGTACTGGCAAAGTCCTTGGAGAAGATGGGGGTGAGTAACTGTAATAAATGGGAGTTAAATGATTCTCAAAGACAACAACGGTGTAACATGACTTCATGAATGCACACTAAAATAAACGTTCCTCTTGCTTTTCTTTAGTACAATGCGTGCACGCTGCATGGTGGCAAAGGCCAGGAGCAGAGAGAGTTTGCTCTTTCCAATCTCAAGGCTGGAGCCAAAGACATCCTGGTGGCCACAGACGTTGCTGGTCGAGGTATCGATATCCATGACGTCTCTATGGTCATTAACTACGACATGGCTAAGAACATTGAAGGTAAGAGGCCTCGCTGTTTTCAAAGATATTCAGTCATTTTAAAAACGATAGAAAAGGAACCAAGTCTTCTGTATCTCTCCTAAAGACTACATCCATCGTATTGGTCGTACTGGTCGTGCGGGTAAGAGTGGTGTGGCCATGACGTTCCTCACCAAAGAGGACTCTGCAGTGTTCTATGATCTGAAGCAGGCCATCCTGGAGAGCCCGGTCTCCACCTGCCCTCCGGAGCTAACAAACCACCCAGATGCTCAACACAAACCCGGAACTATCCTGACAAAGAAGAGGCGTGAAGAGACCATCTTTGCCTGATTTATTAGTTTTAAATTTTCACAGGACTCTGCAAGTTTCTGCCAGTCATCATGTAAATTTTTTTTTTCCATTCCTACCCTGCTATGGTGATGTTTCAGACCATCTGCAAAGGAAGAGATGACTAGACACATTTTACTTTTTAGATTTATTTTCATGAAGACCCAGGGGGACTGTATAAATAAAAAATGATTAATAGCTGACAGTGATGAGGGCGTATAGAAGTAGGTGCTGTTTTAGTGAACATTTGTCACCATTATCTGGATCCTCTGAATATGTAAAAGACCAATAACAGATTAAATCTACATTTCTTGTGTTTTGGATGTTTGGAGTTCAATGCTGGACTATTCAATTTTTATGATGTGACTTCATAAGAATTAATCAGTGTTTGTCTCTCAGGTATCTTGAAAATATTAAAATATTGTCACTTGTGTACAATGAAATGTTCCAGTTCATAATTGGTCAAAGATGTTCATAAAAAAACTGGAGGAAAAAGTCTGAACGCCTCAAACACACTTGATGTGAAACTAATCAATCCATCAATATCCACAACTATTTACCCTCCAAAGGTTGTTAGGAGGGGCCTGCGGACCATTTTTAGTAGTCATTTGGAGAGAGGGTGGATGAGCAATGAGGCAGCACAGACACACTGGAGAAACAGCCATGCTAACTCCTACCTAAGGGTCATTTAGGGAGACCAGGGAAACTAAAGGTCATCTGAATTTGGCAAATTGGTAACGACACCTCAGCCAAAGCAGAAGTTGTTTTTTTTAAAGGGACATATAGGTACAGCCTACCTCATCAAGTTAAGCAAAAATAATTTCATAACCTGTGCTCTTTGTGACACATGCTAATGTACACACCTGGTTTGTATTTATAAAAAGATTCATCCATACGTTACATGTTATGTAACGTGTTTGTGGTTCTTTGACTTTCATGACCTGGCTCTCACAAGGATCAATTATGGATTTCTCTATCCCATCATGAAATCTGGATTTGGTTCAGCCCTGCAAGATTTCCTCTCCTACCTAGGTTTTTTTTCTTTTTCTTCTGTGGGATCAAGATGGAGTACCTGTAGAGAACAAGCTAACTCAACGCAGAAAAACTCCAGACCTGGGACGTGAACCCGAGACCTAACAGCAATGCTACGTCTGTTTGAATTTCAATATTTTGATTCGTGGTAACTTCTAAGTCACATACAGCACTTTTTGGTCTCATTGATACCTCTAAGATATGTACAAACCCTTCTAGTGATTTCAGATCTTTCAATAACTGTTGTGTGTGTGTGTATATATATATATATATATACATGTATTTTTTTTAAGATTCTGCACCCATTGTCCCTCATTCAAAGATGTAATGCATGAGAACATATCCCTATAAGGCAGATTTAAGGGGTATTTTTATTTTACCTATAAGTTTAAAGTAAATTATAAAAAACAGGACTGGATCAAGACCGTTTTATCTATCCATCATGTACAGTTGAAAGGACCATAAGGGAGATATAAAAAAAAATATATATAGAACTATTTACAATAATATAGTATACATATTCTTGTTACCAAAATAAACTCCTCCAATTTCCTGTATGTAATTTATTATCTTTTACTCTTTTAAGTTATTTATCACTTAGAGCTATCTATTAATTACTTGGTCATTTTATTGCAGGCCTAGGAGGGGCAAAATAGAACTACATTTTTTTTATTATTTGAAACAGGCTGTGGCATTTAGCTGCATTTTCCAAGGCTAATCTGAAATGTTCTTTCCCCAGTTAGAATAATTCAATCAATTATCATTTGTATTATAAAACAAAGGAAACTCAAACCATTAAAAGTACATAAAAGTCATGTTTATTTATTTTAGTTCATATTTCACTCATCATCGTAAATCTGTTTTCCAATAGAAAGCATTCTATACAGCTTCAGGCAAGAAAAGGTCTCGTTTTTTTTTTCTTTTTTCCCCACCATCTCTGCCTCTTTTAATATACAGAAGGGAAGAGGCGTGTTGGGGTCACGCTAGCACGCTGTGGTAGTCTGGTGGATATATGGTTATATTTAGTGCAGTTATTGCATTACAAAGCAACCATCCCAAAAAAACAAAGTAGTGCAATATTTTTTTTTTCTACTCACACAAAAGAGGAAGTCCAGATGGTCTAAGGCGTTTTAAGTTTTTCAATGTTACGCTTCATATTGCATACAGAATAAGACAGAGAAAATTAAATCAGAACCCTTGTAAAAATTGTGCTTCAAAATTGAAAAACCTCAGCTGTTTATTAGTTGCTAAATTGGTCCGCTTCAAAAAACATATTTCGCCAAAGTATAATCAAGTAGCTAATTGTTGACATGCAGAACTCGCTCATTTTGTCATAGTCTTGGTCTGGGACTATTTACTGAGGAGTGACCTAAAAGTGCAACAAGCAAATACTGTGGGGAATCTCTTACTGTGGTGTTTTGGGAAGGAAAGAAATTTTCAGGAATTTGATAATAAGGAGTGAGTAGCCCCTAAAGACAAGACTATCATCACTACGAGACGACGAGAAAAGTCAGAGCCAATGCATTACTAAAATACTTAACTGTAAAAAGAAACAACCAGAGGTTCATGCAACACTTGCATAGATTTTTTTCTTTTTTAAACCATGCAGATTTTTTAGAAATTATTTTTAATATACAGAACACTGGATAAATACTGGTGACGTGGAAGCCGTAAAACGAGTAAACACTGACCCTGTGTAAGGAACAGAGAGTCATGTCTAACTGGCTCGGTGACTGGAAACAGAGTGGTATTAAGGAGGGCAAAGACAGCCAAAAATTGTGACTGTAAGGTCGAAATGTTTCCATGTAAACACAATCTGTGTGCGTTGATGACACGAAATTTCCCACAAAAACAATGAGAATGAAACATGTTAGGAATGTGCCAAAACACGACGACGTAAAGCCTTGACAAGCCAAAAAAGTCAGGTGATTGTGTCCCTTCTGGCTTTCCTTACACTGTATCAGTCCGTTTCTGCGTCAAAAGCCAGGAGCCCTAAAAAAATGTGCTCTTTTACATCTTTCTGTCAAAATATATATATATATATTTTTTGTGTTAGGTACATAGCTATGGAGGACCAATCCTGCCATGATTAAAAATACATCAAATAAAAAACTCATAAATAATCTATTGGCAAAATAATAGCCTTAAACTTGAATTATTAAGCCACTAACTGCAACAAACTGATTAAAATTAGAGGTATACTTAAAAAGTGATATTAAAAATTGAAAATAAAAGCTATAATTCTGCCAATGGGTTATATTTAGGAGTCATATTTATTCCTTCATGTATATTTAATTATTGCAAGATATATCCTCCATAATCAATACTTATCAAATTGTACCCAATGTAAAATTATTTTAACACACCGACATGCATGTGTAAAGCCTTTACATAAAAAAAATAAAAAATGTTTTGGCATTTCTTGCTTTCCATAACAGAAAAGGCTGACCAGTATGGAAGGCAAATGGGGCCAAAAATATGTTGCTGACATGTTGTTCGCACATTGTTTTTACATGCAAAAAATCCAATAAACCACCCCCGCCACATTAATGCCTCAGCATTATGCAAACAACACATACTTGACGCATTTCACTCAAAAAGTCACAGGTTCTCAGCTCTCTTGTCGCCCCACACAGGAGAGAACTGACAAGGGCGCTAAGGGTGCTACGAGTCCTTCAAAAGCCCAACGAGTTTGTAATGTGGAGCTAAGGACTTGACACCTGAGGATCCTCCTTTGCAAAAACCGGCCTTTAAAACTGCAGTATACACATAAATGACGCCACGTTTTTTTGTTTTGTTTTCCCACAGAGTGTGCGATCTGTGCGGGAAGAGTGGATGCTACAATCAGTTAACGTGCTACAATCAGATTTCCTTGCATTCGGTCGGGTCAGAGAAACCAGGTGGTGCTGGAGGTGCAAAAGGCATGCGAGCGTACATTCGGTGAAGCATCGATTTGTAGTGGAGCTGCAGCTGAGCAGCATGTGCTTGAAATATTTGAATGAATTAGTGTAAACAAACATTTTGGCAAAGAACGTGTTCCATATAATACTCTAAACATACCCTTCCTTGGTTGTATTTACATTCTATTTGCCCTTTTTTTTTTTTATAGAGGTGTCTGTGATTGTGTAACAGTAAGACAAGGGATGTCTGGAATGTACCGCATTGATGGTGACATAATGAGGTGCTTTTTATACAAATATCTGCCCATAACCGCAAAATCAGACAAAGAAAGTAGCAATGAAACAAAACCAGGTGCCCATTTAGTATATACATTGTAATCAAATGCATTACAATTTACCCTAAATGGCTCAAACACAGGACATTCCTACATTATTTTATTCCATAAAGATCATTCACCTTCTGTACTGCAGTAATGTGCAAATCGTCTTGAAATAATTATACATGCAATAGTAAAGATAGTTAAAAGTCTTAGGAATTTTAAGGCCTGTATAAGCGACATCCTACAATAGAGAAACCTTAGGCAAAGCTGCTAACGTCTGAGTCTGCACTCAGCCGGTAGCCTGAAACCTTTCTGTTGTAGAGGTGGATAGCCCTGTTGAATTCAACTGTAATTGTTTGACCCCAAAGAGATGAGTAATATTCATCTCAATTTACATAAAATATGTGACTGGAGGATTAACAACAACTAACTGTAAAGTATAAAGTTAGATGATCAATACATTTTTTACGATTAAATAATTCGTTTGGAGCTGTGCATCAGTCAGGGGGCATGGGGGGGGACCTTGCTAGCAACTTAGTAGTTGTCTCGGGGCCAAGGGCGGCTGCGCTGGCGGTTGTTCCTCTGATTGTGACCTTGCTGAGCTTCACGCTGGAGCAGCCTGTCCTGTGACTCATGCCCATTGGTGCTGTGGTCGCTGCATGGATGCCCTCGGTGGGAGGGGTACCTGTCCCTATATGAGCGGCTATGACAGGGCGAGGCGTAACCATCCTCTTCCTCCTCTTCTTCCTCCTCCTCCTCGTCTTCCTCTACCCCAGTGTGGCATGGGCTTCCCCTGTGGCCACGGGACAGGGAGTCACTGGCCTCATCAGATGGCATGAGACTGTCCTGCTCCAGCGGAGAGTGGGCCTCCTCCGCCGCCTCCTCTTCCTCCTCCTCAGCCTCCAAGCCCACTGCTGCTGGTGGTTGTGTCTTGTTCTTGTTCTAGAGAATTAAGATTGTCATGAAGAAAGCAGGGAAGGTAAAGACACTTCTAAAAGAAAACTAAAACTTTTAAAGTGGCTTCAATGAATAGTTCTGATTTTTCTGGAGGTAAAGGTCCTGTGAAGCTGTTAGCGGTTTACAATTTTCTAACCTATAGCAGACATTTTATATTATAATGAATTTCTGCCAATGTAAAGAAAACTTGGAGGAAACAGGTATTGGACATCTAACAGTGGTCAGACCACCATTAATCTCCTTAATGGCTGGTTTAACACAGTTTTTTGGAAAACCTTTACATCTGTGGGATACATGTTACATTTGTAGATATTTGGCATTAGTACTTTTACAAGAAGCTTCTGTGAAGTTTGTTAGTCAGACAAACAATGTCTGTTTTAACATGCAACGGAGGTTGCTGGCTGTACCAACCTGCCTGATCAGCAGGGACTCAAGCCTATCAGGATATACGTATATCCCTTTTTAAAAATAATATAGTTTTTTGTAAATAGATCAAGTAGTTATTGTTTGCATATTGTCAATCTATTTTAGCATGGTTTATGTTAAATAAGGAGCCTGCAGAAACAACGTATTAAAGACAAAAAAAAAAACAACAACTGTCTGCTCTCTTTAAGTATGGAAGTCCAAAAGTGACAAACATTTTTTTCTAAAACATTTTTTAAATTTAAACTTTGCATAACTTGTTGCATGTTGTGCAAAGATTACAATTAAAATCAATTCTTTCTGTATTATTTTATATGCAATAAAGTTAGGCATAATTGAAGCCTAAAGAATACACAGACATGATGTAAACAATAGAACAATGAAATGCAAAGAGCCAGTTTCTTTTTGCCCTTGCTGTCCTTCTATATTCCTACAGCCCTGATCCAAAAGACTTAGTGACGCTAACAAGCAGAAACTCAACTTTTTTCCTACCCAGGGTCATTTCACCCTTTTCCATTTCTTTTTTGAGTCCACCCATGGTCGGCTCACTGACTCTAGTGAATGACATTTTGAAGAAAAAAATAGTGCTGTAATATGAGATTTAGTGGGTTATTGTTATGACAAAAGAAAAGCAGCTTAAAATCAGTAACGTTAAATGCGTTAAATAGTTATTGTAAATGAATCATGAAATGACTCCAGCCTGATGAAGGTTAATAAAAAAAGCTGAATGACTAAGGGGTTTAGATTGCTTAAAAATGGAATGAATTGATCAACTGCATAACTCTAAGTTGGTGATATATCAGGTCAGTAGATATATTTATACATATATATCAGTTTAAACAACAACAGAAAATAGAGCCTTTTAAACACAGCACTGAAAGTAGAGGGTAGAACTTGCTGGTTTATCACCACCTGATTGCTTTTTTTCTGACTGATTAATATAAATAAATGTCTTTCAGAAATATGAGCAGGATGGTGAATTCCCTAAGATTCCTATTACCTGGATAGAACAAATCCAGGCACTTTCAGTGGAAAAGACGCTTAAGTTTCTTCCTCATTTGCCATGTTCACTTCCGAGAGATAAAGTAAAGTTTTGTGTTATTGTATTTTATTTTTAAAGCAAACTGTCACTTTGATTTATGAAAGAAAACAAAAGTTGAATATTTTTTGCTTAGTAGCAACAATGTTTTAAGTTAAAAAAACAAATACAAATTTATAGCTTCTTGTTAAAGTTTAGCTCATTTCTATATCTGCTATTGTTGTATCCCACAGACAGGAAATGTTCAGTTTTTAGTTGGGATAAATTAGAATAATTATGGAAAGCACAGTGTTCCCCTGACTAACAGTTAGCAGAAACAACACAAATACAACTTCATAGAACCCTTCAAAAAAAATCTGAACAACCTTGTAAGACTTTGAGATCAGACAGAGGTGAGGTTAAAAGAAACTAACTACAAATGCTGGATGTTAAAAGGAATCTGAGGAAGTCAATCTTAAATGATCAGAACTTCTTTTTATCCTGATTTGTGATTCCTTTAGATATTTATCCAGGTAAAAAGTCATGCAAGCATTGGGCTTAACTACATTGTGGACTTGAAAATACATAAATGTACTTTGTATAGGAATTTATTTACATATTTTACAGTTAGAAATAAATATTTGAAGAACTGTAATTTAGGCTATTGCAATCTGGTCAATTATTGTTAACCTCTTAATTCTTGGTACAAATCTGAAGAGGCCAATGTTTGCATGATTGATAGTGCCACAATAGTCACGTTAACAGGATATATGACAGATCAAAATACAACCAGAATCCCCTTCAAAACCCATCTGACAAGCAAAAATGTCACTTTAAAAGAAACGCATTTTGCTGCAGTTGTTTCTCCATCCCACACCAAACCACAAACCCCAAACCAAATAAAAAAACTGCCATGCTGGAACGGTTTAATGGTAATTTTAAAAAGCTTATCTGAAGGTGGTGAACAATAAGGCTGTATTGTCAAAAACAACAACACCAGTGCAGAAGCATTAAGTGAAGGTTTGTCATTATATTTCTGAAGTTAAACGGAATGAGCCGCCATGATGGCGCATCATCAACATAGAGGAGAAAATGTCAGGATTCAGGTTCTAGGAAAGTTGTTGGTGGTCATAGCATTATGGTTAGAAAGGCTATATTAAATAATTTCTTTGTTTTTTCTTTTTTATTAATTCATACAATAACTGAGAATTAAACCATCCGAGCATAGCTTTCATGTTTTTACAGCAATTTTAATCAAGTAATCAGGAGGAACAACTGAATAAGTCAATAGCTTTTTAAACTAGATTATTCTGTCTGAATCCATTTATAAGAACAAAATCAAGCCTTTCTTTTACTTTTTAAAAACTTGAGCAAAACAGGAGCTACAACTGGTTTTTAAAAAGTTTTTTTTTTCCAAAAAAAGTTTGGTTATATGTAAATGAAAGCCTGGTTGAGCCACTCCATCTGCTGCTCCCTCTTTACGACTGAAATATAAGAAATCTCCTGAGATACGGATAAAAAAAGTGCATTCCTGCAGAAAACATGTCACTGCTTACATCCTAGTTCCTAGCAGTAAGCCAGGACTACCAACTTACACATAACAAGATATAAAGCAAAACAGACGAACAAAAACATATTTAAGTTATACTTTGTAATTTGGTATTTGTGAGCCCACCCTCTGAATGCTGCCCTGGGTAACTGCCAATGTGGCCTATATAAAAACTGCCACTGAGGTAACTTTCAACTTCATTAGGTGATAAAAAAAAGACAAAATCAAAGAAAAAATTGCTCTAAAAACTCTAACTTTTTTTAAAAAAAAGGCTAATTATACAGGAATGCTATATGTTTAATCAATTTGATTCAAACTTTTTTTTCAGTATTGTTATAAGGTTGTGTTGTTTCACTATTTTTTACTGCATATCCTTCAACAATAGCGTTTCATTTTTAAAAATTAGTTTTTGCAAGATGTTGCTGAAGAAATTATGCCAACCAACGGGAGCTCATTAGTTTCAACAAATTAATCTCTTGGCAGTGAAATCAAAAGAGATAAAACACATGCAGCAAAAGATTTAGTTTAAAAAGAGCCTATTTGTTTTCTAATATAAAAGAACAGGGAATCTTGGTACCAAAATCATTAAATCATAATACAGATTTACTACCTGAAATATTTAGAGATGCACTATGATGCAAAAGATAAGTAATTACGCACCAAATTAAGCTCTTTGTCCAGTAATATGGAATTAATTAATTTAACCCTAACACTTTTTCTGTGATTGGAGGATTGTTTAATTTCAGATTTAATTTAATTTAAGACTGCGAGGTTTTAAAACTGTAACTGTCAGCGAGTGGCTAAAATATGGAGTTCTGTTTTAACAACCGCTTATTCCTAAATGGGCTTTTTTTGTGTGCTGCTCAGGATGATGTGTTCAAAACAGTTTTTTTTGGTGTAAAAAACATTATTTTAAAAGTCCTAGTTTAGTCAAAGTGACTTTTACTAAATTTCTATACATAAAGAAAGATGGAGCTACTGGTACTAAAATGAGGGAAATAACCCTGAGTTGGTTAAAGCTCTTCTGTTTAATTTATGATACAACTTAAAGAATTGAGTAGGTGCTCAAACCAAATACTGCTGCTCACAGAAAGTCAATGCACACTTATAATAAGCTAAGTTCATTGAATACCTTAATTTCAAAGTAAAACACACAGTTTAAGCCAGGGGTCAGCAACACTTTCAATTCAATGAGCCACACTTTGACTCCACAATATTTTACGTCCACAGCTGCAGAAAAGTGAATCCTTGTATTTAAAAGCTAAGGAAAGGAAACTAAAAATAGATGACTAATTTCACATATCAGCAGTGAAATAAAATATTTAATTTTTAAAAAGTAAAATAAAAACCTTGTAAAATATGACAGTTAATTGAGACATTTCTATAGATGTGAAACATGAAGAAAGATCATTTGAGACAAAAAAAAAAATCTATATTTCATTAATCAAGACGCTAATATCATTAGTGACATATTCTGTAGATATTCTACAGTATGCAGATATTGCATAAAAATTAGACCTAAACATTTTTGCCAAAAATCTAAATGGCAATAATTTTAACCAATATTGTGACTGCAATTTAATTTTGATGCACTGACTACATTTCAATCTGAAAAACTCACACAGAGAGAAAAGATAATTAGAAGAATTTATTGATAAGAAATTATAGTCTTTGGCGCTCAGACCTCGGCAGGAACATTCATGCTGAATTATGCTTTAACATGCATAAGTAGATGAATGAGAATAGGGATGTCCCCCCCCCCGGCCTGAAACTGGTGGTGGTTTGATCCGAGCTGGTTGACAAGGTGATCTGCTGAGCAGAATTGTGGGACTAGAAGACTGAGGGAGCTGATGCCGGGGCTTCACTCAGACTCGAGATATAGAGGTCCTGCTCGGTGATGCAGGTACCGTGAACTGTCCGTGATGAGCAAGCATGAAGCGACAGTGGAGAGGAAAAACTCCCCCTTGGGAAGAAACCTCTGGCAGAAACATGGTGGTCTTCTGCCAGACCAATGCGATGAGACGAGGGATGGTGACAACTGGGATTAATACTCTCTGATGAGGTTGAGGTGAAGTCGTGTCATGGAGGATGATTCAGCTGCGATGGCGGAGAAGGGGATGGAGGTGGGTGAATTGTCGTCTGAATCGAAATCTGACATTGCGATTGCAGGATAGCGGCTGGGATGAGGATTTGAAAGGAGTTTATAAAGTGGAAGGAGAACGCTGATTGGGCTTCGTGGTGGAGTAGTTCGAAGCTGATTGGCTCGCTTCGGAGACGGATCGGCTTCTGATTGGATGGAGGTAAGTCAGAGTTTCTTCAATTGAACTTCCGCTAGAGCTTCATTTCAATCTGAAAAACTCTCACAGAGAGAAAAGATAATTAGAAGAATTTATTGATAAGAAAGTATAGTCTTTGGCGCTCAGACCTCGGCAGGAACATTCATGCTGAATTATGCTTTAACATGCATAAGTAGATGAATGAGAATAGGGATGTTCCCCCAAAAAGCCGAGGTCAAGGCTGGAGAGTCCGTATGCTCGTAGGGCATACACTAGGGACAGAATAAAAGAATGCGTAATGAAATGCTGAGAAGGTTTGCAAACAACTTACCGAGCCAAGTTGTTGATGAGGATGGCGACCACGGTTGACGCCGAAAACTTACCGATGATGATGATGATGATTCTTGCGGATGATGATGATGATGGCGAAAACTTACCCATGATGATGACGATGATAACGATGACAGTGAATCTTGCGGATGATGATGATGAATCCTGCGGATGACGATGATGACGATGATGAATCCTGCGGATGACGATGATGATGATGATGAATCCTGCGGATGACGATGATGATGACAACGACGATGATGATGATGATGATGACGACGACGACGATGATGATGACGATGATGAATCCTGCGGATGACGATGATGATGACGACGACGAGGATGATGATGATGACGATGATGAATCCTGCGGATGATGATGACGATGATGAATCTTGCGGATGACGATAATGATGATGAATCCTGCGGATGACGATAATGATGATGACAATGATGACGATGATGATGATGATGAATCCTGCGGATGATGATGATGACGATGATGAATCCCATGATGATGACGATGAATCTTGCGGATGCGTATGATAATGAATCTTGCGGATGAGTCTGATAATGATCTTGCGGATGATTCTTGCGGATGATAACATATATGAACAAATGACATGACGAAATACAGACACATGACGAGACGCAGACATGGTGCATATTGATGCATTAGGGAATGCATGCAAAATGGCGTAAAGGATGCATGATGAGACGCAGACCAGACGTGACGTGATACACAAGAGAATGCATGTAAATGCCTGACATAAAGGTGAGATTGCATGAATGCGAGCCAGAATGAAGACAGCATGAATATAGCAAGGAGACAGCATGGAAGACTGCATGAAGCAGGGAATAATGTAGATAACTGATAAGGAGTGGGAGTAGAAAAATGAGTTAGAGGATGGTCGTGATTAGGTCAGAAAATTATGAGAATGAGTTTGAACCACCACCAGTATTTGTAATAGAGTTACCTAGAGGCAGAGAGAGCGCTGAGCTGCTAGAATTGATGAGAGTTCTGGGCGGATGAATGAGGTATAGGCCGATGATAACATCGGCCCAGAGCTGAGGGAAGCCTCAGAAACCCCGCGAGTAGCTGCATTGCAGCTGCTCAGTCCGGAACGAATGCCCAGAATACCCACTAGAGGGAAGGCCACATGATTCTAAGAGTATCCTGAGGTAATGAAGGAACCATGAGTGGATGTAGGGTAACCCTCGGGCGAGATGAAAAGTGCTTAGAATGCCTGAAACATGACGCGCTGGATGATGAAATGTTAGTGACTGCTTGCCAGGTGATGCTTCTGATGAAGGGCATGAGAGACTGGGAGGAGGAGTGACCTTATTAGTGGCTTCAACTACTACAATGTTATTACAGTGGGCGGACGCGTTTCCTTCCCGAAAAGGCCCCACGACGGCAAGCTATAGCTAAGGGTAGACCTCACACAAGCAGATGATTGGGTGTGAATAAAAGAGGCCATGAACCCGCGAACCACCTGTCCTGAAAGAACCCCCCAAAACCTACGGATGGCAGCATCCGTAGAAATTTTGGAGCATGTCAGGAGATAGATAATGTCGTCGCAGAAAAAAAAAAAAAAAAAAGATTTCCGTCCAATTTAGAAGCAGTCTGGACCAGGAGATCCGAACGGCAGCCTTCGTTCAGAGTAATCTGACCAAGGAGGAGGGAACGGAAATTGCCGGATCAAGCAACTGGGAAATGAAAGAGCGGCCATGAGGAATAAGCGCATAGCAAATTAGATGACCTAGCAAGGAGAGCAATTGGCGTTTAGAAATGACTGATGGGAAACATCAGTCATCTTTTCTTATTTTTTATTTTTTTTATTTATCGTTAGACGATGAAGAAGACAGGAAGATAATCAGAAATAATAATAAGGGGTGGTAAGATGACGGGCTGCTAAGACTGAGGTACGATATATATGAAGCGTGCACGGCGGGGACAGACTGATTCGGATGGGCCTCCTGCAGAAGCTCTGAGTAATCGCGATAGATGCTGATAGCGGCCAAAATTGGCCAATAGAAAGATCTCTGGTAGACGGAGATCGGATGATTTAAGAAAACTGTGACGTCACCTGCTGATGCGACCTGCTGATCGACTTCAGGGGAGGGAAGAATAAGAGAGACTAAATTAACATATTTCCCCTGAATAATTTAGAACGAGGCTAGTGGAAATATTAGTATGCATGGGAATATAAGGTATGCCTGAATAAGAGGCAGACAAAGCATAAAGAGCGAACTCAAATAGATAGAAAATTATGAATGAAAACATGGTTGAATACGTCTTACCCAAGGCTGGCCCGGCGGGAGGAGGACTTGCATGTCTTTTGCGGCCAGGGATCGGAGCAGATTGAAGAGCGGAAGGCGAGGGAGATGGAGATGAATCACGAGGAGGTAGGAGGTAGGCTAGTTGAGACAGCTGAGCAGAGTCTAGGTTGGAGCCTGGCAATATGCCCTTGGAGTGTAACGCGGAAGAAGGAGATGTGAGCGGCTAGACGGGAGCTTCTCCGAGCAGGGAGAATTGAATTGTCGTCTGAATCGAAATCCGACATTGCGATTGCAGGATAGCGGGCTGATGAGGATTTGAAAGGAGTTTATAAAGTGGAAGCAGAACGCTGATTGGGCTTCGTGGTGGAGTAGTTCGAAGCTGATTGGCTCGCTTCGGAGACGGATCGGCTTCTGATTGGATGGAGGTAAGTCAGAGTTTCTTCAATTGAACTTCCGCTAGAGCTTCATATGTAGAGCCCTAGAAATATGTTAAGAATGTGATAATGTTAAATTAATAGGTATAATCATCTTATTGGGCAAGCATTTCTTTGATTTAGTATTTAGTTAGAATAATTCATTTGGTTTATGACTAAAAAATTGCTCAAAATATTTTCTTTTTTTGTTATTTCAAACATTTCAGTCATGATACTACCCCTTTAAGAAGGACACAATGCATGATGGGAGTTAAAAGTTCATGATCTGTGTATATTTACGGAGACAGAGAAAAATATGTACACTGTATGCTCAAAATGGATTTTGTTTGATAAAGTTGCACATAAGTGAAAGTATATTTGTTTTTCTTTTGTCATTTTAAGGGTGCAAAACATACTTGTAGATGTTTCACTCTAGGGTTTCGTCCAGAGTCCATTGTTGCAGGTCTTAACTGTAGCCTATGTGTGAAAAAATTGCTCACTTCTACTAGCATGCATAGAGGCTGAATCCCAAACCACTAACCCTTAACTATCAAGTGTCACTCGCAATAAAGTCACAGGCTGTGTCTGAGCATCCGCCCTAACCCCTAAAACCCTCAATCACTGTATAGAACTGGGACTCTATAGTGGACTTTATTGTGAAATCAGTTAATTGACTGTTCGGACAGATGATCACCACTTTTCGCTCCCCTTTGGTGAAGTAACTCCAACTCCCTGCACGATGCATGTGCCATCTTTGCCATTTGTCGCTGCCACAACAAATCCCATAATATGGGATATATCTGCTTGTCTAGTGACCATGGATGATCACTACTTTTCAAGGTGCATTGTGGGAAATTTAATGTCAACAACTTTTTCATCCACTAGACGTTTAGCTATTTGTTTAAAATGGCGTAATCACAATATAGTGCCCTATATAGTGATGTTCAGACACAGCCACACTCAATGTCTTTTTTTATTTTTCCTATCTTATCATTTTCTATCAGTGTGATGAAGATGCAGCAAACTAGCGGAACTTACATTTGAATGCACACGTTTCCTCTGCCACTAGTTCGCCGTTACTCCCACTGCCAAGTTCCAGCGAGCCTGCACCGATGCAGAGGTTAGTGCTAAGGGGCCAGTTTGGGATTCAGCCTCAGTGCTGGCTGCAAACCTCTCTTTCTTTATATGTGGCGCTACCTAAACAGCCTAAGTGATAAGTGTATGACCAAAACTGAGCGATTCTGAGATTTCAAAATTGTGATTTGTTCAACTGTGATTTTATTGCAAATGCAATTAATTTCCCAGCCCTAACAAAAACATACAAAGGTACTTTTAAAACACAAGAGCCACAGTGGAGGGACCAAAGAGGAACATGAGGTTCTAGAGGTTCTCCAGAACCTCATGCTCAGGTTGCAGACCCCTGGGTTAAGTGCTGATCCCTTTTCTTTCAATAGGCTCTGCTATGTGTTACTGTTAGTGGTAAAGGCATTCACAAAGCATGCTGTCAAAAGATAAACTACAGAAAAAATATTGACGTTTAAAATTTGTGACATTTAGGACCTAAAATGGTGCTTCCCTGGACTATGAATTTCCCTAAAAGCTTGTAAATACTGATTCACCTAAAACCTTCAAATAAAGGACAAAATGCATAGTGCAATAAAGAAAAACAAGCAAACAAAAACAACCTTTTTGGCGAGACCTCAGTGAAAAAAGCATGGCTCATTCGCTCTTTCAACCGGTGTGTTGTGTTCAGGTGTCAGAGGGTTTGTAAAAGGGGGGAGTGCACATACATGACATATAAACCCCACTACTCACCCTTTTTTGTAAGCGATCATTCAATTAATCCCTGTGTTTCAGAAAACTGCAAAAGGTATGAGGTAGGAATGAGCGAGAGGACAGATGGGACAACTTGAGACAAATTAAAACACATGAGCGAGTCTGAGATGGTAACAGCGGGTAAAAACAGTGGCAACTTCAACCTAAGAAGACTCCTACAGTACGCTTTAACCAGCATCAACAGCGGAGAACTCTGACTGATCAGGGTACCTGTAGGCTGGAGATGGCCGAGGGTGGGGTCATCAGACTCTGCTCCAGTAAGGGGTTAAGAGGGGTGTTTCCAGGCAGGTGAGTTGCACGCCAGTACACCTCCAGGTATTCAGCCAAATGTTCACAAGCATCTTCTAGCTGGTTCTCATCCAAAATGACATCAAACATATCCTGAAAGAGAACCCATAAAAAACATGTTTCTCTAAATTGCAATTTAACATACTTATTTGTGAAAAAGTTTGTATTTATTATTATTCTTTTTAATGCAAACTAAAGCAAGAAAGCCAATTAATTGGAAATTATGGAGTCAAATTAATTACATCCGGCCTCTCGGTTTGTACTTTTAGTTTGTTTTTAAACCAGGAAAGTCATTTGATCCACTTGTTCGGTTCTGGACCAACAGGCCAATCACTGACACTCTCATGGGGATAGTGGCTCTGGAGGTAAGGGCTCATCATGTAACGAGTGGGTTGCTCTTTCAGTCACCATATCCTTGTGCAAGGCATTTACCCAAGCTTGCTGCTGTTTGTGGTCGGAGGACCTGGGCGCTCCGATTGTATGACAGTTTTGGTTCTGTCAGTTAGCCCCAGGGCAGCTGTGGCTACGTCTTATTTTCCAAAAATAAAAGTACAACTGACCATAAAATAAAAAGTATTTATTTGATATCCTTAACTTGAACATTTAATGCTCAGGCATTTCATTGTTTTCAATTGAAATAAAAAAATAAGGTAAGTGAATACGTACTGATATAAACACAAACTCAAATTAAGTTCCAATTCTACCTTTGTGGACAAAAAGCAGAGCTCTTCTGAATAAGTCCCCTATAGACACATCTAAACTTGACAAATGAATAAAAATAAATAAATAAAAAAAAGATTTATATTCACTATGTCGTTTTTACTTTGTTTACATCATTCACCATGTTAATGAAACATCTTCTCCTAAATCCCCAGCAATGGGATGTTTTAGCCATTTATCCTTGACTACAGCTGCTTTGGTGCGTTCTTCTCTTGTGACCTTTGCCTTGGCCCCTGTCTTCCTGCTCTCACTCGCAGGGAAGTAGGGTAGGTGCACAGCACGGACACCCACTGTAGTCTTTCATGAAAATTATGATTAGGAAATTTTTTTTAAATCGTTTTGGTTGATAAAATCTTTTTTGGGTCCTTAAAGAGCAAAACCAATCCCATTTTTTTTATTATCCGGTAAGTAAAATATGAAATGTTTTCCACGTACCCCGTGCAATGCACTAGCGGAGCACTAGCAGGCCAGCTGACAGCCATATATATATATCTATATATATATATATATATATAAATATAAAGACTCGATTGATCAATCTTGAATTAGGTCTTACATTTTTTAAGTAACCTTTTCTGGAAGCAAGAGAAACGTATTTAATAGTTAATTAAATAAGTGAAAAATATTTAAGAATAAAAAAATATAGTTCTTTGTATAATGCAAGCATCTCAGGTAACATTTAAATGTTTATATTTACAAATAGATCTTTCCAATTTTTATTTTATGAAATTTGGCTTTCCATACCTGCTCCAGTCGGACTTGATCCTATTTATAGATTTTTACTTGTTTGATTTATACTTGTGCGACGTTTAAATTGGACCACAAAATGTTCCGGTCAAAATCTTTCTTAAGAAGTTAACGCTAAACAGATTTGTAAAGTAAATAAATATTTACTTCCACCGCAGCATTGTTGCACACTGGACGTGCCATGTACCCACGTCAGGCAATTTCAAAACTTCTCAATCTCTTAACAATGCCCTTTGGTCCGCTCTTTATTATAACTTCATCTGGCAAAGATAGATCAGAGAAACTGCGTCAGCAGCATAACCAGTTAGAATGAATGGATGGACTTTCCATTACTGCAGTGAATAATCGGAAAAAAGTAATAATAGAAAAAAGATTCTATGAAACTTAAGAATAAAGCTCAAATTTCCTTGCGAACATCTTTAAAATATAATAATATTTGTGGCAAATGATTTAGGGGCTGATTTAGGGCCCCCTCTCTACCCTGGGTCCGGGACAACCGACCCCAACCCCTATCGGTGGGTGTGGGTACTAGTACCCTTGGTTGGGAATCACTGGTGTAGCTAACCACCATCAGTGTGTGAAATACTGAATGCAGTCTGAAGAGCTTTGGAGTTCTTCAATTTAGGTGCCAACAAGTACAGCATATTTGTGTTTTTATTGCAGCTTAAATATTATTGTGAGTTTCAAGATCAGCTCATTCAATGCAAGTTTTGAGAAATTTAATTTCGAAGTTTGGAGCAATGTCAAAGATTGAAAGCCCACAGCAGGTGATGAGAAGCATTTCTAAGCAACAGATGGTGGGTAGTAAGGATATGAGTAGCCTACTATCCTCACTGCCACGGTGGCAGGTAAAAATGTGTTCTGAAAATTCCCTTTTATCACAGTAAAAATGCTCATCAGAAACTGAGCAAAAACTGCAACATCTACCTGAAATAGTCAAGAATGTTTGCTTTTCTTACTTATATTTATTTCCAGAAGTGGTTATAAATCACTATGGTGTTTCAATGCAGACAGGGCTAGACACTGACAACTTGTAAATATGTGGATTAAAGTGCTAGCCTGTTAGGTCTCAAAGATTTCTCTGACTTTGCTGTCACTGGATAAATTATCTTAGAACCTGCTGCTTTAGGTGTCCACTGAAGTAAGAGTTAAAGTAGTAACTAAGGGATTAAAAATTCAAGAATCTACTGATGAGTATGTTCCTCAAACATTGAGGTTTCTCTCTGTTGCAGTGGCTCTCACTCAAACAGAGGAATATTACACAATTATTATTAGTGATTACTTAATTAGCATCTTAGCTCATGCAGGTTCGACAGTAAACTCTTGTGAATAAAAGGTTTCTGACTGGGAGCGAGCAAATAGTGGAGCACTCACAGGGGGGCACTGAGAGAGTTTGTCTGCAGCCATCATCTGCACGTTCAGGTGCTTGCTCTGAGACTTCCCCCTGGATTTGACCAGCCTCTGCAGCACCTGAGTGACAAAGGATAAACTCAGTTAGGAATCTTGGAGGGTGAGGGAGCCTGAAGTCAATGATCAGAGCAACACAGACCTTTGGTGAGGAAACTTTAACGTAGACAATGATGGGGGCAAGGGATGTTTTAGCAAGCTGTGCGGGGTGGTTGATGGTGTCAGCATCCAGAACCACCAGCTGCAGGGTTTTGGCGAGCTCAAATATCCTCTCAATCTCACTCTGAACCTCCGCTGCACACATGAGATACACTTTGCTCATACTTACTTCAGCACCAAAGCAAAGACATTTTTGTGCTGACATTAGCTCTGTTACCAAGGCTGGAGCGTGTGTTGGATCTCTCCATTATGGGTCTTTTGTTCAGGACGGATCTCTTGGCTAAGGACAGGTCGGCAGTTACACGGGTGATGGAGATCCTGTAAATAAATCACATTAAATTACACACAGATTCATGTTGAACGTCTAATTCAGATAAAACTCAGTTTTTTAGGATTTACAGACCTTCCCTCAAATCTGTGTTTCAGAAAGTCAAAAAGAGCTTTCTGCATCATGTCTGTCACCTGCCAGAGAAAAAAAATGCTTTTATTCAAACATAGATTATGTTTGCAGAAGGAATGTGGAATATTCAGATCATGTCAACAGAGCATCTCTGGTTATCATACTTAAGAAGCCTTTACAAAATAAAATCTTTAAAACAAACTCACCTTAAACATAGAGAAAGTGATATTAAGATTGAATTAATTGTAGATAAATGAAAAACTAACACTTAATGCAGTCTTAGCAGTCCTTATGCACATTGCAGGTAAACCATCCATCCATCCATCCATCCATCCATCCATCCATCCATCCATCCATCCATCCATCCATCCATCCATCCATCCATCCATCTGGTGCTTATTCACCAGATAAGGATGGTCTATGTACTTCTGAAGTAAAAGTCCCAGTTTTATTAAAAAAAAAAAATTAGTTATCTTTGAGATAACATAATAACTTTTTTTTTTTTGCTGCCAAAGCATCTTGATACATTTAATGTTATGAAAACTTTGTTTAAACTATTCATAATGCATTTTTTTTGCTGCAGGTCGCTCTGAAAGCTCTGCCCTCACATCCAGAACACTGTTGTTTCATTATAATTTGCTGATGCTCCCTTAAAGCTTGCTGTGGTCAGATTAGATGCCTCTTCTAGAAATCTTCACCTCCTCTATCTGTATTGTTCATTTTTAATCTTCCGACCTGCAGGGTCAAACCAGCAGACTTACTGGGTTTAATAGGTTTTATTATATGCTCAGCTAACAATTACAACAGGGGCACTATAATGTTAAATAATAGTTCTGATGAATATATCTCCATTTATTTGGTAAACATAGAGGATTGAAGTGGGCGAGATTAACCTTTGCTGGTAGGACAGAGGAGAAGGATGATGGTTGGTGCAGCAGGAATAAATACCCAAACCCACACACACAGGAAAAAGATTTAGACAGCAGGGAATATTTGATATTGATAGTAAGAACTTCTGCTCTTAACTTTCAAATGCATTCTTCTCAAGAAGCAATATTTAGTCCAGATATAAATATCCATTTATATCAAGAGTGTATTTTTGTTGAACAAAAATTAAAAAGGTTTTAATGTAACCAACAAAACTTGCAGGTAAAATTCAGAGGCTGACCTCATAGCCCTTCAGTGACGGTCCCACAAGGACCACCGGCCTCATAGAGGGCACCACGTCATAGGGAGGGACATGTTCCTGCAGGAATAGGTAAGCATGGAGGTAAGAGATGAAGGAGAGAGAAGAAAAGATCAGTTGTCATGATATAGTTGTTTTTACAAGATAATAGTGCTTTAGGGTTAAATATGGTTACAAGTGTTAAACTTGGTTAGTTGAAGTGTGAGAAATAAGAATCTAGGCTTCCAACTTTAGCATAAAGATAAAAAAAAAACTATTCATAGTCCCTCTAAAACTCCAAGCATTTGTAAACTTCATAGATCAAAAAATATTTTTAATTTAAAGTTAATTTATCACACAACATATATTTTATAGTAACGAAAATATATTGTTAGCTTAATTCAGAATTTACTGTATTATAAAACCCTTCTTGGTATTCAGAAAGAGTCAGAACATACCTGTTTTTGCTTCTGTTTAGCTTGTGAAAACGAAAAATGACAATCAAAGACAGTAAAGTAGAGGGGCGGACAGAAAACCGCCTCTGGTCATCTCCCAGTGCTGGAAGGTGGGTTGAAGTACTTACATTCGCCTGCAGATGGAGGCGTGGTCCTCCAGCTTCCTGTCACCATGTCCCCTAAACTAGAGGAGTTCCCTCCTGTTTTCCTGCAACAGCAGCAACATGTTGGCTTATAACTCTCCAAATATAGAAAGAATACATGTTGTAGGAAGTAAATAAAGCAAATGTGTGAAGTTTAAACCTCTGTTTCTGTTCCTGTTTCAGCCTCATGGCCTCCAGCCGAAGAGGGCTGGGGATGAAGGCGATGTCTGCTCCCTCTTTCACTAACCTCCCGATCCACCAGTCATTGTTGTACTTCTGTTAAAGTCAGGAGATCAACCACTCTAAATTAAATCTACCCGTGCTGGCACTTTCTCATCTTTAGCAGAAAGTCATGACTCACCTCTTTGATGTGCAGGAAATCTTTGGCATCAAAATTGACTGCAGCTCCTTGGACCGGACAGTCCTCATCCAGAGCTCCACAGTAGCTTACATTTGTCTTTACTGCAAACGCTACAGGTTTAGACTATAATTCAATAAGAAAGAAAAGGACATTCCTCAGTGATGGGAAATACCATAGGAAGCTTGTAGACCTGGCTTTTGGACTGAAAATATTCTGATGCTGATAAATATCCTAACTTGAACTGTGTTGACTTTCTTTTCCATCCTAAACTAAAATTAAGGTGAAAACAATTCAGGTGACTTTTGAAAAAGATCATAAGATTCTTTGTGGCTGCTAAATAATATCTATAACAAATACATATTACCATCCTCATCAAACAGTGTAAGTCTGTCTGAATTTGTGAGAAAACTGAGGGCCACTAATGAGTTGGATGTTTGGTGAAATATATTTTGGACATTTTAAAACAACACGTGTGAAGGGAAGCTCAGTGAAAACAGAATAATGAGTTTCAGTAACAAATGTATTTATATGAACACAGGGTGTGGCTAAGTAAGCATGTCTGTCTCAACAGGGATGTGGCCGGAAAGACAAGGACGTCATTTTTAACAAAAACCCAACAAAGATATCCTGCTAGCCCTGCCTAGCATATATCCCATAGCTTTGATTCTGTATTTGCCCCAATGATATGATTTGGCAGAGATGAGTGAAAACATTAACAGATTAAAGAAAGGGGAAGAGTGCTGGTTGGATATTGAGGAGATTTTTTTGATATATGGAGATGAAGTGTTGAATCTGTTTCTTTCAAAGGTTGCTTACAAATGAGGGGATGTTCAGGTGGTTCTTTCCTTACTCTAATATTGTAATACTAGCAGCATATTTATAATCAACAACACAATGAAACTATTTCTGTTCTGGGCATTTCTTTTGTTACTTTGCCACCAAGAAGCCAGAAGATGAATTAACCTAGATACAGAATTGTTTAAGGCCAATGTTTAAGGCTCAATTACTTAAACCCAAAATAATATTTTTGCCTTTGTGGATGAGAAGGTGTTTGCACATTCCTCCTGACCGGATTAAGTAAAAGTTGTATTTATCAGTTAACTCCTTGAAGCAAATCAAGAATGTAAATCATCTCAGCTGCTACTGTGGCTGTGATTGGCTGAAAGCTCGACATAGAAGGCATTTACCTAGTCAGCTCAAAGAACTGTGTTGAATGTCCCCCCTCCTTGTGCAAAGACTTTCCATAGGAGCATTAATGCTGTGTAGAATTCAGATTGTTTAAATTTATGTTGTTTTTCTACCCAAAAATGGTGCGAAGTTCCTTCTGACCATCCCCTTTCGATAACTGTGAAGGCGCCCCTGGCGGTGTACCTTAGCTCTGTCAAGCTGCTGTTGTGCCTGGCGTTCGGCTTCACGCCGATACGCCTCGCGGTCCTCCTCGGCTGACAGGTCTGAATCCGACGGTCTACTGGTATACGAATCAGCAGACCCCTGTCAAGACAGAATCACATTGACATTAGGCTCTATGGAGGAATTCATTTTGCATGACACAAATTCTCAGCTCAAAGCTGCATAGAACAACATTGGGAACAGAAACACAGACCCGCTGGTTCTGCAGGAAAGCTCCCTCATCTGTGTTCTCTTCTGCACCCTTTCTACATGCAGGTGTGGATGTAAATATGTATGTGCATTCATGACAGAATTCAAGTGGGGATCTATGAAACAATGCACCGCTCTCCCACACCAGCTATCTTATGACAGACCAAATATAGCACAGAGGAAGCAATGCTTCCTTTTCTTTCCCGCTTGGCCCGAATCCATTCCAGCATCCCCCTCAGTGCAGCACATACATCCTTTATTCCCTGGTCTGTTCTCCAGAGACTTCTTTTCATTAGAGAAATACACACTGTGTATCATTTTTCCGTGTAAGCAGTTAAAGAACAAATCCCAGGAATGGCTAGCACATTAAGCAATGGCAGAGTTCTACCGGCATGTTTTAGAAGATTATATGTACTGTATGCCAATCTCTGAGAAAAATAATCATAGTAAAAGAAGGAGTTTTTAGATGACGATTTAATTTTTTAAGAGACCAAACCAGCATGGCCAGGTGTAATTACTGCCAGGCCTTTAGAATCATTTGAAAAACTCCTGTCTGACAGCACAGGGTTAACAGACCATAAAAAGCAGCACTTAATCTCCTGATCTTCAAAAACAAATAGGAAACTAGATTTGTGACACCCTTAGGTCTGAGGAGGCTAACAAAGCCAAACTAGAGTAGGATCCATTATCTACAAATAAAACATTGAACAGTAGTCTTCCTTTCTAGGACTGTCTGGTTTGCAGAATTAGCTCCTGCAGGAGGTCACAAGAAACCTCAGAACATGTCAAAATTACTGCAGGTTTCACTTGCCTCAGTTAAGGTCATGATTCAACAAAAGAAAAGAGAAAGCAAGCAAAACGGTTAAAACAATGACTAATCAAAGCACAAAGAACAAAAGCAACTGTCCTCACATTTAGTAATAAATAATCTGTGGACTGAAAGAAGTGTGAGTTTTTGAAGACATGTCTCCTATTAAATGTGTTGAAAAGTAAAAGCATTGGAGACAGAAAAAAAAGTATCACACAATAAACAAGTTGGTGTTTGTTTGATAGTTTGTGCCTCCTTTGCCTCAATTCTGTTCAACCCACTTTATTGCTACTAAAGGGAAGTTAAATGCTGTAATAACTTTTTTTCTTTCAACTATTTTTTAAATGTTGATAGCTGTAAGCAGGAAGAATAATCTGTGGAGGATATGTCCGGATCTGAGGAAGCCTTTGACTAAAGGCACTCTGGGCCTGATCTTAAATTATTCTAATTAAGAGGCACTAAATTACATCTCAATTTTTTGAAATTTTCTTTTAGTTTTAGAAAACTTTGTTGAACAAAGCCGGCCTTTTTTATCAGCTTGTTGAGCTTCCTTGAGTCATTTGCTCAGATGAAGACATGCAACAAGCACCGAGGGACTTCGGCTTCCTGAAGAAGTAATTCTGCTGTGTCCCTTTCTGTAGACGTCCCTTTCTGTAGACGTCTGTTGTCCAGGTCAACACTGAGCTAGTTATGCTCTTCCAACACCACCACTAATTTTCCTATAATGTTAATAGCGTTTTACTTTATCCTATTTTTTCTGAAATCTACAAACATCCCTTGTTTTGTTTGATTTCAGGTTCTGACAATTATTTCCCCACTATGCCAAAAAGTGATTCAAGAGTTTGTGACTTTATCCTCACTTTTAGAAGGCATTCAGTTATTTTTGACAGGTTAATCTAGATTGATTGGCATCTTATAAATAAATTCCTAATCTGATCATTACATTTTGTACTTGTGTAAGTTGTTGTGACAAAAAAGCAAGTACAACAACTAAATAATTCCCAACACTTTATCTGAGGGTTCTAAATTTTTCACTGAGACAAAAAAGCACAGGAGAAACTAAATTCAATCAACTGAGAATAAACTAAAAAGAACAGATTAAAGACAAAGTAAATGCAATCCACTCAGAAAAACTATTAGCAACATTCTTGTAAAGAAAAGACATTTTTTTCTGCAACATCTGAGCAGCTTGCAACGCTAATTTGACTGCTTTTCCTCGCCTTCCATGAATATAAGCTCAGTTGTGGTCATCCATCTTGCCAACATATACAAACGCATCCTCTGGAGGACCAATTAGCAACACAACAACATATACACTCACCGGCCACTTTATTAAGTACCCCATGCTAGTAACGGGTTGGACCCCCTTTTACCTTCAGAACTGCCTCAATTCTTCGTGGCATAGTTTCAACAAGGTGTTGGAAGCATTCCTCAGGGAGTTTGGTCCATATTGACATGATGGCATCACACAGTTGCCGCAGATTTGTCGGCTGCACATGCATGGTGCAAATCTCCCGTTCCACCACATCCCAAAGATGCTCTATTGGATTGAGATCTGGTGACTGTGGAGGCCATTTGAGTACAGTGAACTCATTGTCATGTTCAAGAAACCAGTCTGAGATGATTCCAGCTTTATGACATCGCGCATTATCCTGCTGAAAGTAGCCATCAGAAGTTGGGTACATTGTGGTCATAAAGGGATGTACATGGTCAGCAACAATACTCAGGTAGGCTGTGGCGTTGCAACGATGCTCAATTGGTACCAAGGGGTACCAAAGAGTGCCAAGAAAATATTCCCCACACCATGACACCACCACCACCAGCCTGAACCGTTGATACAAAGCAGGATGGATCCATGCTTTCATGTTGTAGACGTCAAATTCTGACCCTACCATCCGAATGTCGCAGCAGAAATCGAGACTCATCAGACCAGGCAACGTTTTTCCAATCTTCTATTGTCCAATTTCGATGAGCTTGTGCAAATTGTAGCCTCAGTTTCCTGTTCTTAGCTGAAAGGAGTGGCACCCGGTGTGGTCTTCTGCTGCTGTAGCCCATCTGCCTCAAAGTTCGACGTACTGTGCGTTCAGAGATGCTCTTCTGCTCACCTTGGTTGTAACGGGTGGTTATTTGAGTCACTGTTGCCCTTCTATCAGCTCAAACCAGTCTGGCCATTCTCCTCTGACCTCTGGCATCAACAAGGCATTTCCGCCCACAGAACTGCCGCTCACTGGATGTTTTTTCTTTTTCGGACCATTCTCTGTAAACCCTAGAGATGGTTGTGCGTGAAAATCCCAGTAGATCAGCAGTTTCTGAAATACTCAGACCAGCCCTTCTGGCACCAACAATCATGCCACGTTCAAAGTCACTCAAATCACCTTTCTTCCCCATACTGATGCTCGGTTTGAACTGCAGGAGATTGTCTTTACCATGTCTACATGCCTAAATGCACTGAGTTGCCGCCATGTGATTGGCTGCTTAGAAATTAAGTGTTAACAAGCAGTTGGACAGGTGTACCTAATAAAGTGGCCAGTGAGTGTACGTAGAAGTTCCCCAAACAGAGACCAAAACCACCGACACCTTTTGCAGAACACATGCAGGAAACCCAGAATGAAGACAGCAGCTGTGCCAGCAAACAGCTCTCCCCCTTTCTTTTTTTGGTTTGGCATCTGTGTTAGATAACTAGATGTGTTTTCTAGCACTCGCGAGCTCTGTGAGGTACCACTGCACCAGAGCCAGAGCAACACTGACAGACAGAAAAGGAGGGTGAGCAGCAAGAGGTGGAAACAGTGGGGAGAAGGAGAGAGAGATATCAGAGTAATGGATATAGCTAAAGATACACTGAGAAGACAGGAATGTTCAAGTAACTGAAAAATGAGGGGGTTAGAGGCAAGAAGGGCAGATGCTACCTTGATGAAAAACAATTAGAGACAATGAAGGACAAAAAAAGAACAGAGAAATATGAGACAATGATATGGTGCATACCTGGCTGATTAAAAGGACGACACTAGATCCGGATAAAGACATCAATGGGAATTTTCTCACTGTTGCAGCGTCCCTGTCTTCACTAGGAATGCTCACAAACCCTCACAGACATAAAAGCAGAATAAACGTGGTGGTGGGCGCAGAGTAGAGGCGTTACATGTAAGGTTCTTTACAACACAGGAGGTGATTGCTGCTCCTTGTGTTCACAAGGAGACAACCTGTTTAATATATCAAAAATCTTCTTTACAATAAGTGTAGTGGGACATAAAGCACGGGCTTATCTAGGTGACCCTTTACCGCATTGCAGTTTGTAACGATGGTAAGCAACATCTTCATCCTACTTTTTTTTAGGAGAATGTCTTGTTTTCCTGCTAACATCTTCTTCTGCAGGCTGCATTTAACTCTGCTCCTTCCTCCTCTGCCTCTGTGTTTATTTTTCACATGCTGCAACACTGATTGCCCCAACTCTGCAGAGTGGTTGGCAAGTGAGAAAAGTGTGTCACCAAGCTCGCCTGGTGCTGAGATGAGAGGGACAAATGCTTCAACAGTCCAGGAGACCCTCAACGAGGGAGTTCAACTAATTAGATCGAGGTTTCCACAGGAATGTTATGTTATTCTCTTGATCCTATTAAGTTGTAGTGTTTTCACAAACAGGGTGGTGAAAATATCATATATACTCAATTTAATCAACTGAGATAAACAGAGTATATCCAATATGCTGCTTCTTGAAAGAGGTTTTAACACAAGTGGCTCTGTGCTCAAAATGGTCAGTCTGTCCTAGTTACTGATTTAAAGTTGATCCAATAATCTTACTCTGGATCCTTGACCCATTGCTACTAGATTTTCTTTTTTGTACATAATCAATCACCTTATGCCAAAGTCATGTATGGTGTTACATGGGGTTATGTTCTTGGACTTATTCTGCTCACTCTGTATGTTCTTCCACAGGGAAATATTAGACAACTCGTACAAGCACAGTTTCCTTGTTTTATTGACGTATCTATAGACCAGTAGGAATTTGGAAATTCTTGTCTTGATGCCATCAGTCCATACTGCCCAGTATTCTTTAAGTCTAAGCTGTGACAAAGACAACTGATAAAAAATGTTTCCTTTAAGGGTAAGAAAACCTGCTTGAGAATATTTAGTATCAATTGGGGTTGTCAAAAATAGTGATACTCCAAAAAGTATTGATACCTAAAGGTATAGAGGACAATCTTTTATTTCTGAGTGGATCCTCTAAATAAATGGTCCTCCTAATTGTCAATCATTCTGGGGATATGTTTACATAAGGCCGTCCTACGTTGTGTCTTATTCTGCGTATGCACACTATCAGGCGTATATGTGTATTGAGCTACGGTTTCAGCTGGTCATTGAAGCTCACCTTTCTCACAGTGGTTCTTTGAAAATGGCAGAGGGTTGAAAGAGAAAAAGTGTCTATGAATTGAAGAAAAGAAAGGCCTCAGAAGAGGCAGATATATCCTGGAACTCTGCGGTGGAGAGTGATAGGGTGCTGCACAATCACCGCACCTCAACCCAATCAAGATGGTTTGGGGTGAGCTGGACTGCAGAGTGAAGGCAAAAGGGCCAACAAGAGTTAAGCATCTCTGGTAACGCCTTCAAGACTATTGGAGGACAATTTCAGGTGACTACCTCTTGAAGCTCATCAAGAGAATGCCAAGAGTGTGCAAAACAGTAATCAAAGCAAAAGGGGGCTACTTTGAGGAACCTAGAATATAAGACATATTTTCAGTTCCTTCATACTTTTTTGTTAAGTATATAATTCCACATATTAATTCATAGTTTTGAAGCCTTCAGTGTGAATCTACAATTTTCATAGTCACATAAATAAAGAAAACTCTTTGAATGAGAAGTTGTGTCCAAACTTTTGATCTGTATTGTAAGTAACAGCATCTCTTCCGCATAAATTCAACTCACAAACTGAACTATTCAGCACTAGATCAGGAAAAATCAGGCTTTAGTTCACCAACTAATTTCTCCCTGAATCCACTGCTCTATTTTGGTTCAGCAAGAAATATTGAGCGATTTGATTTCTCAGCAATCTAAACTGTTCGTAATTGTTTGCATACTTGTCTATGTCTTTGTTTTAATGCAATGGACTGGTGACATGTCCTTGATCTCTTCCTTCCCTCACCCATTAGTTAAAATAAGAAACTCTGATAACCACCTATGGCTTCATTTCAAGAGGCTGTTTTGAGTCTACGTTTACTATTGCCACTTTATCTAAAGCTGTGCTTTAGGCAAGTATCTTTAGAATGGACATATTTATTGAATGCATGTTTAAAAAAAGACATAGGATATATTAGAAACAAACTGTCTGTAAAGAGCTCCTTCTAACAAGCTGAATGTGTCCAGATAGCATAGCATTGAGGGAAACACTGCATTGAGGCCATTTTAGATATCTGTTATTTCTCTGACCAGAGCCTACCTAAATGTTTCTCTTTAAAACCTTATTCTCATATTTGTTTTATCTTGATTTACCACAACATTGTCTTTCAAGTAATATAGAGTAAAAAACAAAAAAAGCTTTAAAGGGTAGATGTGACTGATCAGGGGCACAGCTACTTCTGCAATCCTACAGTAAGACCTCAGATGCCCCAGGGTTTCTTTTAATAACCGTCCCCTCCTCTCAGAATTATGCAAGATCAAACTCCTGTGCACTAGTGCATGTCAGCCTTAAGCCGGGCATACACTGTGCGATTTTTTCAATCGTTGCATGCAGCTACAGCTTACACTGTACAGTGTGAGTTCACAGCTCACGATGTATGTTCTCACATCGTGCGACCCGACGCTCTGATGCTATCTACCTGCTTACACTGTACGTCTAAAAACCATGCCGGACACAGCTCCGCATGGAGATGGTGCTACTCAGACTCATCTGTCCGGAAGCCAAACGAGTAGAAGAGAAATTTAAAGCTTAGAAGAGTGAAAGGCTCTGCCTTGGCAATTTGTGCAATTTTGTGTGCTGAGTAGCCTAAAAAAAGAAAAGACGACAATGTATTTGGACAAAGACATGGCTGAGCAAACGTGGCTACAACTGTCTGTCAAATTTACACGCATCTGTGTTTTCCTCTGAGAGAAAGAAGAATCCTTGTTCGCCCATGCCCACTGACCAATTTGCCCACGACAGCCGACTGAATTTCAAACATGTTTGATTTTCTCAAGACCTCATGATTCGTGATCATAAGGTGGTTGGTAGAGGCTGATCGTACCTCGTTACCTCCTGACACTACACAACGCACGATCAGGGTGAAAGTTGGCCCGATCAAAAAATTCCTGCACGACTGGAAAGTGCAAAACACCGTACAGTGTATGCCTGGCTTAAGCAATACAAAGATACACAACTGTGAGTAAATAACATTCCAGCATCTTCTGTATATCTAAACACGGTTTTGGAGGTATTGAGAAATTCTCCAAACATATAAATGACATATGCACAACTTCTGGTTAATGAACCTCGATGCAACACAGATTTCAAAACCATGGTTTGAATAACATGAGTTGGAGTTGACCTCTCCTCAGCATGCTAAATGTTTGGAGTTGCAAACTCAGCTCAGAAATTTGTTCTGTTAAAACTGTATAGAGCACTGGACTTTGCGCCCAAGAGGGCCAGGCAATCATTAAGTCTGGCATTAGAAAAACTAACATAATTCTCCTTTCAATAGCTTTGTAAAGTCCCAATCCCAGTAATAAAATAATAAGTAATTTGTTATTATAATCTGCAATTCTGGGATGTTTTGTTCTGTTTAGTTTTCACATTGGGCTTTCTGTTAGGCTTGGATTTAAGTTATTCTGTTTTCAGTGTTAAGAAATACATAATTTTTTCATTATATCTTAGTTTTACAATTCCGGTTTGGTGGTTTTTCAGTTATCTCCAGTCTATGGACGAAATTTTGATATCAGACGTACACAAGTATTTTTTTAATATAACTACTATATAAGTTCAGCGTGTTTTCTAGTAGTTCCTCTGTGTTTCTTTCATTCACTTTCTCTTGCATCACTGCTATCCCTCTCCTGACAAATATGTGGATGCATGACATGAACAGTTGGACAATTCATTTAGATTAAATACACATAGTTTTACAATTATCATGAGCTTGAATGTATAAAATCACATTCATAGATTGTATGTTTTTTTTCTTTTTTGATGATAATGATATATAACTATAATACATATGAAGTATCAGCACTTTAACAAAACGAATGTATAGGTTATTGAGAGCTTTAAAAAAACGGAGGAGGATCTTGAAATAGATATGCTTCTTTATGGAGCCCATGAAGGTTTTTTTAGGAGGGGTGTTACAAAGTTCTTTGAAAGTAACTCACACTTTGACTTTTAAAGAAGTCAAAGTGTCTCTCTTTCTTTTTTCAGACATCCTGGATGCAAGTCTAATAAACAAAACCACAAACACATGCACGCACATGGCACCAATTCAAAGATTATTCTTACAATCCTTCTAGATTACGTGACCCAAGAGAAGAAAAAATGCCTAATTTACAATATCAGATTCCCTCACTAACTGTTGTCTTTTGCAGAGCCATGTTTTTCTACAAGACCTTTCACAGACCTGATTCAGTGGTGCGTCAGATGTAAAGACAGAGGTCCAATCAGTAGTTTGTGGGCGGTCTTGAATAGTGTCTGTGTACTGTAGCGTAACATTGTTTTTGGACAATAAAAAGTGCAGGGGACATGTCCCCTGCTTTTACTCTTTGTTGCCCCTCTTCTTTCCCCTTGGCTGCTTCTGCTCACACCTGCAGTTGGACATGCTCAGAGTAGTGAGGCAAAATATAATTAATCCATGTTCATCTGCATCCAGATTAATGGTTAAATCCAAAGCTAAAAAGCCCAGAATCAGCGTAGGAGCAGTGCAGATCAAGCACAGACAAGTGATAAAACAAGAAGGATTTTAATGCATTTATTTTCTTAGGAAATACATTATCAACCTTTAATACATTATAGTTTAGGACGCCTAATATTTTTAAGGAGGGAAAACTTCATTTAGGTCTAGTTTATTTTTTAAGTAAAACAAAGGGACGGATCGAGTTGTGACACGGAAGATTAATACCTTTCTAGGTGCATTGTAGGAAATTTCGAGTCCAATACTTTTTCAACCACTTTTTCGGACCCTCATGGCGTAATCACAATATAGTGCCCTATATAGTGATGAGGGCACTATATGGAGCACTATATAGTGCCCTATATAGTGATTAGGGCAGACATTTAAACACAGCCATTGTTCTATCCCCCATATACTCCTCCTCTGCAGTTCCTCATTGCTGGATTCTCTTTATTCTTATGTTTGTTTTTCCTGAGCCCTTCTTAGATTTGGTTTCTGAGTTCCTTGCCTGTAATTTCTGGATTAATGCTTCTTTTGCCTCCCATCTCTGCATTTGGGTCATCTGCAAACATCCATTAACCTTGACAGTCATAGAAATAAAAATAAAAAATATTAGGCCTGCAAAATAATTGCAGAGGCTATTTTCCAGAATATGTGGAAGTGATCACATTGCTTTCTTTTTAGAATTCATAAAAACAAAATACACCAATAGTGAGTGTGTGTGTGAATGGTTGTTTGCCCTGTTTGTCTCTGTGTTGCCCTGAGATGGACTGGCGACCTGTCCAGGGTGTACCCCGCCTCTCGCCCGTAGACAGCTGGAGATAGGCACCAGCACCCCTCACAACCCCACTCGGGACAAGCCTGTCAGATAATGGATGGATGGATGGATGAAGATACACCAATATTTAAAATGTGGACTGTAGACAGGTTTGGTCTTTATTGTACTAAAGCATTCATGACATTTTATTTTTAAAGATTTTTCACATTGTAATCCACTGTCCAATATGATGCGATAAAACTAAAAGCAGTGCATAACTCTGGCATAGAAACAATGTCTCGTTTCAAAACAAATGATGGAACGTGTGGCCTTGATCAGACTTGGACATTTGAAACTGAAACTGTTGCCAACCTCAATTCAGCAAAATCTTGACTTTGACTTGGCCTTTGATTTTAACAATATATTAAGGGTAATTATCCTGCAGGAAGGGGATTATGTTGTTTACCCAATAGACTTTTTGTGGCACTAAGGATTTTTGGCTTTGTGTCAAAAACAGCTCTCTTTGAAAGAGTTCAGATGTTTATATTGTGTAATTAATAATTTCTCTAGTGATTTATGTTTTGTTTCATGCAGACTTACAATTGGTAACTTCGCTGCTTATTTGATTAATGCTCTCCTTGCCGAGCATGGCTTTGTAGATTTGCTATGTGTGCAACTTTTTCCATTTTCAGTTGATGACATCAGCTCGCTGTGCAGGTTATTAATTCTCTAGTATCAGAGAAACTGATTCAAATATATGCCACACTTTGCAGATGTGTATCTATTACAATTGTTATAATTCTTTCACTCAAAAATCAACAACCTTACTTTTATCACTATATCCCCACAGCCCAAACATCTTGTGCATCCAAAATATTGCCAATTAATAACATGATCTTGGAACAATATTTCCCTAAAAGTTTCTTTTTTTGAAGGTTGTAAAATCCTTATGATGATTGCAACCGCTAAATTCACAAACCAAACATTCGTTTAAAAACAACATACCATCGGCTTTTGTGTTTGCTAGCATCTGGTCTATTAGCATCTGGAAAACATCATGTATTAAATCACCCTGTAAATATCGGGCTCCCTCCTATTTAAAATCAAACAAGGCTGCAAGGAACTGGAGAGTGCATGCAGAATGACTACAACCAGAAAGTAAAACATGTGCAGAGGGAAAAAAAGCCAGAGCTGAAGCGGAGAGGGAAACCAGGTGATGGAAGACAACACAGGAATCTTGGACAGCAATACTTCATACTTACTCAGCTAATGTGGTGATGCTGCTGCGGCCGGTGCCTCCCTCTCTATATTACCTGTCGTATGCAGACAGACTGTGCCGTGTCCCACTCCCTAAAAAGGGACAACCTGCACTGGAGCAGAAACTGGCAACACCTTCTTTTCTATTCTTACCACACATCCTCACATCACAACACAACAACCAACGCAGCATTTGCGTCACTTGATAAAACCCACCTCCTCAAATTTACATCACTCTCACTTAATATTCCTTAAGTCCGATTGAACGTGCAGCGGCCAAGAAAGGAAACAGATGAAACTGCTGTTTTTAATCGATGCCTCCCTCAAGAATTCTCCTCCCGCTCATGTCCTACATCTAACACATATATCCATACAGTATCCTGCTGCAGAAATGACTCATACGCCGCTGCTCCTCCATAGTCACACCCCACCCCTATCACAGGCAAAAAATTATCTGCTCTGTGTGTGAATTTTACTCCCTCTGTGTGAAAGCCTTTGTCGGAGGGAGCAGGCAGGAGGTGGTGTGGTCCTTGTGTGTTTGTGTATAAATGTGAGTGGAGGTAAGGTAATGGTTGAAAAAAAAACTGTAAGTGCTTGTTGGAACACTGAACCCACACATCATCATCACACAGATGGAGGCCTTTAAAATGAGCATCATAAATGTTTTAAGCTGCGTGAAATTTCCTGGAAATCTGGAGAATTTCATTAAAACCCCCCAAAATTGAGATATCCGATGTCCCTGCTGGGGAAAATGCCCCCTCAGCACTTTTCCTTTTCTACCTAACACCTCTTTGTTACACTGCTCCATATTTCCTACTACAATAGAAAATTATGAACCCCCTTTTAGCTGATGATTTTCTTCTCAGAAGGAATGAGGCATTCTTAATCTTTCAAATAACTTTTAGAAGGTGTTAATGAATCGTTTCTAATCATGAAAGCTTCACCATCAGTAGGATTGTTTATATTGGAAAGTGGAAAAGTATTTTGTTTTATTCCAGTGCCTAAGTGAACCCTGTTTTCTATCTAAGAAGATGATACTTAAAAAAAAAAACCTTTTTGTTCAGTATTTTTCAAGATTGCATAGAACACACAAAAAAAAGAAAAGTGAAAAGAGAAGGGCAACAAAAATACAACAAAGGTATAACAGAGTCCATGTTTAGGGGATGTGGGTGTCATGATTGGTACTCGAAGAGAAGCCCAGTATGCAGAACACAACAGAGGCTGATGAAAAGTTTAACAAGGTTTATTAAAGTACAATCATATGAATAATGCAACAGGAACTGGTTCTGGTCTGGGGACAGGTTCACTGGAGTCTGCAGGGATGACAGTTCAGTTAGTTCAGGTACTGATGAGTTAAGTGACTTAGAGTTTGCAGAAGTATACCTTGAAGGAGTCCGGTTTTCTCTTTGAGAGAGGTTACTGTGGGATCCAGAGACTGATTGTTCAGCAGAGTCCAATTACTGCTTCAGCGTCTTACTTCTGACTTTGAGGGCAGACCTTGATTTGGGTTTCCAGCTCTTAGCCAAGAGCAGCAATGGAATCCAGAGGAGGGTCTTCAGGTTTGGCTCACGAGGGCAGGCTAGACAGGTTAAGCTCATCCAGGGCTTCACGAAGAGACAGGATTCCAAACTAGATCAACACTGCGGCGTTGAGGCAAGGTCTGAAGTCAGCTTATATAGGAGTGGATCCTCTGATGATGAGATGTGCCACAGGTGTGTTGGAGGCTCAGCTCAGGAGGACCCACGGCGCACTCTGCTGGAGGAAGGTGGTACAGCTCCAGATCCCAACAGTGGGGGTCAAACAGGTCCCTTATATAGATTTGTCGGGCGTTCCAGTCTTATTGAGGGTAAGTTTTTTTCTAAATTGTGTAATCAAGCCACTTTTTCCAATGTTGTTTCAGGTATTTGGGCTTGATCCTTAGGTGGTAGGTGATATCCATTGCATCAGGTGTGGAGGGTCGCTTCTGAACCATTTTCTGCTAACCGCCATTTTAGCTGCCTCTATTGAGATTTGAGGAGATAGATGTCTTCCCTGTATATCTCTTCACTCTCCAGCAAGCTCAAGTACACAATATGTGGGTCCTTGGGTATCTTGTATCCTATTATTTCTTCTATAGCCTGAACAACTTGATCCCAGCAGGTTTGTATTTTTGCAAATTGCCAAATATATGAGAATGACTGGCATTCATCTGTCCACACTACCTCCAACATTGTTGCTGAGTATGGAGTAAATTATTTTGTAATTGAGGTGTTATAAAGTAGCGTAATACATTTTTCCAGCCAAATTCCCTCCAGCCTCTAGAGCTCGTGGAGGACTGTTGTGTTTTGCACATTGAAAGCCAGTCGCTCTTTGAAAGTTTCACTTTTAATTCTGCTTCCCATTTAGACTTTTTATATCCAGTGTTAAATATGCAGTGTCAAGGTACATTGACTCTTTTAGAGTTATTACAACAACTGAAGTAAAATATACACCCTGTAGAGTTCTAATTTAACACTAATTCCAAGTGGGACCAAATGCACTCTTAACATGTTACTTTAACACTCCAAAAGTGACTATGTAGTGAGTTATTTCCGTTTTGTTTTTGTATGCTTTTAAACAACATAGTGACATTTTTTTTTTTTGGGGGGGGGGGGGGGGGTCGTGTATGCATCCAAAAACATTTGAATTAATTAATTTCCTTCCAGTAATACTTCTTTCTCAACCTCATTAGTATACAAGTGTCTTAGCTGTAGGTATCTGAAACAATCTCTGTTATTCAGTTCAAATTCTCTTCTGAGTTTATCAAATGTTTTAAATGTTTTGCCCTCTACTAGTGTGCAGATAGCTGTCATCCCCTTTTCTCTTACATTCTATAAATGTGCTATCTGGGTCGTTTGGTTTGAATCTCGTTGACTGGGAGGGCCATATTAATAGTTTACTATCCCCTTCTGATTTGTATTTTTTAAATACCTCATAGCATATTTCAAGAGTTTCTTCTAAAATGGTGCTTTCTGTCATTTTAATTAATATTTTTTTCCCAAGCCTGGCTTGTAGTTGTACATTTAAATCTATTCGTTTTAATTTGGGTTCGTACTCAGGAGAACAGCAATTGATTACGTACATTAGTTATGCAGCATAATAATGTTCTTTAAAGCTAGGGAGGGCTAAGCCACCATTTCTTTTATCTAATTGAAGAGTCTTTAATTTCACTCTTGGTCTTTTACCTGCCCGGATAAATCTGGATATTTGCTTGTTCCGTGTTTTAAATTGGGCTTCTGGAATCTTAAATGGTAATGATAGAAATAGATACAGTAGCCTAGGCACTATATAATTAATCTTAATTATTTCTATTCTTGAGCTAAAATCCATTACTAATTTTGACCATTTTAAGAAATCTCTTTGTATTGTATTGCTAATTGTGGAATAACTAGTTTCCTGAATTTTGCCCAGGTCTTACATAGGTGGGACTTCCAAGTATTTAATTGATTTATTTTCCCATTTGAGTGTGTAACTTTGTCTCATTTCCTTGCTCGGAATGTAGTTTAGTGGTAGTAGCTGCGTTTTTGAAATATTCATTTTATATCCTGACATCCTCCCATATTCTTCCAGTTTTAAAAACAGTGTTGGAAGTGTTAAATTAGGATTCTGTAAATATATAATTACATCATCAGCGAATTGCCCGATTATATGGTCTTCTCCTGTAATGTTCACTCCCTTCAGTTGCCTGTTTTGGCAGGTAGTTCTTTTATGGGTGGACTAGAGAGGGTCCACCCATAAGAGTCGCTACGTTGTTAAAAATAAACAACTCTGCCATCTTTTATAGTCCAACAGTAATTGTTCAATAACTAAAACCGACTCTCCCAATCACCTTACTGAATTACATGAAGGCCTACTTTAAAGAGCCATTTCGAGTTAAATGATAAGATAATTTTCATATCCCAAAGTACATTTTCTTGCTGTACGTCCCTGTGGTTTTTCCTTTGCTCTCTGTGTGGTGGATGTCGCTGATCCTCGGCTGTTTGCTTGCTGCCGTCCCTACAGTTCCCGAAGATGTGCTCCCGAGTCACTGTCCTCTGCTATGGGCTCCGGTTCCTGCATGTGAAATCCTCAAGTATTCTTCTACCGCAACATCTCCTGCGCGCTATCGTAGGGCTGTGCTCCGGTGCTCCAATGGATTCTTATTTTGGTGAATGGTGTCTGAAAACGGATATTCTTTTCTTTGAGTGCTTTCTTTATCCCAGCGTACTCTTTTCTCATTTTTACTATCTCTGCCTGGGTAGTCATGATCAAAGTACAGGTTCCTGTTACTCAGCTGAATCTTTCCTTTTCTACAAGCTTCCCTCAGCACCATCTCTTTGGCTGTGAATTCTTGAAAATTTACTGTAATGGCTCTTGGCAGTGCGTAGGGTTGGGGTTTGGGAGCCAGCGATCTATGGGTACGCTGTATGTTAAGGTCCAGGTCCGGGGGTAAAGGCAGCCCGGAGGAGTTTTCAATGAATTGAAGGAGCGAGTTTCCTTCTTCTCCCTCCGTTAATCCAAAAATGCGCATATTATTTCTTCTGGTTGTGGCTTCAAGGTCCATAAGTTTGCGCTGTGGCTCTGTTTGTTGGTCTAAGCTGTTACAGACTGCCTCAGTCACCTCTGCCGACCACCGCTCTACCTTCTCCACTCAATTTTCCATCTCACTCATTCGTTCAGACAGGTTCTGCACCTCCGTTTTCAGGTTGTCGAGTTTGCCTTTTATTTCTTCTCCCAGTTGTGCAATTTCACTTCTCAGATTCCTGTTATCCCCCTTAAAGTCTTCTTTTTACTCTTTTATTGCTTCTAGTATGCCGGCAGGTTCCTCGCACTGGTGCTTGCTTGTGCAGTTCGGCTTTAGCCTTCGTTATGGAAGAGCCTTTCACGATTTCTATCTGTCGAATGTAACGTTATCAAGTTAATTAGAGGGATTTATGCTTTCAGTTTGGGAGAGAACATTCTTGTGCATCTGTCTACTCCATGAGTTAAACCGGAAGTCCAAGCAGATGATACTTATAATGTTATCACGGTTTCTTGAACAGTTGTGCAAGCATTTTAAATGGCTTTCCAAATTTTTTTTCTCTTTCCTTTGCTTTAGTCCTGCATTGTACCTGGCTATGTCACCATAGTCTATGTAAAAATTACTTTACTTGGATTAACAGTATCAAGAGGTCATTTAACAGAAAAGACCTCAGGGAAATTTTAATTGAATAAGTCTGAACAAAACTTGGTCTGTACATAAAGACAAAAGTAAAATAACCAGTTACTACAAAAAAAACCCCCAAAAACATCAATCTATAGTGGCTGACTGATAAAGCAGCTGATGGCTGATATTCTATGCTTAATTTTCATCTCATTTCGAAGAAGAACATTTATTGTCATTGTATAGTGTGATGGCTACATCTACAGCCACACATATGTGGTGACAAATATCATTTGATATTTAGTTTCTTTTTTATATAGGGTTTTATTTATAGAGTCATTTCATTATTTGGAATTTATTTATCAGCATTGCACTGTATTTCAAAATTAGTGTACACATTCTGGTTTACCCTGTTCTGTTATGATTTTGTTTAATTCCCTTGACTGAGGAACCAGCAGGTGGCCGAGGGGCTGAACTAATTTGGACTATACCACATCAGTGCTATGGGGAGAAATGGAGTTTTGCTTCATTTGGTTTAGTTAGGTTTGTGTATGCTTTGCCCCATGTGTTTCTTTTCTGAAGTGATCAGCCACTATCCAAGTTTCTCTTTGTTTCAAAAATGCAGGTCAGTTTGTTTGAGTTAGTTCTCTTACTGGTTGTTTTTAGTAGTTCTTGTTTCTTTGATCTCATTTTTGGATCCATTTTGTACTATTTTATCTTTTTTGGGTTACATAAAAGAACCCTTTTTTTTTTTTTTTTTTTTTTTTTTAATACACCTGTGCCTAACTGTTCTTACTGCTCAGTCCATCACATACAGGATACAGTGAAATGTCATATGGCAGTGCCAGTTTCAATTAGGTGTTGTCAAAATCTTCTGTTTAATTAATAGTCTGTATTAGTAATATTGCAAAAAAAGCGAAGTAGACCACTTGGTTGACTGGTATGTGTGGGTGACACATGGCTATGTATTTGTTACCTTGTGGGGAAGGTAACTAATTTTCCAGGAGTATGCTAATTTGTGTACTGTTAAAAATGACCGGCTTTCCACAATAATCAACAGTATTATTTTACAGTAAATGTTTCTAATTAAGTTTCCTTTTAATATCCCAATGAATACCTGCACAAAGTCCCCTTAAAAAGTTACAGCATCTAATTTTTAGTTTACAGTAAAATCCTACAATCAAAAAAAAACTTTTTATATCACAAGGTCTTTAATATGAAACCACAATAGTAAAATAAGCAAGAATTTTACAGTAGTAAATACTATTATTGCAGTAGAATACTGTATTTCCCTCTTTCAGATTAAATGGAGAAGGTAATCAACATGTACAACTGTTTCCAGCACAGCAGAGAATGAATAAACCCATTTGTCCTCATGCACGCTTTGTTTAAGTCGCTGTATGCACGCTCATACAAGCCTACTTTCCAAAAGAAGATGCGCAATTTTTACACAATGTCAGACTCACGCCAGTAAGTGAAAATGGGGACGAGCACGTAGGACCGCCTTACGCAAACATATCACCAAAATGATTAACATTTGACAACAGGAACACTTATTTTGATGATCCACCCGGAAAAAGAACATCCTCCACTATACCTATAATGTAACATTTACATTATATAGACAGGTTTCAGGTATTACAGGAGACAATCCCACCCTTAATGGCAATCCCCCCTTTAACGACCGACCCCTAGAATCATAGACAGGTTCAGATATTACAGGCTAACGATGGAACTAAACGACCCATTCATCGGTTACCATTTGCATGTTTCCAAGCAATACAAGGCCTTGTCCATATAAGACTCCAGACATTTGAATTGAGAAAGCTTCCTGGAGAGGTGGCGAAACGTCTTCAAATCTTGAAAACCAAGTCCAGTGGATATTTTTTGAATTTTTACGGAATGACTATGACCTGGATGACTGAGAACCTTCATCAGCAACATTTATATTTCTTTTAAATGAAAGTTTATCTCATAAGACAATTCATATTTTGTTAGCAAATACACAACATTTTTGAACATTCTCTCACAGTGTCCGCTGAGTATGGTAAATGTATGGTAAATGACATATACTTATATAGTCCTTTTTAAAGTCAGGAGACTTGAACAAAGCACTTTTCACTATATTCAGTCATTCACGCATGCACTCACACACTGTTGGTGGTAAGCTACATTGTAGCCACAGCTGCCCTGGGGCTCACTGACAAAAGTAAACCCTGTGGCAGCTGTGAAAGCAGCTTGGAAGAGGCTGCTGTAGTTAATGTAAGTGATCTGCTGCATATTCAGGTAAAGTTGACTAGCAAGATTAGAAAGTTAATAAAGTTTGGGTGTCATTACTTGACTAAAAATGGCCAAAACAAAAGTATGCGGAAAATTTATTAGAGAAAGACCCAACAGGTTTAGATTATAAATCTAGTAGGGTTTGAGATGGGAAAAGGAACAGATGAAAAAAATTATTTAAATAATTAATTAAAAAAATTGTTCCTATGTTTTCATTGTTTTTGTAGTTTACTATTTATATGGTGCCTCACCACATTAATAAATATAATAAATTCTATTAAGTCTTTTTACCTCCTCAGAGTTTACCAATTTGGTTTTCCCTTAGTGAGATAGAAGTCTCACACCCCTTAATAGCCAGGTCAGGCTACTTGTAGTCTCATTTGCATACTAATTGCTGATTGGTTGTTTAATAAAAAGTGTAAGGGAGGGGTATGGGATGCAGACAGATGAAGTAGTTGAAGACCACTTGGTTGACTGGTATGTGTGGGTGACACATGGCCATGTATTTGTTTTTAAGTCTTTTTACCTCCTCAGAGTTTACCAATTTGGTTTTCCCTTAGTGAGATAGAAGTCTCACACCCCTTAATAGCCAGGTCAGGCTACTTGTAGTCTCATTTGCATACTAATTGCTGATTGGTTGTTTAATAAAAAGTGTGAGGGAGGGGTATGGGATGCAGACAGATGAAGTAGTTGAAGAACACAGCCTGCTCAGCGCAAGTGATGTTCAGTTACTTTGGTAGACTGGATTTGAGGGGCATATGCCTCCTCCTGCAGCCATCGACATATTACCATTAATTAACCTTGGAGAGTTTTGATTTCTTGCTGAATAGATCCTCCACACAGCACAATGCTGCCACTCCTGTATGCAACAATAAAGATTATATATTACAGGTAGAGTTTCAAAGCATTCGATACTGATGTAATGTTTAAACTAAATCATTAATTGTATTTAAATGCAATGTAACATTGTTACCTCCTCCCAAACTAATCCCTGACCCTTTTTCTGTTTTGTTTGGTCTTCATTCTGTTGCTTGCTCAAAAATGTTCTCTAACAAACCTCTCGGGTCTTGAAAGAATTGCAAGGGTAAATGGGGGCCAAACATGAATGCATATCATAATTTTTTTTTTAATATATACTCACATACCTCTGAAAAAATAGTTAACTGTTTCCTTGACAGAAAACAAATTCTGTTGCCTGAACTGATGTCATCAAAAAATAATTAAGGCCTTACACAAAGATGAAGATGCCAGAGAAAACGTTTTGAGCACATTTGTAGTTTTCTCCCAATAGTCTAAGAATAGCATAAAGTAGAAAGGTCCTATATTGTACCTCAGTGGGAAAGCTCAGATGTATCAGCACTGAGTAAATAAATAATTTAAAACAAAGAAAAATATTGGGCACACAGTAGAAATGGAAAATTTTGATTAAATCTAATTGTAACAAAGTAAGATGACTTTAAAAAGTTATGCATAAAACAACTATTTACAAAAAGAAAGAAAAACTAGATAGAAGAGTTCAAATTTGCTTGCAATAGTAGTATTTCAAAATTAAAACAATACCCTACAAAATACTTTTTAAAATTAATATTGGTTTGTTTCACTAATTGCAACACCTGAAGTCATTCAAACCACACTTTGTCTTGCATTTTGTCTTCTATGTACATCTCTGGACTCAAATCTGTCCTGTCTTATTGACTATAACTACAGTTGTATTTGTTTTACACGGTCAGATCAATTTGAATTTTTCCTCAGAAGCAGCATGTGGACACTCATCTTCCAGATTAACAGTTCAATCTGAGATCCAACGCAGCTTGAGTGAACTGCTTTAAGTATCATTTTAATCACAGCAGTCCTCTTAAATAACCAATTTAGTCTTCCAAAAGTGTCTGACCCTAAATGACTAATTAAAAGTTGTGTGCTGTGTTGGGATTTCAGTGCCACACTTCCCACACTTTAATTTTCAAATATTTTGCTGCCCTCTGCTGTACACAAACAACACCTACAACATGGACATCAGCAGTGTGGATGAACAGAAGCCAGCCGACATTTCAAATCAGGAAAATATACTACCAGAGGTTCCCATACTGTTGTCTTGGTTCTTAATTAAACACATATTTATCACTCCTCACCATTCCTTATACAGCATGAAACCTTACAAACGCCCTCACATAACCTGATCTATATTTTATACAGAAGAAACTCTTCCTGCGCTGTTATCAATTATATACTGACAGATTTCTATTGAATATTTCTAATATAAAGTAAACTTTACCTGCCGTTTGATGAAGCTGGATGTTGTGTCTGAGGATGTGCTGCCATCTGAGCGTTTGAAGCGGCTCTTGCGTTTAGGCAACTTCCTGGGCAGCTGTGTGGAAAAACGACACACAAACCGGTGAGGAAATAATAGGCAGTACATGCATATTAATTAGAAAGTTGTGTTTTTTTTTCAGTAATCCCTTAGATATGAAAAACCTATAATTTAATTAAAATGGTTATAAAAGCACTTTACTCATGTAAAATTATGTAAATATAGCTTAATTCTGTGGTTGTTTTTACTAAATGATTTGGGGCCAGGAGTTAAAGCTGATTTATACTTCAAAACTAGGTTGCCTGAGCAGGTGTCGTTGTGAATGCAGAGACATCCCCGCCCCTGCTGCAGACACTCTGGTGCACCTCTCCAAAATTGTAGGTGACCGCAGACAAGAGGTCTCTGATTGGTCAATTCTACATCCACTCTACCCATGCGTATTTCCTGTTTGGTACCTTACCGGCTTGTTATGTTTGTATGACCGCCATTGCAGAAAACGACTCGTGAAGTTGGACCAGCTAGAAGAACGAGATGCGTGAGAAAGCTGGGACCCTTTTTCCACCTGGATCCCTGCTCTTTTTCGCCCTCATGTCCCTTCCTTCGTCGCACAAACTTGCCCCCACTTCCTCACAGCTAGTTCGTGACTGTCCCTCTTGCGTTGTGGCGAGGAATTACATAGCGCAGGCCTCAAAAATATCTGAGTCATACCTGTGACAAAATCACTGCGACACACTGCTACCGGAGTATAACAAGCCCTTTAGTGACATGCTATCAATTAAAACTATTCGGCAAACACAAAAAATAAATATAAAAAATGTGTAAATTACTATTTTTACCACATAAAAACACCAACAGTAGATAAAAATACCCTTTATCTCACCCAATGACTTCAAAGAGACAGACAAGGTATATATAGATACGAAGACCACATTTGTGACAAAAAATAGCAAATTATTTGAACATACAGTAAGAGGAACTAAAGATAACAACATTTACACAATAATAATTGTGGAATAAACTAAGCTGCTTACTGCCATCCGAGAGAGTAATGTAATGACCTTTACAGCTTGTATCGATGTGGCATAGGGGAATGTTCATGCAAAATGTCGGTTCACACATAAATCTGGATTAGTAGGGCTCTACTGGCCTCCAAATCAGATTCTGCTCTGGGCCCCATAAAAGCTTGGAGCAGCCCTGGTAAGCTTCATAACGTTGATGTATTTGATTCGTGTCTTCCTCAGTCTAGGTTCTCCAATTAAGTTTCTAACATCTGTCCAGCACTAGATACAATAAGCTATAACTTTATATAATTTCTGGGCCAAAAATATAGAGGATTCATTCTGAGCAACAAATGGAGCGCCTCACGTTCTAAGCCACAAGTTGGACTAAGATATAGGCTATAATATTTCCAACACCTAAAAATAAATAAATAAATAAATCAAAATAAATAAAGGAAACGCAATCCCATCATGTTGCTGCTGGATTTTCCGCGTTATTATAGACGATGGAAAGCGCACTGAAATAAATAATAAAAGATGAATGCAAAAGAAAAGGCCTGATCTCTGAATTTGAACCAAAAGCAGCAGCTTTGATCTTTTTTGCAGGTGGATTGAAGCCAAACACACAGAGAGCTGTGGCTCTGGCATCAATCTACAGTTTGGCTGAGGTACCTGCTGCCAAACCGCGACGCTTCACAGAACAACAAGTAGCATCTGAGACAATCCAAATACACGTTGGATGGTCAGAGAGCTGCAGTGAGTGGGTTTACCTGAAAATAATGCGACTGGGAGCCTATTTCCACAGCAGACAGAGGATCTACGGGCGATTTGGACATCTTGACTTGCACCATCTATTGAGAGCGCAGGGAGGCGGGCGGCACACTGACATGCGTTACTGGAGGAGGAAACAACAGGCACCAAATATATCTAAATGCAGGAAGGAAAAAACAGGCAGCGAGGCTGGAGGAAGGGATGGAGCGACCCGTAACATCCATAAAGAGCTGAAAAAAACAAACAAAAAACATTTCCCACCCAAAGATGAAATGAAATTAAGCGTTACATCGTAGGGCAAAAACTCTCCAAAGACAGAGGAAATATCAGAGCCTAATTAATCCGTTAACGCCGACGCGTCAACCCCTACTGGTCCGTGCGTCGCTGAAGTTGGTATCCGATTGGGTGCTCTCCAGTAAAGGGCTATTTCACCAATTTTACGTGTCTTTCAATGGTGTAATTTAAATGGTTATAAAAGCACTTTACTCGTGTAAAATTATGTAAATATAGCTTCATTCTGCGGTTGTTTTCACTAAACAACCGCAGAATGAAGCTATATTTACATAATTTTACAATAATAATTAATTTTATAATAATAATTTTGCATGCCCTGGACTGAAGGACTGCACTGCTTTAAATACATTTTTCTTTTGTAACACATTTTGTAAAAATGGAATTTTGAAAGCTTTGTGACATTGAATTTCTGTATGATACAAAACAAAAAAACAAACAATTCTTAGATAATAAAAAAATTGCACAAATACATGTAAAAACTCTCCAGAGTTTATTCAATATTTAATGTATTTATTTAATAATTACATTATTATACTATGTTGAATAAAGTCCAATTCAGCACCAAAACCATTCACTTCCACCAGAGTTCTACAACTAGTGGCTCTGAAGGTCTTTTTAAAATGTTTCGAAATAAAAGTATATTAAAAAATAGTCCAGTTTTATCATTTATGTCATAAAAACATTTTTGATGAGTCATTTTTTTTATTGTAGCTTAAAACTGTTTCGATTATTTGAATAGTTTCCTGTAAATATGGATTGCTCCATCTTCGAAAAAAAAATTTTTGTTGGTCTGCAACATTTAAATAGAACTAAAGCAGCTGTTTTTGAAATCCTATGGCACTCCATACATCAATTTTCAGTCACGCTTTATCCCAGCTGGGGTTGAGAGGGGTGCTGGTCCCTATTTCCGGATTTCTACGGGCAAGAGGCAGGGTACACCCTGGATAGGTTGCCAGTCTACCGCTGGGCAACACAGAGACAAACAGGGAAAACAACCATTCACACATACACTCACACCCAATTCCGATCTACTTCACAGTCATGTTTTTGGACTGTGGGAGGAAGAGAACCCAAGCATGCACAAGGAGAAGATGCAAACTCCATGCAGAAAGACTGGGGGCCAGGAATCAAACCTGTGACCTTCTTTCTGCGAAGCAGCAGCGCTACCCAATGTTCCACTGTGCAGCCTATATATAAAAATTAATTAATCTTTTTAGAGGACCACATAAGCTTTGCTGCAGTTGACTTGACTAATTTAAAGTAGCTTAGGGCCATCTCAACCATTAAAAGACAGACAGACAAATCAGTACTAATTTGTCCTACTGTTCAGGTATATATTCTTTAAAAAAATCTGTAGTTATTCGGATACAAATAAAAATAATATTCATCATGTAGTGGGCTGAATTCAAAGACAACCCAGGGATGAAATGATGCATTTGTAAAATGTAACTGAAGCAACCTAAAATACGGCTGTCACGTGTCGGGATGTGCAGACTAGACTTAAAGGGGTCATAGAATGCAAAACAGAGTTTACATACTCATAGATGAATTGTGATGGTTCAGAGGCTGAAATGGACGTACAGAGAAGTTCAAACCCCATCGACACCTCCTTTCTCTGCAAATCTTACAATTCTAAACTTCCACCATAAAATGGGCGAATTCAAATGAAGCCGACTTCTTGGCGGCTGACTGGACCGGACCTCCGCAAAGAGCCATGACATTCAGTAATTTATAGACTAACAGGACTATTTTAAAAGTGCACCGTAAGATACAGTGCACCAATGTAAAGTCTTTAAAACTGGGTTGGTGTGCTCCTCTTTCTTAATTTTAGTGAGAATATAGGTAACATCAATCTGGATTAACTACTGATAAAAGTTCAAGACAGACCTGTGATTCTATTTAAGTTAAAAACATGAATTTTTTAAAATATCCTGCTAAACTTTTGTTCTTTGTCCTGGAGAGGCTCTTTAGGCGATAGAAGTCACCTTACTAGGTTATGTACCTCTGAGGGTGCAGGCCTGAGTCCATCATTACACCCAGATGTTGAGCCAGATTGGTGGTAAGTTGGTGTAATAACTGAAACTGTGTGGGTTGGGGGCAGCAGTCTTAGGAAAGACTCTATTAGACTTTCCTCTCCACAGACTCCTCCTCCAGCTCTGCTGGAAGAAGCCCAAGGCGTTCTCAAGTCAGCCGAGAGACATAGTTTTTCTTTGACTGTTACCTGGGCCTCCTCTGGGTTTGATGTGCATGGAATAACTCCTGAGGGGGATGTCCAGGGGCATCTGGAAAAGATGTCAGAGTCAGCTAAGCTGACTCCTCTCACTGTGGAAGAAAAGAGGCTCTGCTCTGTATCTCTGTGAAGCCTGCGAACATTTTGCCAGTTTGGTCTGCTTTTGCTGGCCAGCTTTTTCGCACGGCAGGTGAATTTGCTAGGTCGGCAAAGCCTCCTACGTGGTGGAGTCTGCTGATCGTTGGTTTCACCTCATCAAGGTGGACATGGGTTTACAATGCAACCAGCAGTGTTTTTTATTTTTATTTTAGAAAGCCGAAAAAAACTGTTGGCATTCCCAGGTTTCACCAGATTCCCAGGTTCACCAGATGTATGCAGAATACCACCACCTCCAGAGGCTACGTCTGTCTGATGGTCGCTTACAGTGGTGCTTCTGCCTATCCATGACCCCACATAGAATAGACAAATCACATGCTTAAAAAAAAAAAAATCTTTATTTAAAACTAGTAAATAAGTTTAAGTTTGGCATCTAGATCTTGTCCTCATCATTGCTTGTCAATGTTGATCAACATGTCATAGAATGAGTATGAGTATATTTATACCCTCACAATGTCTTCCCACATGCTTGATATTTTTGTTTTATTATATTAACTAATGTAAGAATATAAATTAACAAACAATTTAAAAGCCGCCCCCTGTGGAAAAAGTAAATTCATTGCATGCTTTATGCTGCTAGGTTTTTGTAATTTTTTATTGAAAAATCTGAGGTGTAATATTTAAAATACTATTGAGGAACCTGTACAACAACAACAACAACAACAACAACAGTGTTATACATCATCACCTTCCTGTATCAAAATCTTCCTGTTTTCCAACTCTGGCATTATTTGGTAAGGAGGAACCATATAATGACATAAAAATATGATTATGGGGTGTGGATGCAAAACAAATCTCATCTTTTGGATTCTCAAGCAGGTTTATTAACATTAGTTTGGCTTATCTTCTGCAAACTACTCATTTCTATTTGTTCGCTGCTTCCAGTTTTATCACCTGTCAGAATTTGTAAACAGCTGTATAATGTAAATGACAAGATCCTACTTAGAAACCAAACCATCAATATTCCATGAATTTGCAGTGACAACCCTTTTTATTTTTTATAGCTAAATGTTTACATTTTCAATAACAGAGATGTTTGGAAATGTATATCAGGTAAAGAACAAGACGTACACATACTGTAAATATACACAACAATTGTTTTTACATATTTTGGATTGTAAGACTGTCATTCACAGTTCTGCTCAACCAAGATAATGTTTACTTTACTGTCCAGAGATTTTAAATTGTTTCTAAACGTATAAGGAAGATCATTTGTGGGCGTTGTTTCACACTGCGTTGTGATAATTTTATAACCACCTTGAGCTTCTCCACATTGTCAAACTGAAACTACACACTGCATAGTATTTCATACAAAAAACTTATACAGATGTCTCTAAATCAGTTAAAGAGGTCCATCTGAATAAATTAACTTCAGTATAAACGCAGCTGCAAATGTTCTGTGAAGGCCTTAAACGTTCTTTTTTTTGTGGCAACATTAGTAACAGCATCTTAGGGACAGCAGGTGGGTGGGGGAGAAAGAAACTGAGAAGTTTGAAGCACGGTTAGATTGGAAAACAACATGCCAAACACAGGGAACTTGAAGTTATTCTTAAAAAAGGAGTGGTAACTCATCAAAATAACAGCCATCCACCTAATCTTGCAGGCGAGAAAAGAAGCAAATGAATAAATAGAAGTGGCCAAGAGTTCCTTGGAAACTCTGGAGGAGCTGAAAAAATCAGCAACTCAGGTAGAAACAAATTCTGTTCACATATAAAATGTTAGTTGTATACTCAAGAAATTAGGCATTTCAGTTGAATTCAAGAATACATCGTTGATCCCATTAGGAAATAAATGCTGTAGTAATCAGGGTTTTGTCAACAAGTTGTCGCTAAGAGCTGTAGGCAGGAAAGATCTTCTGTAGCGGTTTGTCTTGGACTGGGTCTAGAAAACCCTTCGAACAAAGAGACACACTTCTTCTCAAGGGGATAATCAGGGTTTTCTATAATCTTTCTTTATTTTATTAAGAATTCTTTTTTTGTGAAATTATTTCCAAATTTTCTAGAGGAGTTCCCAGAACAGAACTGGCCTTCTTTATTAGCATGTTGAATTTTTAAAGTCATTTATTCTGATGCTGTTAACCCAGGAGATAATGGCAGAGGAGATCACATTTATCTTGGAACAAGCACTTGTCGTACAAAGGTGCCCTTTCCCTGATCCTACACCTGGTCAAGCCCTGTAAGGAGGGAAGGTCAGTCCCAAAGATCCTCTCAGTTGTAAAGGTAGTCTGGACTTAGCATGTAAAACCTAACTAGAAGGTCTCATTCAAATTCAAGACCTAAATCAAATGTATAAGACTTGGGTTGTGCAAGAATGTTAGAAACATCCCCCCCCACCCATTTATATGGATTTTATATGCTTAAATCCATATAAAAAGCGGATTCTGCAAAATGACAAACAACACAATGAAACACATCAAAGTCCATTGGGATGAGCTTAGAAAGCGTATAAAAGGTATTTATTTTCAAGAATGTTCTACATTTAATTTTTTAATGTAGATAAACTGTAGAAATATTTTCATCATGTTCAATTAGTTGTTTAAAAAGCTTCTGCCATGCTGCCTAAACTTTTAAAAATCAAGACACAACGGCGACATCTAGTGGTCAATTCCTAAAGCCGTCAACTCCTAGAAAATAGCAGCATTATCTTTGTCAGTTCTGACTGCAGCTTTTTCAAAGCATTTCCTAAAAATCTATCAGTACATCGACGCAGTAAAATGTGATGTTGCTTTGGAGCATATCAATGCAAATAAATGCATCAAACACGGATATAATGATAAGAAATAGTGACTCAGACCTACTTGCACAACTAGTTTGGTTGGTTTCCTCTCTTTGCTCTCTGCTATTGTTGAGGCTGCTGCTTTTTACTCTATGCAGTTTATACCATAAACTTTCTCCCAATCAAGTGCAGTTAAAAAAAACAATATTAGATCTTTAATTCCACACACAAAAAAAAAAAAAAAATAAATAAATAAATATATATAATAAAAGTATTGTTTGGTGTAAGTTTTTAATTTAGGTGCAATGAAATAAAATCATACAAAAAAAGATAAGGAGTAAGATAGAATGTACATGAAATAACAATTAGCTAAGTTTGCGTCATTAAACTATCTACAGTCAATTAAAGTAAAACGTGTTAATTATCCGTTTGACATGACTCCTCTGCTGCACTTTAGTTTATTTATATATATTTGTTTTTACCAGTTTTGCTAAATTGATCTATTATTATAATATCGTTCATTGTACTTTACTGGCTGCATGATGGTGGAAAGTAATATAAAATATCTGATCATTTAACTGTAAGAATATGCAATACTTACACAAAAAATGTTTATCACTAAGATAAATTGTAACAATACAAAATCATTTTTATTTATAATTTGGCAGTATTATGGGTTACTGCACTTACAGATACAATTTAAGCCACTATTTATGTACTTCAATTGCTGTAGTATTTTATCGTACTTTAATCTATTAAAAATTCTGCTTTGATATTTAAGATCCATGATGATGTCATGAAAAATTAATCTGTAATACATATTGTGCCTTACACGATAATACAGCATTAGGCTATCTAGTACTTAGGTTTATGCCCTTCAAAACAGCAATGATGATCTTTACAGCAGGACGTATTACAGAACATATTAGTAAAATTACAAACCATCCTATTTATTTAGTTTTACTTTAAAATAAAAATTTTTTTCTTTATTTGTTCCCGAAATATGACTAAATCAAAATGTCCATTATAGGAAGAAAAACTACACTGGACATATTCATGCTTACCCAGGCTTTTTCTGGAAGGAAAAATTTAAACTTCCTTTTTTATTAAGACAAAACCTTTATTTTCGTCAAAGATATTAAAATGGCTCAAATGTGCTATAGATATATTATTATTTTTGTTATGAGAGGCAGCAACCTTACTCAGATCACTTCTAAGTTTTTATTAGTGGATCTCTCAGCTGGGGCATACCTCTCCACCTCTAGAGGGAGTGCCGAGTGTAGAGGCAGCAGCAGTGCCTGGGCTGAACCCAGCTCAGTCAAGGCAGCCAAAGTTAGAAAACATAAAACCAAAGCTGATCACACTTCCCCCCAAATACTAGAACAGTAAAAGCAATGTGACAACCACATGGAGGTATATTAGGGAATGTGAAAAAAAAAAAGAAGAAAAGAGAAACAAACTGAGCCATGTAAATGTGAACATATAGACTGACATCCCTTAGTGTTTGAATAGGATCTTGGCTGATCTCCAGTCATACCTCATCTTTTTTTTAGATGCATCAGAAAATAAATGAGTTGTGTGTAATTATGGCTGTGCCGAAACCCTTTCGGTTTCTATGTTTACTGATGGATACATTTCCATCTTGTAATGATTCAAAAACCTCCACCATCATTTGTATAGAGGCATTTAAAATTACAGTTTCTTTTCATGATATTTGTACACTGAGTTCTTTCTACTTTTTATCTTAGTTTGATCAGGTTTGGGTCTTATGAATAATAATAATAATAGTAAAATAATTTGGACATTATTGATCTCACACAGGAGAAATTCACTCTCTGCATTTAACCCATCCCCTTGGGGAGCAGCGGGCTGCCATCGTGCAGTGCCCAGGGAGCAGTGTGGGGTTAAGGGTCTTGCTCAGGGATCCAGAGTAGCAGTCTGAGGGGATTAAACCAGGTACTTGCAACCTTCTCAGAGCACAGGCACACTGCTCTAACCACTAGGCCAACACTCCCTCAACCTTATACTTAATGGCTCTAAATGTATCTGTGTTTTCTAGGAATATATCTTAAAAGCTGTAAGGTTTCATTTGTTCTTTTCTTAGATTACAGACTAAAGACAGATCAGGATTCAATTCTTGAATATTTGTAGATTATCTGACATGACCATTACTATTGCTTACAGCTGAGGGGTAAATTATTAGATTAGTAACCTACAACCAAGATTTAGTTACTTGGTAATATTAGCAATATGAAAAGGACAACATTTTTAATTAGGAATACTTTTATGTTATTTCGAGACTGCCTGGTCTGAAGCGGTGCAAAAATCAACATTGCATATTCATTTACATGGAGAGATAGTATTTATTACAGCTAGACATAATAAAACCAACTTCCACTGCACAGCTGTATAGCTGCTCTCACATCTCCCTCTGTCCATCCTTTTTTTTTTTTTTTGGAGAAAGCAACTCCTATTTCTGGTATGTATCAAAAAGTTTTTGTTTTTGTTTCTTTTCCAGTACTGAAGGTTTTAGTGACCCAGGAAGACTGAGTCTAAAATGAGATGATTGATTGATCTCACAGTGGAAATATCTACTTTTTTATCGGCTCAATAGTAAAAAAGAAAGTGCCAAAAGAAGAAAAAGGTGCATGGGGGTATATACAGTATATACAGTGCATCCACATATACATGTATGTGTAATAGTCTCTTATTTAACAGGCTTATTACACAGGACATTAATTCTGTTTTTATATAAATAGATATTTAGATTTCATGTTGAATTTGAGTAAAATCACTTTCAAACACCTCACATTAAAACTATGCAACTGCTAAATGCAAACAAATAAATAAATAAATCACATTAACAATTTCGAATGATCAATAAGGATTGAAACTACATTTCAATTAAAAAACAGATTATAAGACTTTAGAGTACAAGACGTTATTTAAAAAAAATATTCATATTTGTACGAGTAAACAAACGATTAGCAGAACGAGGCAGACAACGCTGATAAGGTAGGTCTGTTTATAATAGGTCCTTCTATTATTTGAGAGTCTTAATATGCAGGTCACGGGTTTTATTTTGAAAGGCATCCCCGGAAATGCGGTGTTTACTTTTGCTCCAGCTTTACAGTGGCGCTTGGAGCCAAGAGGGTCAGGGGGAGGAGAGGCAGGACAGAGTGGAGCGAGAATAGGACAGGAGAAGATCCTGCACAGGGTGACCAATTTAACCGAACCATCCTTGAGCAGCCTGGCCACTAATGCTCCTCCACCCTGGCCGCTCCGCCCGACCGGTGCGGAAAACCCGATTGTCAGCTGCAGTCGTGTCCGGGAATAGAAACAGAAGATGATCACGGTGAGTCCGTTTTTCCTCCCTCTCTCTCTCTTTTTTTTTTTTTTTTTTTTGCCGCACGCTGCAGGCCGAAATAACCCTAATATATGTCATACAAACGCGCCATACGCCGTTTCTCTCCAGGCCGTCTGTGCGTCCTCCACCTCTCCGCCGAGCGCGTTTTTTTTTTTTTTTGTGCCGGACAGAATGACATAGCTGGCGACGGACCCTGCGAGGCCTCCGCTTTCACATTGCTGGTGCTGGCAGGATCCATGGTCCCTACACGTTCTCCACCGGTGGCCAGTAACAACATATCTGCGCTTGTGTTTGCGGAGAGGAGGATGGAGCGCATCGCTGTGCGTTTGCGCCTCTAGGTGCAGCTGACGGTTCCAGAGGCTGTTTTTATAAGAACTTTTATGAAAAACATCTGAAAATAGGTTGGATTTTAGGACACGTTTGTCCCTATGCCTCCATGCAGATGCTGAGGAATGCATCGCATTGTAATAACTTGTTTATTATATATATCTGTCGGTGCACACTTCATTCTGGGAGTGCATCGCTCTGCTGCAGACTGAAGGACACTGACTGCAGCTAATGTTCAATGCGTGCATCTCTGACTGACATAGACGTGTTTGTGTCCTGACTCGGGGATGGTTTTTCTGGACCCTGCTGTGGTTGTCACATAGGCCACGGTGTTATGTAACAGGAATCCTACGCTACTTTGAATGCGGGCCCTCTCTCTCTCGCGCGCGCGCACACACATGCACATAAATACACGCGGCCTTGCAGGTGTGAACGGCGCACCAAAAACTACAAATTCATGATCACAGCAAGCAGGTACTGGAAACCAAAATAAAGATGAAATTGAACAGTTTACATTTTGTTTGTAGATGTTTTCTTCTCTCTCTCTCTCTTTTTTTTTGTTTTTTTGCTTTGCATCTGCATCATCTTGATTGGAAGTGACTAAATGACAGAGAGGTGCATGCCCGGCCTAAGATGTCTAATGCCGCGGAATGAATGAGTCAGTGCGTCCGGTTGAAAATGCCCCTTTTTAGAGCATTGATCACCCACCTACCCTCCGTTGCCTGACCGTTTAGCAACGGGTGGGGGTGGGGGGGCTAAGGAAGGCACCATGCAAGCAGAGCCGAGCGACTGGCAGCACCATTAGGCGACGCTGGTATGGGTATGAGCTGGTCGACCTTGTGTGGTATGGGGTGGGGTGGGGGTCGCTGGGGAGGGACGCAGTCGGTGAGGAGGTGGTGGTGGTGGTTGGGGGGTGGGGGGTGGGTAGAGAAGAGGCGGGTTCCTCTTGAATCTGGCCGATGCAAGGAAAGGATGAGGAGGGGTACTGGACTAAAATAGGAGAAATTGTTGGGAAGAAGCTGCTTCCTCTGCAGCTCTGGATGATCCCAGTGGTCCGGGAAGACCCACTGCTGTATGCTGAGCCATTTGTGGCCTCTGTCATGATTCAGACAGAAATATGATCAAAGCTCTTGTGGTATAATATGCACCGATCAGTAAGCAGAGACTGCATTTGCTTAGGGGCCCCTGACCTCTTAGGGGCCCTGTCACTGACACCTGGTTGGCCCCCAATACTAGGACGTTTCTTTGCAGATGTAATGGTGCGAAAAATTCCTCTTAAACCCACCTAATACTAACTTGACTGACCGGACCTTATTTATGCCAGATTTCAACATGATGGTGAGCCGTTTAAACACGTAACCAATAGCAAAGCAGACAGTGGTACTTTTAATTACTATGTTAATAACTGTGTAGAGTTCATTAGAGGGTTGGTAAAAACTACACTCATATACTATGTTTCAAACAGCAATAAAGATCTTAAAAGAACAATGTATTTGAGTATTTTATTTTTTACAATGCGACTAGGAATTATGGGTAATCCAGAGGGTAGATTAAAACCATAACCGCTACGCACAATGTGTTAGTGACGAAAGATGCCAAAAAGAGGTATTTAAGCGCATTCCAGAAAAGGGTATGGGTGTTGTACTTCATATGGGGCCCACCCAGATTATGTTGCTTACAGGCTTAATGTTGTGTCGTTATGCCATTGATTAGAACACCTGGAGTTTATCAGGCAGCAATTTAACAGTTTTCCCCTAAGGCTGATGTGTTCCGGGAAGATGTGGCCTGTATTAGGAAAGACAAAAAAAATCGCTAGAGAGCTGGATCCCCAAAACTGCAATCTGTGCATTGTTTAGTAGAGCAATGGCATCAAAACATCATAGACGTGTAAAGAAATGATAGGTGGACAAAGTTTGCGTGTGATGGAGACAGGCGGCCCTGCGTGCTACTGATTTTTGACCCGTTTACCTCATCTAAGTTGTACTTGCTGACATGTTTGGGAAAGTAGGGTCTTAGGTTGTTTTTTTTCTATTTTAATGTTTGAAAAGAGGGTTAAGACAGTAAATTCTGGGTCAGTGGGCGTTAGGCGTCTATTCTGGATGAGACTTTGCAATGGCTCAGGAAATGTGCAGCAACAAAACAGCATCATCGTCACTGTAACCAATATCATCACCATAATTTCCTCCAGTTATGTTGTCATACCATGTTTCCCTAATATGTTGCAGGGGAAGCATTTTCTTTGTTTCAAGCCAAATAGATGGGATTCACAATCCAGAACACCTTTGATGTGACCTCATATATAGTTGATATATATAAAAAAAATCAACCATATTGTGACTTTTTAGATGTTTCTATTTGTATCTTTCCACATAAACTGTCACTTTAAATAAAACATTACTGTTCTGACAATGTCCCTCTGTCCGGCAGCTTTTATCTGGATATTTTAACTTGTCTGTTTATCATTGATTGAGATTATAAACAGAGCTTTGGGAAGTCCATCTGTTCCCTTTCCCTGTCTGAATCCAAAATGCATTTAGGAGTCAAAAATAATGTTTTTTAGTCCATCCTGGAAAAAACACACACACGAAAAAAAAAACTGCTGTGCTTTCCAATTGTTTTATCCAAAAAACTTTTTTTTTTTTTTTTTTTAAATAAAGGTAATGCAATTATTGTTGACAAAGATATCTAAATTAAATTTTGATTCATGGGTGTGGAGGGGCAAATTAAACTGAAGTTAATATAACCAGCTTAGGGAAATACTGCATATGTATTGTGAGCAAAAGAGATCAGATGAACTGTTGTTCCTTTTTGTATTTTATTCCATTGTCTAAAACAAAACGACCATTTGCCACATTAACCTCTTCTGTGTCTTTTGCTTTCTCCCGTCTAGAGCAAACAAAAGTCGTGGAGATAGGCCTGGCACTTGAATCCTGTTGAAAGTAGGCTCTGTTCGTTGGGTGTGGCAAAACCAGCAGGAGTTTGGTGTGCCAATCGGCCTGCATCAGTTTTTACTCCCAGCCTCCGGCCGTGCAGCGCGGCTTCTACAAACCTCTCCTCTCTTCATCAAAATTTCGACTAGGGGGATAAATGAGTGAACCGGTCGTAAGGGAAAGGGCTGGAACATGTACCAGAACCCTGACAGGTAAACACAGAGCTCCTAGAGGTATTTACAGGAGGGGAAAATGGTTAAGTTGTCTTTCATATCTTTAGTACTAACTGTTGTTTGTCTGATCACACAGAATGTCCTGGTTCAGTGGTCTCCTAGTTGCCCGAGTGGATGACCGTAAGACTGCGTGGGGTGAACGCAATGGCAAAAAGTCCAAACGGAAGGGAGGCTCTTCTCTCTGCAGCCCGCGTTACATGAGCTGTCTGCGGGACCCAGATGCAATGGAGCCCCCTTCCGGAGCCCCCCTCCCCCAGCACCATCGCGGAGGGGTGGCTGGGGCTATTGGAGGTGGTGGGAACTTTGGCGTTCGCTGCGGATGGCAGGAGGATCACTACGGCAAGAGGGGAGGGGCTCCTGGGGAAGGGGTTGGGCTGAAATCAGTTGACTTGGGCTTCGAGGATGGGGAATTGAAAGGCAGGAAAGGGGGATGTAATGGGGGAAGTGGCGACATGGGAGATGACAGTCCTAACGCAGCAGGAGGTGTGGTGACGGCTGCGGACTGCTGGCTCAGGGTGGTGCGAGTGTTCCAGTCAAAAAAATTCCAGTCCCGCAAACTGGAACGTCTTTACCAGCGTTACTTCTTCAGGCTAAACCAGAGCTCTTTGACCATGCTCATGGGGGTGCTTGTGATCGTGTGCGGCATCATGCTGACCTTCCACTGTGTCCACTCCGCTCCTGATGTGGCCTACTCATCAGCCTTGTCCGTGGCGATGGCTCTGTTTATGGCTCTCATGGTGGTTTGCAACCGCAATGGCTTCCACCAGGACTACATGTGGATGGTCAGTTACCTGGTAATCGGAGTCCTGTTGTCAGTGCAGGTGTTCGGAGTGTTCATGGTGGCGCCCAGGAGTGCTTCAGAAGGAATCTGGTGGTCTGTGTTCTTCATCTACATTATCTACACTCTGCTTCCTGTGAGGATGAGGGCTGCGGTGCTGAGCGGAGCAGTGCTGTCCATCATTCACGTGGTGACTACCTGGCAGATGAACCAGGAAGACAAATTCCTCTGGAAACAGGTATGACCCATTTCATGTCTTCATAGCGGATTGCACTACACTCTTTGGTTGTCAAATTGGACCTTAAAAGATATGAAGTTACTTTGCCAGCAGCATATCTGAGAACTTTCTTTTTTTAATGGTGTAAATTTAAAGCTATAAGCTACACAATCTTCTTACATTGTTTAAAGAGGCTAGTCTAGTCTAGTTGGACACTTTTCCTCTCTTAACATCCACCAGCTCAAAAAAAAGTTAAAGCTATGTGTTACATTAAAATGGCGAGGGCCAACATTTCATTTGATATCTAAACTCTTTAGGTGATCCATTGAGAATTACTGACCATGACTGATCATGGACTGTTATGACAAAAAAGAAAAATCTGCACTTAAAGTGGTGTGATAAAAGTCATTTTAGCCTTCTCAATAATCATTTGGGAAATCAAACTTTTTATGATCAAAAGTGTTTTTAGGCAGGTTGGTCTATTGTTCTTTGCATTACATCTCAATCTCCTCAAGTTGGATGTGCACATTCATTCTCAGATCTCCTCAAAGATGTTAAAGTTTTGACTAAGGACATTCAAAGAGAGGGTGTTACACCAATTCAGATGGCAGACTGGCCAATGAAGAATCCTGTGGGTTCCAAACTCTTCCATTTACCAGTGATGGATTCTACTCTACTCATTGGGCCCTTTAAAGCTGCAGAAATTAATTAGCATCCCTCCCCAGGTTTATGCCCTAAGCGATCCTGTCCCAAAGATCTATATACCTTGACTTTATGCCTGGCGTTTGCACTCCAACATACACTCCCAGCTTTGGGTCCTTATATAAACAGGTGTGTCCACTTCCTAATCATGTCCAATCAGCTGAATTTCCCACAGGTGGGCTCAGTTTAGGCTGTAGAAACATCTCCAGCATGATAAGTGGAAAAGTATTTACTTCAACCTAATTTTGAACTTTATGGCAAAGGCTGTGGATGCTTATGTAAATGCATTTTCTTAGATTCTTTTTGAAATAAATTTGCAACAGCCTCAGAAAAAGCTTTTTTCAGCTTGTCATAATGACGTATTCTATGTAGAATTTGGAAGTAAGATGTGAATTTATTACCATTTAGAATAAGGCTGCAACAGAACTAAATGCAGCACTGTGAATACTTTCCTAATGCACAATAAGCTGTCTCTCTTTGAGGTTGAGAGGCCTTTTCAACATCACCCTCACTTTCTTCACATATTATTACTTTCCAACTTAACTTTACCTTTCCATAAACACACAACATTTCTGCACATACAGTTTTTCTATTGACAAAGGACTTGATAATTTAGATGAGTAAATGAAAAAGGTCTAGTATAAGCTTTTGTTGTAGCGTTTTTTTTGGTATTTTTCAACATGTATTTTTAAAGGATTTGAAATACCTTTATATTTTATTAATATGTTTTAAAGAAATGCAATGAATTTGTGAAAAGTTTCTATCCTTCTTATCTTTGTGCAGTCAGTACCTATTTCAGCAGATTTAATAATCTTTACACAGCAAGACTTAAACGTTGTATTAGAAACCTTTTCTTGCTCAGTCTTCCCAGTGGTCAGTAACTATTTATTTTCGTTTGCCCATACTTTTTTCTTTATGTAAACAAGTACTTCAGATAGTTTAGTTTTTGCTTTTAAACAAGGCACCATCATCATAATTTAACATATTCATCTATAGCAATCAGCATGATTTCTTTATATAGTATAGCCCCAATTTTAAATTTTATTGAAACGATTACTGTGAGACCTGGGAGATAAATAAAATCATAGTTTGGAAGAAGTTGTCTAAGTCTAAAGTAAATGGAAAAAAATGGTAACTATGGAGTAAAATGTGTCGAGGTAAGAAAAAAAGTTTCCTGTAAAAGAGCAACTTCCTTTCCTCTTTACCAGCTGTTTTTTTTTACACAATTTTTGGCACTTAGATGAAAGATGTGGAAAAAACAGTAGCTGGTATCAACATATGTTTCTCTCTGAAAAAACCCCAACAAAAAACAAAGAAAAAAACATTTTATCCATGAACAGAAAGTTTAACTTTTTTTAGGTGAAAGTGTGACAACACAGCAAAGCGTCATAGGTTGTAAATTTTGAGGATTGCTTCGTTACCTCTCAATTCATTACTATGGGAATTTTGGAAGTGGTCACCATGGTAACTTAAAACACCAATACAATTAGTAGCAGCGCATTTCTATGATTTTTGTGGGTGCTCCCTACGGTTTTAGCCCCGCTAACCCTAAAGGAAATAATAATAAAGAGTCTAGTTTAGAGAATAAGAACAGAGGGTGGCTTAACTACTAACCTCAAATCAGGTATGTTGTTTTTTTTCCCTGCGTCTGTTTTGTTTTCTAGCTATTAAAGAGTTTTAGTTTTTATATTGCTTCAAACGAACCTTTTGATTAGTGGGTTTTTTTTGTCATATGTTTGTGAACTAGCTGTAAACACTGTAACAGCTGTAAGCTTATGTCAAATGCCAAACCTCTTTTCACATCCGGTCTGCATGAAACAACAATGACACTCGTTTCAAGTGGCGTTCCTCCCCCTTTTGTGAATCACTGTCCAGAGCTTACTTCTACTTTCAGAGCAGTTTCTGAATAAATCCGATTGGGAATAACTCATCTGAATTGAAGGCTTGCTATATTAAAAAAAAAAAAAATACAGATTAGCTTGTTTTTAACTGCAGTTTTTTGAGGCTGAGAAAAACAAGATGATAACGAGCGGAAACTTATTTGACACACTTGAGTTAAAGATGTCTGGATATTAAAAGTCATCAGTCAAACAGTCTCCTCACTGCGTGGCTTCATGTCTCGCTGATGTGAAACGCCAACTTGATATTTACGATGGGGTGAGAGTGTGTGAACCGGCAGCACAGCCGCTGCAGTGTGAACTGCTCTGCCGTGATTGTTCACCATGCTGGAGCTGTGTAATTGGGGATTACAGGGTCTCTCTGCACACTGTGCCACTTGCACGTCATGCCAAAGACCTGGGGGCTCGCTGAAGGTCAGTGGGCTGAATGAACAACTGCGACTGGACAGCAGCGTGTGTCCGTGTGCTGCTCTGTGACAATTGGAGAATACCATGATATAAAACAGCAACACTCAGATCTCTGTGCTCTTTCACAAGGGACACTTTGTACTTTTCTGTACTGGTGGGGTGATGGGGGTGAGGCCAAAAGGGAGAGAACTGCAGAGGGACCCGCGTTGTTGTTGCGGCTGCTTGCCTCTTTTACTATCTTAGCCGTTTTACGACTCTCATCCCCTCAGGGAAGAGTTATGTAAAGCATAACAGGAGGGCCATTAGGTGAAAACAATGGGAGGATATCAGACTTAATGATTACTGATTGTCTGAGGTATGCATTCATTACGATATCCTTTCACATGTTTGTCCTGTTGCTGAATTTGTTCTCAGTAAACAACTCACTTCATATTCTGACTGTTAATTATAAATTCAATACAAATGAAGGCAGAAACATTAAGGGGTCGATGGGAACTCAGTGTTTACAGTGGGCCGCCTCGTATGCTGCATGATATACAGTAGCATTATCTATCACAGATCCAGTGTTGTTTGCTATAGTTGAGCGAATGAATGTCATGAGATAGCTGCTACCCAGCCAGAGGAGCATATCTCTGAAGTTGTCTCTGTATTGCGTTATTACACCATCATCAATCACTGTTTCATGCTTTTTTTTTTTTTTTAAGTATTTCCTCTTTTCCAATAACTCATTAACTTTTGGGGCTCTATAGAGGTGATGACAACCATGGATGATTCCAGAGCTGAAACGTGGAATCATCACACAGGATGCCTGATTTTCTTTCTTGAGTTCATTTTACAAGAAGATTAACATTGTTTGTTTTATTTCTGGAGCAGATCAGAGTTTCAAATGCTACGATCAGAGCAGAGCAGAGCACTTGTTCCCCTGAGCTGGGCTATACAAATTAAACATGGGTTAAGTTTTTCGGAGGGTGGTCAAAGAGTACTGTTTTAGGCAGAAGGAAAAGGAGGAAAGCAAAGCTGAGGCTTCTGAGCCAGACCATAGAACCAAAACATACAGCATGGGCTCTATAGACGATTCCACCATCTCAGGTTGTTAGCAAATTCTAGTGGCTTAGAATCAGTGGCTTAGTACAAACAAAGCACAACAAAGTTTAAAAAGGCAGTATTTCTCAAGGGCAGTGCAAATAAATAAATATATATCAATAATGTATAGTCTTAATATATTACACAAAAAGACCTGCAATATATAAGGGCAAATAAATAAACGGTGATCAGGGTTTGGATGATAATACTTTTTTAAAGATCAACAACAGCTCTAGAAATTATTCATAAACATGATATCTTTAAATTATCCATCTTGTAATTTAGATGCAAGAAAAAAGTGACACACAGGCACCAGTAATTTGTGTCATTAACTCTTTCTGTACTTCCCTCTATCTCATTGCTGTCACCACTGATTCTGACTGAGGATTTTCCTCTAGAGAACTGATGATAACCATTACGTGTATACTTTGTAAGTCCCTTTGGATAAAAGTGTTTGCTAAATGCATAAACATAAACAAGATGATCTAACAAAGTACAGATGTGAAGACTAATATCTGATGTTCTATTATCTGTATTGGATTATTAGCTCAATCCACCCTGTATATACGTACTCAAGGACCCCCCCACTGAAAGTAAAGAACTCCCCAAAGCAGCAGAATAATACATGAAGGTCTATGAGTTAAAAAAAAAAAACTTACAGTTAAAATAAGATGATTACAGTAGGTCTACTGATATAAACACCCAATGTCAATATTTGGCAAGGTTGGTACTTGTCACTTTTTAAATGCTGCTAAATCTACAGTTTAGTAAAAAAAAAAAAAAAAAAAAAAAAAGGTAACCTAACTGCAGCTGAAGTTGCAGGGAAAGCAATGCACCTGAGCAGCTTTTTTTTTTTTGCTTTAGATAAAGATCTATCCTCAGGTTTAGTTTTAGAATAGCTGTGTATACTGAGTTCAGAAAAGCTATCCTTATTTGCTCTTTTTTGTACATGTAATGTGTATATTATGCATAAGTTTAAATGATCATTTCAGATATTATTAAATAACAAATGTAGGGTGTATATTGTATATATATATACATACAAAGACCCAGCATTTAAATTTAGTCATTTTATAATTTATAATATAGTAACAGCGATCTAGTTAATTTTATGATTGCAATGTTGATTGCGTCATCAAACAGAGCACACACTGCAACTAGTGATGATTTATATCTGTTAAATTGTCACCTACTATAACAATGTTTATTTCAAGTATGATGCCTTCACTCTGATAAAATATACAGTGGGTTTTTTGAACAGTTGTAGCAGATATTGGCCAGTACACTCAGCCTATATATATCAGATTGGATAAGAAAGAAATGGATCGGCATATCACTAGTATATATAAATATTTGTTGACAAGTTGACTTAATTATGCAAAGTAAAATCACATCAGGACAGCTCGAAAGTTGCCTTAGCTTTTCTGTACACTCTGAAAGAACATATGCATTTATTTTATAATATGATATGCTTTTTTGTCTCTTGAGGGCCTGATAAATTGCTGTGGATGGCCTGATTCAGCCTGCAGGCCTCAAGTTTGACACATATTCTATAACGGATGCATATTCACTGGGGAGTTCGCTCTGGACTGGAGCTACGAGCACTGTAAATTGAGGGTTACTCTCTCACAGTTGTACTTTGCATAGTACTAGGCATCTTTCCTTTCCTGGAAAACTCAACTGATCAATAGTGTAATTCATTTTTTATTTTTTTTATTTATTCTTTTTTTGTAGGATGACGATTTTTTATTTCCGGGTGGATCATCTAAATAAATGGTCCTCCTAAGTGTCAAGCATTCTGGGGAAATGTTTACGTAAGGCTGTCCTACTTGCTCGCCCCCAGTAAGCTATCTTTTACTGCGGATTCTGACTTTTAGGCGTATATATGAGGTGAGCTATGGTTTCAGTGTCTGGAAAAAGTGTCTGGAAAGTGGAAAAAGAAAGGCTTTAGAAGAGGGAGATATATCCTAGAATGCCTTGCGCACGGAGCTCTCCTCGCAAAGCATTATTGGCTTTGCTGTCACAACAACTAATAACAAAGATGGTGCAGGCAGCTTGCAGTGGAGGAGGAGTTACGTGAGCAAAAAGCAGTGATCATCTGTCCGAACTGTAAGTTAGATTTTGCTATAGAGTCCACTATATAGTCCCTGCTCTATATGGTGATTTAGGGATTTAGGGGTTAGGGCGGATGTTTGGGCACAGTAGACTTGTATGAGCTATGAAAACAGCAACTTTTAAACAGAGCTTGCACAAGAAGAAATGGGCTTGTGCATACTCTCGCACAAATTTTATAGGATTTCCCTCTCAGGAGTGGGTACAGAGTTGTGCATGTGCATTTTTTTTAAAAGTCGAGATGGTGGGTCTTTTAAAAATTTTGCTAAAATCCTCCACTATACCTTTAATTTAAAGACAAGTTGTACTCACAATACATGCTAGCTTTTTCAGGCCAACTCCTAAGCAGAAAGCCAAAACTGGTACTGGAAACAGTTGGTGGCATAGGGGCACACCAAATGGAGCCAGTGGAAAAAGGGCATCAAACTCATCGATACTCTTTAGTTCTATAGTGTTAAAAACAAATTTTATATGACTGACAATAAAAGTGTAGTATTTCAGTAATTAGACCGATTTGTTGTGCAGAATATTGCGTAATGCAATCAGCCAAATCCTGTTCTAAAATGCATACAGTGCATTCATGCATTAAAATGAGGATTGGCGTGTTTATTCTGATCAGAATTGCATATGTTCTCTATGTTAACTTTTGTTGCTGGCTGTATCTGTCATGTCAGACCTAAGCCAACTCTTCTTGACCGTCGTCGTTCCCTAAATATGGACTACTCTATGTTTTGGTCTTGAAATTAAGGACATTTTGTCAAAACCTATTCAGACCGAAATTATTATTTCCTTAACAGGACTGCATGTGCCTTATTACAGATATGTGCCAAATAAGCTAGGGGCCCTTTCAGGATCTTTTTGTGTGTTTCTTTCTCATTCTTAATACAATTCAGTACAAACAGTAACAGTCTGTAGGTCCTTGGTTTTCAGAGCTTTTTCTTGTGATGGGTTTGCTGATCGACATATACTGTTGCATACCAGCTCTCTTATGTTTAAGTGTTTGTTTTTTTTTTAGCTAAAATCATTTAGCCATAACGGTACAGTTTGTATGTTAGTGCACACACTTGTTCCTTACATTATTCCAAGCACACAAGCTCCCCCATTCTTTGTCATGGTTGACGCCTTCCCCTTTTTGTCGCTGTCAAATGTTTGTCAGAACTGCTGCTGTTTGTTATTCTCTGGGAAGTTACATCACAAAACACCAGTCCTCCCTTCACGTGTGGGTGTCCATTTGGGCATGCAAGCTGACGCGTATTGCATGTTCTTTTTCCCGGCGTTCGATCAGACAACTGCATCAGGCACATTTCAGGCAGTCAAAAGTTGCACACTGGTCTCTGCAGATAAGCTTGTCAATGAGTTCTTTGGATTTTGTCACATTCTTCAGCCCTGGAGTTATTTACTTTGCGGCCCATGACAATGGTTAGCCTTGCTTTGTGTATGCTATTGACACAACTGCTGTGAGGGGTCAAGACTGGTTCCTAAAAATACCAGGGCCTCAGTGTCTGTGTGAAGCGTTGCGTCACAGACAACAGGCCTTATCAGAGCTTGCGTCAGAGCAACAGGCAGGCCGCTCCATCCAGCCCATTTTCTCTGGATACACAGAGGCCTGCATTTTAACAGCCAGCCCAGCACTTTTTGTTATCTTTTACAGCTTTTTTTCTTGTCTGCATGAGTTAATGAAGCATTGCCTAAGGGATCTTTGAGCTCTGACCAGAACTAACACGTCTGACTGAAAAAAATTAAGATTTCACTCTCATTTTTCTGTTGTTGTTCTGTTCTGTTAAGTATGGTGCCTTGCAGATGGCACCCCTTGAACTTTTCTACACTTTGTTTCATTCCAACCAAAAACCTATATCTGTTTTATAGTTGCAAAATAAAAAGCTGAAACATGATATGGAATCTTTTTCCTTTTAAAATAAAATTGAGGAAATTGTTTCTCAGCAAATCTTCCACCCGTTGCGGGAGTAACCTTGTTTGCTTTCTGCATCTAGATGATAGACATGGATCTCATCGGAGGAAGTGTCAACCTGTGATGATCACCTGTTCAGAGATGTAGAAACGAGTACAGCAGCATAAAGGCGATGCGTCGAGACGAGAATCTGATATTCTCTAAACCTGCTCCTTCCACAACCTCCTTCATGAATAATTTGCGTGTTTAACTCAGCCTCGGCATTTTAACGAGGATATGTTTCACACGTGAGCCTTCTTTTCGACTGGGATTGGGTGCAGACCGATGGGATTCCTCATAATGCAGACGCAGAAAAATGCACTCCATGTATCAGGGAATCAAAATTTACAGCATGGTAGGTATATTTTTTGCATGGTATTGTTATTTTGCTAGGATTGTATTGTTACAGAGACACATCAATGTATGCAAACAGACGCACATACCAACACCAACTATCCGCCAGTCTGCTCTGGGAAAGCAGTTATTAGTTTAAGCCTCACTTCTGAGACTGACAGGGAAAAAACAGCATTGCTAAGTGTCTTCGTCAGCATCGTGTCGAGTTGGTCCAGTCGCTGCCATGGAAACAGCTACCACTCAAGCATCCGAGACCCAGTTTGTTTCCTGAAGTCAAATTTTTAAAGATTAAAAAAAGGAGTATAAATTAAGGAATCAGGCCAAAATTGATATTTTACATTTATTTTTTCCCTGTGAGGAAGTAAAGATTTAAGAGTCGATGTTTATGTCAGCTGTGGAGATGTCTGGACGGATATCTGCTCTGTTTTCTTCTCTCCCCACAGTCCAAATGAGGCAAACATGACGATTACGGAGGTCATGTGTGAGGAGTTGGTAGCAGGACGGTGCTTGTCAGTTGTCTGTTTCAGAGGCGCTTATCTGTGGATGGCAGTGACGGTGCAGCTCAGTGTCCTTGTAGACTCAAAGTAACAAATTATCAGGAATAAATATTTACTCTATGATATATATGCTTTTTAATAGAGCTGGTTTTGTCTTCTCTGAATCATGTGAATAATATTGTATTGAAAAATACAACATAAGGCTCACAATGTTTACATGGCAAATGTCATGTAGTTTCTTGATCCACATGCAGAATAACATGGACCAAAGAATTTTAACAGGGTTCTGCAGGAAGTCAGTTAAACATTCTGGTTGTTCCGAGATGAGAAAGCAGTCTGATCAGGAAGGAGTTGGTTGATGACAGCTGATTACTGATTTAATTACTTGCTTGAGAGATGAAGAAGACATAGCATGGATCTGTAGGGTTTGATTCATCAGGCTTTGCAGACTGTACCCCAGAGGTCCAGGAGAATGTGAATGAGATCTGAGAGCGTTGGTACTTGCAACAGACGTTGTACTGGAGAGCGGGCAGGCAGGGGATGAAGATTGAGAACTGCTGCACACAGGAAAGACCTTTTCCATGAAGATCAGAGACGAACAGAGGTTCACTGGTTGTCTTGTACAACAAAGTCCACAATAAAAGAGATTTGCAAGAAGACAAAAATGTACAAGAAAGATATTCCTTGTTTAGGTCTTTTACTGAAAATGATCTGGCAAAGAGAGATGATCCTTCACCTTCTTATACAAATGATAGTCTTGATTAAGAAATGTTGTTAGGTGTGCAGCTCCACAGGTTGGCCCAGCCGCCAGCAAAGATCCTCTCTGTGACAGGACGCTCACTCACGCCAGAAAAACCCCAGAGATCCCAACAATAATTAAGTTATGTTTGTAGAAAAGTGAGATACCCCCCCCCCTTAAAAAAAAACAAAAGCATCACCTTACTGACATTAATTTGTCGCTGTAACATTTTTCCTATTATGCTCTTGTTTATATGCCGGGATTTGGATATCTGCTGATCCTGATACTTTTCCAATAACAATGCTCTGTTTGCTTGAATTACAGTGTCTTTATTATTTCAGGCTTTTTAAGAGGCTGTAATAATCTCCTCTGTATGAATATACACATGTACACAAAAAAGGCAGCTTGATATTAGTATTAGTTCAGAAAAGAAGTAAATTGCATTAACAGGAAAATCCAACCCTACAATCAAATATGCAACTATAATGGTTCAAAATGACTGTATTTATTCAACAAAGAAAGATGCCCATAAAGAGTTAACTGCTCTGCTGTTCAAAAGATTTTTAACTTAACTTTAAGTTATTCAGTTATTATTTAATTACTTTCTTCTTACTTTTTGTATTTTTCACAATCTTAATTATAGCAATTTGAGATATACACCCGTTGGGTAATTCTTTATAAATAAAACATATAATTTTTTTTATTATTACCATTCTCTAACAGTACCCTCTCAAAGAGGAAGTAATAGAAGTATTCCGGCTCAGCAGCAATCCAAGGTTGTCAGATATTGAAAAAAAAAAGCTGCACTGAGTGTAAACATGCCCATAGTCGTCTCCTGGAAGTTAACCTTGACTGTGGAAAGCCCTCAGAAGTTATTCCTGCTGGCTGCTGCTCTTCCTATTTCCAGTTTATGGCAAAAAAAAAAGCCCCCTGCTTTTCAGATGTTTGATTAAGTTTGTTATATTGTAGGTCAAGATCTATCTTCTGTCTCTATGTTAAACAGCTTTATAAATATTACACATTTTATTTTTTCTTTGCTGTGTTTTTAGTATAAAGTACTTTCACACAGTGGCATGTAATGGATGTAGCCGTGAGAAAGGTCTGGATGACTGATTCCTGTGCCTGCTTCATTTTTAAATCTTTGTCAAACTCTGCGCATTGTCTCACTCATTCATGCAATTTCTGAAAGCTGGAAGCATAGAAGTAGGCAGAATAGATTTGCCTAAATCAGGGGTGGTCAAGTCCAGTCCTCAAGAGCTACGATCCTGTAACTTTTAGATGCATCTTTTCTCTAACACACCTGAATTGTAAGGCTCAATCCCCTCATTTAGCCCAGCAGAGGCAAGGTAACGAGCCACTCATTTGATTCAGGTGTGGTAGAAATGGGGTGCAGCAAAAAGTTACAGGAAAGTAGCTCCTGAGGACTGGACTTGAGCACCCCTGGCCTAATGCATAGAGCCGGTTGTCACTGATACCTGATCATAAAATGTCTTCAATATTTTGAACGATACCGCTATCATTATCGGATCAGTGCATCTCTAGTGAAAAGCTCAGGGGTCAAACAGTTGGTGCTTAGTTACATAGTAAACATAAGTTGCGTTTAGTAGATCCTTTTTTTGAACGTCTTGCTAACTTTTGCTCTATCAGAAATGTTAAGAACACACTGCTTTGATTAAAAAGTTGATTAGAAAACCAAAAATATATAAAGCAAAGCAGAAAATTGCCTAAAAATCATTTCAATTTTTGATTTAGCTTTGTTTGGAAAATGGGATGAGGAGAAACATAATATGGTTACCATGGAATTGCAGGAAAAAAAATGAAACAGAAGTATGGGACTGCATTAATTATATATTAATTAAAATTAAAAAGGACCACATGAATGTAGTGGGTAAAACCAAAATATAATTTTACTATTTACAAACAATAACCACGCCTCAAGAAAAAAAGAAAAGAAAAAGGACAAGTCAACATTCTGAATTACATGAAGCCAGGTGTCACACATAGAAAAATTGCAATTATAAAGGTTTTACTAACATAAATGAAATACGTGTTTGAGCGCTCAGACCACGGCAGAAGACTTTGATGCTGTGAATTTGACATGCGCTCGGAAAAATAGCTTAGAAAAAGAATAAGAGTAGTCTTCCCCCTCTGGGGTTCGGACACTGGTGGTGGAATACGTCAGAATAGCCTTAGATTGAGGGAGAAGATGGGGGGAAATGTCACCTTGTATGCAGGAAGAAGGCTGGACGAGGAGCTTTATGATGGGGATCTTAAGCTATGATTGGCTTCAGAGTAAATGCTGTCCTGATATCGATTGACTAGAGCTAGTACAGCTAGGTGGTTTAACTGAGGCTGATAAGAGTCTCTCAGATTCAAGTTTTGGTTAAGCTTCATTTTACACAAACCCTAACCTAAATCAGCTTCGGAGGTTCATTGTAGGGTTTTTTTCTCTGATACAAGCTGGCATTTTACAGGATGCACTTCTGTTCTTTTTCCCTCCACCTGCATAGAGAGGCTGGGATTAAAATGACATAAAATAATAAATGTATGTTATCTGTGTAACCTATAACAATGATTTGACATTGTTTTTTGTCACTGGGTTGCGTACCTGGAAAACTTTTACGTTTTGTTTGGTTCACAAATGTGTTCCTTGGCCCATTTCTTACCACCTTAGGAAGAGAGTGGATACCCACAAGTAATATCTGCACCAGATAACGTGAGAAACACCTTACTGAATCAGCAGTGTCAATTTCCAATATCCAACCACTAGAACTAACTTCTCTGTGGTCAAAAGCCCAAAGGTTTTCTCTCCTCGTCCTCATTTTACCAAAGACTAAGACAAAATCTTTCTCATAAAGTCCCAAATTTTAACTTCTTTGGCAAACTTTGGAAGAGATAAGACAGCTGTTGATCTCCTCCTGTGAAATCCAGCTATTCCCTTTAAATACTTGTTCAGCCGGGGTGCAAGGTGTATTGTATTTGTATACAATGAATGTGTATCGTATAAAATTATAGAAATATTTTTATTTTATTTATGGGTTACTTTGTACTTGTGTGGGTTGCCGTTGGACAGATTTCTTTAACATATAAGGTCCTTCAAAGATCAACAGGTTGAAAGAAACTCTGGGAATTCTGTTGATCTGAGATTTTTTTGGAAAAGTACTTTAGTTAATAGTAGGTCAAGTTAGCTTTTTGCTAATCCCAGCAAAGAAACAGCTTGAACACAAAAGCTAGTGCTTGCTAAGCTATTATAACATGCACATTTTTAAATCTATAGTTTTCACTGGCATATTACTAGCTGTGTTTACATTAACCATCAAATACCACATATTTTAATTATAAAACAAATAGAAACTGCCTTTTTAGTTTTCGCCTTTTTTTTTTTTTTTTTTTTTTCTTTACAGTGTCCTGTCTGGCAATGTGGCAATAAGAATAATTGTCTAGATGCCAAAGAGAGCCCAACAGATTTTACTTTCACAAGTGGAGCAGTACGGCTATCGCCATAGTGTTACACTTGATTTATGCATATAAATTGCTTTATTATAATCATGCAGGGAGTTTTACATATTATACAGTATGGACACTGCAATGTAAGTAGAACAGGAAAGGAAAAACAGAAAAAAGGGAGAAAAGATTAAAGAAAGAGGAGATAAAAGGGAGATAACGATAAAACATTTTCAGTCTGCTTCGTCACCTGCAAAGAGATGGAAAAAGAACAGCACAACCAACAGACATGGTACAAGACATACAATAAAGTTACACCTAGATACTATGGCTGAAATATAAGCAGTGTTATTTTATCGGACATGTGTTCTGTGTTACCTGAAGATAAGAATATGGGCTTTCTTAGTGGAAGTGAATCTCTGAGTACCTGGAACCAAGTACCTGTAGTTTTCACCTTTTTATTTTTTAGACTTCCATGAGGTGGTTTTTTCGGTTGTATCAAAATTGGCATATTTCGCAAAACTGCAATGGAAACAAACGAGTCACTTGATCTGGATCTCAAACATGCAATCTCTTACATCATGGAAATTTCAGCAATTGTAAAAAGTTGCATTTTGCAAAATTAGCTGAATATCAACATATTTTGCACACATTTATAATGGAGCCCAAGCTGCAAGCTCTGTGGAAGGACAGCTAACCTTGAGCACATGCTCTCTTCATGTCACTCAAGCTTAGCAGATGGCAAGTTCCGGTGGCGTCACGACCAGATCCTTGCTCAATTGGCCGACGGCATTGAGCAGGCAAGGAAAAGGGCAAGACAACTGTCCAAAGGGCCTTGTTTCATACATTTTACCAGGGCAGGAGAAAGTGGAGTAGCAGGAGGGAGGAGCAAGGGGGTCCTGGCCACGGCAAATGACTGGGAGATGCGGGCAGACCTAAAGAAGCAGCTCAAATTCCCTGAGGAGATAGCCCACACTAGCCTGAGACCAGACATTGTTCTGTGGTCTAAAGGTACCAAGCAGGTGGTGCTCATCGAGCTGACTATCCCCTGGGAAGAGAGGATGGAGGAGGCCTATGAGCGTAAGCTCAAGAAATACCAAGCCCTCATCCTAGAGAGCCAGCAAAATGGATGGAAGACCTGGAATCTCCCAGTGGAGGTGGGCTGCAGAGGCTTTGCTGGACGGTCGCTTTGGAGAGCCCTTGGACTGCTGGGGATTGAAGGGCTGGCCAGGAAGCGGCTTGTAGCCTACGCCACCAAGCGGGCGGAGGAGACATCTCGCTGGATTTGGACGCAGCGCGAGGTGCGCTGGCAGAACCGAAGCACTGAGTGAACGAAGAACTGGATGCGGAGTTGGGTGGCGTTTGGTAGGGGTGGGTCCAGGACGCTGGATTTGTCGTTGAGCCCCTCCGAGGTGTCATGGGCTTAAATCAACGAAACACCAGTGAAGGGGGGTGCCCATTTGGCAACCTTCTGAGCCTACCCAACTCCGATTCCAGTCACAGAGACCTAGTGGTACCTTGAGGGGAGGAAAGAGAGAGAGAGAGCGAGAGAGCGAGAGAGCGATGCCACTGGCCCACAGATGGAGCAGGGGCAAGTACCTGTAAAGGTGGGCCAGTTGCGATATCCCTTATCGTATTTTGCATATGGAAATGCAGCTGGTGACTGCTAGATTTAAAAAAATTGATAAACCTATTTTTAATCTAGATTGAATATGGATCCTGCTGTTCTTACCACATATACCTTACTAAATATATTTGAAACCATTTTTGTGTAAACTCTCTTTAAACATAAAAATTTTTTTTATTATTCCTTGGAACTCCTTGATATTTATTACACAGTAATGGAGGAGATGTTGTTGTCCCAGCTGTCTCTCAATGTGTTGCCTGTTCACAGTTATGTGAAACTGGGCAGCCCTGAGGGAGCCCCATGTGTCTGAGAGAAAGAGCAAAAAATGTCTGAAGATCTTTAGTTGTGTGCAAATTTAGTTTTCATATGAATAATGATGAACAAAAAACACAATTTGGCAACAGCGGTGTTAGAAAGCTTCAATAGTCGCACCTTCTCCTCAGAAGTAACACCCACCCACTTGCCAAAAGAAAAGTGTTGTGTGTAGCTTTTCAGTATTTGGACCCCCAGCCTGTCCCTGGACTTTGCTTACAGAAATATAACTGAGGAATGAGGACCTTTAGTTGTACTGGGTTTAACTGTTTTGATTACAAGGGGACTGATTGTGACTTAGATGAGCATTAATGATGTAATATTTGATAGTCTCATGTTTGTTTATGGTCATATTGTCCTGGACACGCCTGATCTTAGAAGCTAAGAAGGGTCGGGTGTGGTTTGTTCTTGGATGCACTGAAAAATAATGCAACCATTTTTGGCATTTACTTAATCACATTTAGTTACTTTAACACAATTGTTACCTGTTAGCAGTGTAGAACGTAAAACATTTGTGTTAAAGTAACAAAATATGATTAAGTAAATGCCAAAAGCGGTTGCATTAGGCAACTTATTGGTTAGGGCATTATGCTTGGAATCCAGAGGTTCTGAGTTGTAGCCCCACTCCCACGGACTGACACTCTGGGTCCTTGAGCAAGAGCCTTAACCCCACACTGTTCCCTGGACGCTGCACAATGGCAGCCCACTGCTCCCCAAGGGATGGGTTAAATGCAGAGAGTGAATTTTATTGCTCTGTACTTGTGATGATATATTGACAATAAAAAGCTGAAAAAAAAATACTAATATTAAAATAAAATTTTTCATTACCATCAGAAACAGACAACCCATCAAATAGCAGAAAATCTACAAAAAACGCCAATAAGACGTAAGAAGATAAACCTGTTTACAAAGTTCATTTACAAGAGTTTTCACTCCTCTAAGATAATTTATTAAGCATATCATTTCATTCTAACATGTTTTCTTAAAAAGGTTTATAAAAAAAATAGTAGCAGGAACAAATTAAACATACCTGATTTAGAAGGTCTTTTTAAAAATTCTTTGAAGATCACCCCTGTCATTTGAGTAAACTTACCGTTCTTATTTGTGCACATAAAATAATCACAATATAAAATCCATTACATCAGTCACTAATGGAATCCAGAGTAAACTAAATTAAATTAATGACAATATTTTGTTATGCTTTGCTGGAACAGATGGAGTTGTAATTTTTTCTAAGATACAAAAGACCATTTCAGTTTTTCTCTTAGTCAAATACTGACATTTGAAATATTCTAATACAAAAATACACCAGGGCAAAGTTGAATTTGTTTAATTGCTAATGAACATTATAAAATGTATCAATAGTTTGGCTTGTTTATATTTAAGCAGTTAATGGTTTGAAATAAACCTTTAGTGCATATGACCAATAACATGTGAGGTTTCTCGACGTTACAGGAAATTAGTTCCATGTAATTACTTGTCAACTTGTGTCAACTTTTGAAATAAATAGTCAATTTAGCATGTAAATATAAAACATTGCGCTTTTTTCTTGTTCATGTTTGGTTTAATTTAGCTAATTTTATATTTAATGTAGATCAATGTTTCAAAGAATTTTAGCTAAAAATCATTTTCATTTGAATATTTAGAAATTCATTTTTTAACTCATGGATATGAAGTGTCTTAATATTACCAGGTGGGGTTACTAAATCTGCTTTAAGTTTACAACCAATCAGGAATATTCACAACCACGGACTGTTGTCTGAGGCAAGAAAATGACTTCATTTGGGGATGTTAAAATACTTGTTTGTAGGGATTAAGGGATAAATTGTGGGATGTTGTAATTCTGTTCAATGACCCTCAACAGAAAATCTAATTACAACACTGGAATGAACATGGTTTTACTGGAAGAGAAGTTTTAATGATGTAAAGACATGGAGCTGACCTTGCTCTGTTTTTGCAGACTAAATTTAAATCTGTGTTTTAAAGAAACTAATTAAGAACCAGACATGAATTTTATTTGGAAGCCATTTGGTGGCCTCCAGCTCAGAGATGAGGACTCAAGTCTGGTGCGTAGTCTGTTGTCGCTCTAGGCCAGAAAAACTTAAAACCTAGACTTAGATTCAAGCTTGAAGGAAGTGAGGAATTAAGGTCCCACTAAAACCTTTACTCATCTGATCAGGGTAAAAGGGAGCCAGTAGCTGCAGATTGTTTGAACACATAATTAATGTTGTCCTCTCTGACTCAGTATACAATATACAAATGTTATTAAAGTGATACGCATGGCAGGTGTGGGTTTTCTCTTATGTTTCTAAATTGTATGTACTTTTTAAAGAGGTTTCTGTAAGCCTCTAAATAACTTTATGGTACAGACCTCCTCTCTGATTGAGATGCACCTTTTCTACTGTGTTAATTTGTTCATTGAGTTATTATATTATATATTTATATATATATATATATATATATATATATATATATATATATATATATATATATATATAAACTCTCTAAAACTGAACTGCATTTTAATTGACTTTAGGTCATTCTAGAACTAAGTAACCTAGCTTTAATATCTTGTTCCCTTCATTTTTAAGTCAGTGACAGCACAAACATTTATTTTTAAAATAAAGCTGCTTCGTCTTTCATTTATTTATAAATTTGACACTTGCAATCTGTTTTTACTCTTCTTTTAAAGTTAAGGCACATTCTTATGCTTAGTTTAGTTGTTTTAAAAGCAACTAATGAGTTTTAAATCTTAAATGTTAGATTGAAAAGGAAGATTAAGGGCCAAGTGTTTTAAGCCCAATAATAACTCTGTGTTTTATCTATTATTTGTGGGATTGTTTATTTATTCTATAAAGGTTTTAGACTTGACTATAAAGGGTCACTCAAAAACATAAGACTTGACTTTTACTTTTGAAACCTGATTTCAGGACATGTCTCTGACTCCTGTTTTTGGAAGGCAAAGTTCTAATAAGTTTTCTTCACTTCTGATTTCAATGGTAGAATCTCCTCCTGAACATTTTATTGTTTTTATATGCTGAAGTTTTTTTAATGTGACGTTTGTTTCATTATTCATTTTGCCTCAGGAAAATGTGCAAAGCTTGTAGAATAAAGCTTCCTGAGGTCTGGATTAGGATACCACTATTGCATATTGTATAAGGAAATATTGTTGCGTTATTATACCAAGCCATATAAAACAGTCCTTTCTTAAAATGTTGTTTAAGTGCCAAGATGAGTCTCATTTCTCCTTTTTTTTAACCAACAAGACACTTGCTTTCTCATTCATCCTGTCTGTTGAGGCATGGATATTGAAGCTTTTGCCTTGTCCACTGAAACACAGACGCCTGCATTCACATTGAGAAAGTTGATGATGTTGTTAGTGGAAAAAATATAAAGCAGGACCAGCACTGTCAAAGTATGACTGCAGTAAAAATGGGTCATAGGAAAACAAAGTAAAGCCAGGTAGAACCAGCATGAATAAACTGAGAAACCAGAAGGGTTCCTTCTCTGTTTAAATGATTCATTTTCATGTCCATCACTTTGTTGACACAATTCAGAGACTAAGAACAAGACAGACTAAGAATAGTTTCAGTCACTGAGATTTATGTTCTCTTGGAAACATCCTGGAAACTTGCTTCCTGAGAAACCTTTCTCTGTCGTTCATCTCAGATTTGCTCCGCAGGTGGTTGGTCTCCAAAATATTGTTTTTCTTTTATTCTACTTGGATGTTGTTTATGCATGGTGAATCATAAATGCCTGCCTGTGCAGCATGGGGGTCAGCAGATGCCCAGCTCCAGGCGCATAGAGCATAGAGCATCGACCGTGTCAGGGGTGCAGGAACAGAAGGAGGGGTTTGACTCTTTATCTGTGGCAGGGGTTCTGGTCATTTTAGATAAGGGCAGTGCAAGCTGTGTATAGACATGACGCTCAGTCTGAGGACACAAACCCAGCAACTGCCTGGCACTGAACACAAACATATTCTCTGTGAGAAAGGCTTAAAGCAACAGTGAGTACTGGTTTGTAGGAAAAAAAATAAAGAAATTAAATGATAAATAAAGTATGCTCTCTAGGGGCTGAACCAGAGTATGCCTAAAACAATCTGACAGCCGAATAATTCTCTAATGACTGTGTGTTTTCAGATAAAGTTTTCACCCTACATTCTCCTGATATAAAAATCTAACATTGTTGTACTTTAAAAGATCATTTGACGCTGTTTTAGTGAATTCATTTTCCTCTGGAGTTTTGTTAAATATGGATGCATCTGCAGCATCCTGCTGTCTCATGCAAATCACATGAATGTCCAATCATATCTGCTTACCACAATATATATATACAAACCAATAAAGGTGCGTTCAAGGAGCTGTCAGCTGTTTTTTACAGTTTCTTTTTTATGGGTTTAAACATCCAGTGTCTGCTCATAATTGAATTTGTAAATTCACTAAATTTGTAATTCCTCTTTTTAAGCTCTGTTAAGCAGCAGAGATAGGAGTACCGGTAGTCAAAAATGTTTGCTTGCAAATTAAGCGCATAACTCTGATCAGATTTATTTTTAATGCTAAAGGCTCCCACAGTGTCAGTAATGCTACTCGCATGATCTAAACCCTTGGGACTCCATGCACATTGTAAGCAAACCACTTTCCAACATTTTCTCTGACAAACTCCAACATTTCAGTTCTTCCAATGCATCATCTGGTTATGAGAAGGCACTACTGGTGCTTTCATTTGTATTCATAAGTCTAATTTCTGACCTCCCGATTGAAATGTTTTTTAATGGATTGCTCTGACGGTGGGAATTACGAGTTGGAAAGTCAGGGCAAAACGAGCCTACCGAACTTCCTGATGGCGGCTTCCTGCATGAGCGATAATAAAACTTTCTCACATTGACTGTCTTTAGCCCTTCTTTGTTATTGAGATGACATTTAGTATATTTACTATTTCAACTAGGATTATATGCAAAATACTACCCTAAGTGTTATTGTTGAAACAGTGGCCTTTAGTGGCCATACATCCTCATTACGCTTGTCCTCTCACATCCTGATTAACCATGATGTAAACGAAAAACAAGTGGGAACATGGTTATTGTGACATTTTCACTTGTTTTAAACTTTTCCTTATTACAATGAATTCACTTCCACCAAAACTCAATGTAAAGAGACTTACATACATTGTCTGCTTTGAAATGTAATATAAAATACAGGTGGAGAGTTGATGTTTGCAAAAATAATCAAGAAATTTGTCATGATTGGTTTCAGAGATAAACCCACATGCAGAACACCACTGAGACTTGGTAAAAAGTTTAACAGAGTTTATTAGTTTTCACACAAAGAAGACAAGATTCAGGTTCAGGTCCGGGCAGGATTCTCTGGTGTCTGCAGAGACGGATAGTTGGTTAGCTGGGTATGCAGATAAGTTAAATGGATTCTCAGATATTTCAGTGGATACCTTGAAGAGGTCCAGGTTTGTTCAGAGAGAGGGAACCAGTTGGGATCAGAGACAGTTGGTTCAGCAGAGTGCTTAGGTAGCAGCAGCGTCTTACTTCTGACTTCCAGTGATCAGACCTTGGTTGAAGTGATCAGCTCTTTCCTAAGAGCAGCAGGTGGATTCCAGAAAGTAGTCTTCAGGTTTGGCTCTCTAGGGCAGGCAGGCAGATTCAGGTTAAGCTCATCCAGAGCTTCTCTCGAGAGACTGGTTTCCTAGGAGCGAGAAGACAGAGGCAATTAGTTTAAGGTTTCTCTAGGAAGGTAACTCTCAGTAAATTCAGAGGCTCAGGTTCGCTAACCAAACTTGGCTAACACTGCGGCGTCGAAGGAAGGTCTGGCAGCTGCTTATAAAGGCAGGTCTCCTGATGAGCTGATGAACGTCAGCTGTGCTGGAGGGCTCCAGCCCAGGAGATCCACAGCGCACCCTGCTGGAGACAGGTGGCAGATCTCCAGATCCCAACAAAATTCTAGACAATCGACTCTCGACAATCGACTCACGTTTTCTCTGTAAGTAGTTTGCAGTTTAGCTAATACTCTTGATGATGTTAATGAATGGTGATGTTAAAAACAGAAAAAAATACATCAAAACAAAAAAAAAACACTTAAAACTTCTTTAATAAATATACTTTATAGCTTTTGACTTACTTGCTTTTCTCGCTGCATCCTCCATGAACCTAAGGAGGGGACTGTAGCTGTTTGGAGGGAGACTGAGGAATGTGGGTGAGAGTTGCTAAGTGAAAGCTGGACTGGCATCTCTGATCATTCGCAGCCTCCGTGGGTGTCAGCATGAGGCCAACACCAAGCAGAACCTTTCACAAGGCAGAAAAAGAAGCACATGGTAACAACTGAATCAGAAGCGGTGCTTAAGTAGCTTCAGCATGATATAGTCAGTGTCATTTATTTGTTTGTTATGCCTAAGATGCCTGTAATGTCTACTGGGTTCCAAATGCCATCTTTGAACAGCAATATATATATATATATTTTAAGAGTTTAAGGGTAAAGAGTGTTCAGTTTTTGATGCATTAGTTATTTCTTCCAGCTTCTTATTTGAGTTTATCATAAAGCATGCCCCCTTTGCCAAATTTTATCTTAGAGAATAGTGTTGTTCCATGATCCCTGGACAGGCTTTAGGCATGCAATTATAGGAAAAAAACATAAAACAAAACAATCTCATTGCTGTTGTCCAATGTAGCTTGCATGTATTCCCCATGTTTTTGGCTGCACTGGATAAATTATCATCTATGTTCAGTGCAAATCTATGGGAGCAGCAGGTGGGTGAAGTAAAGCTAAAGATCAATGAGAAATGTCTAATTGGACAGCTACATGCTCTTCTAGCCATTTCTCTAGATAAAATAGAAATCAGTGCTTTTGGGCAGATGAAAGTATTTTTAAAATCCTTCTTTAACAGAGTTTTAACATTGAAAAGTTGGATCAGGGAATAACAACAAGCCCAACTTAACTGTGTTATAAATGCAAGTAAGAAATTCTGAAGCTTGCCACTTGTTTGCAGTGCAGTTGCTAAGCCGTGAGCGGGCTACTTACATGGATATACATACCATACATGTGTGGCCAGACTGACTTGTATGTCAACAAGAGACTGGAGAACAACAACAAGAACTGTTGTGTGAGGTCACACCATGTTTCATCTAAAAAAAAGCTCTTTGTTTTTACATTATTATTTTTTAGTTCTTTGTATCTAAAATAAAGGAATATTGCTTTTAACTAACCTTTATAACTAAACTGTGTAAAACTGAGAACATCCCTGCACTGTGTTCCTTTGTATGAACTATGGAAACCAAGTTTTTTTTTTACCTCTTCTTTCCCTGTTGAACTGCATATGAATGAGAGCTGGTGAGATGAAAGAAGGCAACATGTGACCAACTGCTGCCAACACAAAGAAGTGAGGCTTTATTTGCTTTAAGAAGATCAACAATCACCCATATCCTTTCGGGGAGGTGTAGATTTTCCATTTAAATCCCCATTACTGACTTTCATGCAGCAACAGACTGGACAAATATCTAACCTTGAATACCTCATTTAGGCATCTATTAGTGTTCACTTTGTCTTTTGTTCAAGTGTAAATATTTTAAATACTGCTTTATAAAAAGTAAAAAAAAAAGAAAGAAATATTGGGGTAGAAACTCCACAGTTGTTCTGGGAACATTGGTGGGTTTTTCACCTCTGTAACTGTAACCCAGTTTAGATGTAAATGTATTAATAGTAGCTGCATCTCCTCAGAATGAGCTGAACATTTCATGAGTCTCAGCTCTTCCACTCACCCCGGATTAAAAGGGGCCCAATAGCCTTAAAAGTCCATGTTTATAGACTCACTGTCAGGATGGTGGACTTTCCTCTGAAATATATGACAGCTGTGTTCAGTTTATCACGAACGAGAGTGAAAAGAATATCCCTTCGGCTCATTGTTATTCTCAACTGACTGGTTTTAGATATATTTTGCTGATATTTTTGCTTCATGAGGACAGTTTTATGTGTAAAAGGTAATTAGAACGTTAGGGGCATGAACAATAAAATAAAGCTTTAAAAAAATCAAGAAAAACATGAAGGTGATTATTTTCCAAATCCTGAGTTAGTTGTATTTTTCTTCACCATGCAGAATATTAAGGACTCTGCAAGAGACTATAATTTAAACTCATAAGGGGGATTTAATTGATATATTTTTATATATTTACAGTGTTGTCAAAATATAACTTACTCACAGATCTTTTTTCACATGTATTTGTTTTCAGATTAAATATATTCTTACATCAGGCAGTGACTGATTTAGTAAAGACAAAAAAAGGTTTCAAAAGATCATTTTAGAAAGCTATCCATACCGACCTATTTATTATACACAGTCGATGAAAGTGTGAAACACAGGAGAAATTTTTAGAACAATTTATCAGCCTATCCAATGATTCCAAAAAGGCATAAGTGACTTATCCAGATCACTAAAAAACGACCTCAAACTAAATCTACAGCACGTTTAGTTAATGTAGTGTTTTTTACAGCCCATGAATGATAAAGATTTGGTTTACCTGCACAGGGGATGAATGCTGATTCAGACTTTTATGCTTTCACTACGGCAAAGATATAGATAGATAGATTTTTGGTACAACACTAAGTGTTCTTTTAATACACATTTGTTTTTGTCTTTTCTCTAATTTCATAGTAAAAAAGATTGCATCAAAATTTGCTAGTAATTTGTCTGAAGGCAAAATGCTCTCACTGATTTCATGTTAATTTCTTCTGCTGTAAAAATTGATGAGTGAAATTAAAACTGCTAATGACTGTAACTCAAAGGCAGACTTTAGTTAGTCTACCAAAAGCTTCTTTTAATTATTTTAGGATTTTATTGCAAATTTCAAACTAGTCCAAAGAAATATGCAAACTGTATGTATTTCTTTAAATATGATCTGTTTAATCTGAATATTCATCTCTCATATTATTGTTGAGCATTTTGAAAAGAAATAGAATGACTTATCTCACACTTCTAAACTATGAAATAACAACATATTAGAGACAACCAGCGCTCCTACGTTCTTCATGCATTATTGAGCGTTAATAATTCATTTAGATTTATTCATTTATTGCCCTCAATAAATGAATGCCGGATATAAAGAACCTTGGAGTGCAGGTAATTCAGATTAGTTTGGTATTACACATGAACCTTGCCCCTACCTCCCCCCTTTTTGGAGTTCTGTGCACTTATTTACTTTTATTGATAAAATATTCAGTGGATTGACCAGACGAAAGTATGTTTTAAAAACTTTTTTCAAAATTATATCTGCTGTTAAATGCATGCAGCGTTTAACAGCAGATATATTATACAATAATGTTCCAAATCAAATGTGGCGGTGGTATATTGTGATGCTCTGGACTTCCCCCATTTTATCAATTGATATTGGTCTTTATTTGAAAATCCAGATAAATTAACTTCTGCTAATAGTTAAAGTATTTTAATTGTATTCGTTCCCCGTCATTTTAAAACAGTTATCTATGTTTGATATTAAACTATGGTAGCTTGAAATGCAATGCATAAACAATAATAGAACGAGAAACCAAAAAAAGAGATATTAATAAATGTATTGAGAAAAATTTTGGTCAAATTAAACATATAAAATGCTAAGGATAAATAAATGAATTAAAAAAATAATCCTGACAGAATTGTAGAAAAAGAACAAATGTTTCTATGTTTGTTTGTACATACCATAGCTTTACATCAACCGTTATGAAAATAGTTTGTTATTGATTCTGCTATGCATCAATACAGCTGTGTAGATCATATATTGATTAAACCAGCATATCCTCTCTAAGCTGGTAGTGGCTTTTTGTGATAAAATGCACTTTAATCTCTGCTGCAGAATAGCCAGTAATACTGCTGCTACTCCTATCCTGTGGACTTCAGAGCTCTTACATAAGACCATTTTGATATCCAGGGATTAGGGCCTCTCCACAGACCATCCTGTTGGCCACTTCCACCCGCGTCACCTCTGGCTGAAATGACAACTACTTTTATTGCAGAAAAAAAAATGATGCATGGATTGTACTCATGCTCATAAAGTGCTCACACACTTGATCTTGATAGCATGCTGGACAGAGGAGAGATTTTAATGGTGCAAAGGAAAAGAGGACAGGAGTCAAGATTAATGAGTATGTTGTTGAGCGCAGAGGAAGTGAGCAGGTGTGCTGGCCAGGTTTGTGCAGGTAGAAGGTAAACGCTGTCAAGCAGAGCTCCTGAGCAGGTGGAGTGCTGCTGCATAAACACAGGACATGACTGTGTGCTCTGTAAACCCACTCATCCATGCCCTCTTAAGAAAAGCAAGCAATTACTTTGAGGCTGTGAGAATTGCACACAGGCTGTGACACCCAATGTCGTGTGAATCTATGCTGATCTATGCTTCCCGCCGCTGCAGAGTTTTGCATATGGAAATAATAGAAAACCTTCTCTGCACACCAAAGTCTCTGCTCAGCTATCCACACTCACATATCTATATGGGGGCAGCGGTGGTGCTGCTGCATGACACTTTTGTGTCATGGTTGTTTTTGCTTGAACAGTAAGAGTAAAGTAAACAGTGCTGAGCTCTCTGAGCCATCTGCCTAATGTCACTGTGGCCCATATCTGCCCTGCCTCCAACGCAAACCCCCACCCCCTCTCACTCACACTCTTCCTACTCTTGTCATCCTTACATTGTGTTTTCCCTTCCTCGTCCAGCCTCTGTTCGTACCACTTGTTTCCTCTCTAGCCTCGACAGCTGTCGTTCCTCAGTTTATCTGCCTCATCCATCACGCTGCAGTAGCTTTTTATGAACCCTTTTTTGTTTACTTTGCAAACTATTTTCTGCATGACCCATCCATTTCTATTTTTGTTTCTGTTCTCATAAGTTTCTTGGGGCCAACAGATTCCTATATTCACGCCACTGTTTTCAAACTCCCAAACTTATATTGACCTTGGTCATTTCGTCTAATCTCTTTATCATTTGTGTTTACCTTTGTTCTTTCCCACAAAAAAAAACTTGGTGGAAGAGAATAAAACACACATTGGAGCAGAATATTCACACACTGCAGAAGGACAAACGGAATGTGTATTTTCAAAGTGCTTTCAATCATCTTAAGCATGTATAATCTTAGGACCTATAATTACAAAACATGTAAAAGGATAAAATAGCAGTACAAATTATGAGTCAACACTGAATGATTAAAACATGAAAAAAACGTCTAGTTCAAACACTTCTGATCAGTGATGCCTTTTGTAAAGTCATCAAATACATGTGTGCGTCTTTTATGCAGGTGACATATCATATAAAACAATATAAAAAGTAAGTTAAATTTTACATGTTTAGTTGGTCAGCTTAGAAGTTTGAAGCTGTAAAGCCACAAGCTTCAAAGATGGCTTTTACCAGCTGAACTACTGGAACAATAAACTACTATTGAAGAGGGGGGAGGAGTCTCATTGAACTCCGGCAAAAGACAGCTCACACAGTCTGGTTCTGCTGTAGGTTTCTTCCTGCTTAAAGAAAGTTTTTTCTCTCCACTGTTGTTGTACTTGCTTGTTGTGAGAGACTGTTGCAGTGTGTGATTACTGCGATTGATTTCTCTTTCAAAGACACAATGCAAGCATATGTCTGCTTTTACTACATGCTAATCTAGGAGGAGAGGATCCTGCAAGTCAAGGACTCGATGCAATCACTTGGATTTCTTTTTTTAAAGTACCTTGAGATGATATTTGTTGCGAATTGGTGCTAAAAAATGAATAGAAAATTTAATTGACCTTTTATCAGCCTATTATAGAGTATTTCAGGATGATTTGTCTACCCTTTAGAGCTCTATCATGGTTTGTACAATTGCATTAAAATTGTATATTCCCCTTTTCACCTGGTAGATGTCAATGTGACAGCTTTAGCTTGCAGGAGCTTTAAGAAGGGGAAGGCACGGATCTGAAAAGATTTTAGGGTGAAACAACTGAGCACCTGACACTTATACACTCTTATAGTTTCAGGCAGTTTCCCTCCACTGCATCTCACATGTGGCCTCTGCAGTGAGGAGCGTCACGTACAACATGGAAAAAAAGAGCTAATCTTTTAAAGGAAGTAGTTCTGCATGGGGTCATTAGCTATTCCCACGGTGAAAACTGAAAGTTTTTATTGTATGCTGGAGGTTAGCCCACCATGTTAACACAGAATAGATAAATAAATATATAAAATAACCCTCAGACATTTCAGAATAGATCTTATAGAAATACATATGTAAGTAGTGGACCAGATCCCACACAGACAGGCTCTGCTTCTAGTGAAAGAATTGTGTCTGAACCATAGACACATGACATAAATAAAAGGATTTAATGTAGACACAAATATTTTACATGCAAAAAATGTTGCTGCCTCTTATACTAATTTAATCCTATGCAATATATTATGTCTTGCAAAAGTGTTGATATGTCATAAACTTCTATTACTTTCTTTCACAATACAATGATAATGAATTTACTTTCTTTGGATTTAGTGTAATTTACCAATAAATGACAAAAAATAGCAGAATCCATAAATAAAAGCCTAAAAAATTCTGATAGCAGTCATTTAAATCTTTGCCTTTATAAATCAGTGAAATGGAAGATTCCAGCTGTTTCAGTTCTAAAGTGCTGTTGTCCTGGATGCTTTGGATTCTTCTCTGATTAAGATACCCTGATTTCCCTTGCTACTAAATTATTAGCTTTTTGCTGAATTTCAATCATCTGAATCAGGTATTTTAAAGTAGGGAAACTTTTAAAAGCTGTGCAGACCAGTCCTTATAAGGACTGAATTTGGACACTCCTGGTTTAAAGTAAAGCATATGTTTATGTGTTAGAGTGACACAGATCGACTTAGCAGCCCCCAATAAAGATTCCGGTCATCACATAAATATTACAATGATGTTTTAGTCAAATTGACAATTATTAAAAAGTTTGGTTGTTTGGAATATGTTTGCAAGGTTCTGATCTAAACCATGAATGTCTATTACGGTAAGTGAACAGCACATATAATTATTCTAGGTTCTCTGGTTTAGAGTAGGGTAAAGCAAATAAAGGACGTTCAAAGCAAACGTTGAATGTAGATAGTTTTTTTTATACTGTTGTATTCTTCTGCATTCATTTGCATGTCTGCTCAGAAATTCTGAGAAACTCAAACTCCATGCAGAAATATAGACATTGTATTTTAAAATGAGACCTTGCTGGTTAAATAAAAGGTTAGATGAAAATAATGTTGAAACAGAAGAAACTTTTTATTTAGCAATTTATTTTAAAATTTGGAGAAAAGAAAACCCCAAGGCCTACAGTATGTTCTGAACAGTCTGCTGTTAGTGTGCATAGCTTACAATATAAAAAAAGGAAACTCCTTTCAGAGCTCAAATATTGTTCTTGGCTTCGTAGAAGTGTGAGCTTTCAAGTTTATACGAGGAGGGTGAGAACTGGCACTTATGACTGTATTTGGCAATTGGCAGTAAAGAAAAACATATTTGATATATCTCGTAATTATTTTAGTTTACTCCACCGCCCATCATCTTCATTGTTGTGATTTTTATATATTTTGTTACTTTAGTTTTAAACTGCAATTAACTTTAATGTACAGTAACTTAATGTTTAACAACCACAGCAAACGTAGAAGCTTAGATACTTTTTCTAATGTGTATTTGGTTATTGAGAAGGATAAATACCATGACCAGAAAAAGAAAAGAGCAGCATAATTAGTTAACCTATTTTAACAGTTATTGCAGGCTACACAGGCTGACAGATCTGTCTGATTACATTTGATCAAATCATAATCAGATCTTAAAGAGTGGGACTGCTGACTTCCTTTGCAGAGTAAAGACACCTTTAAACCATCTCTCTTTGGTTCTGCCAATGCTAATAATTTAAAACTTATTTTTGAGAAACATTTGGAAATAATACCAGAAGTTTTTTAAGTTGTATGCTTATGAATAACATATTTTTATATTTTAATAACATAGTGCTGTAACTCTATCATTTTCTAATATGAGATGATACTTACAAAATTAAGCTTGTTTCAAAGGTAACAGTCCATATTATTAAAAATATGCATAATTGGAAAAACCTAATAAAATGTCAAACCATTACATGTAGATGACCCTCCTCTGCTCTCTCCAGGTGAGTGCTAACGTCCTCATCTTCCTGTGCACCAACATCATTGGTATCTGCACCCACTACCCGGCAGAGGTTTCCCAGAGACAAGCCTTTCAGGAGACCAGAGGGTACATCCAGGCCAGGCTTCACCTACAGAGGGAAAACCAACAGCAGGTAAACTTTATAGAGGCACCTTCTGTTCTAATATCATATATTTTTAGATGCATCATCTGTTTGTGACCAAAACACATAAATCCAGTTAATGTTGCAGTACCGATTATTAGCAAACTCCTTGTTTTTAATGCTTTCATTTAGAACAACCCATTGTCATTAAGATACTGTTAAATCAATGAGGGGGTGTAAATGTTATGTACATCTCACAACAAATTTAAAATGTCCTGCAAACACAAAAATGCGCAACTGTTCAATTTGTTATTTCAACCTTGCAATACAAATTAACTCGATATTTTAAGGGTTTTTTTCAGGGGAAGAAAGAGTTCTGAAACACTTTCTTAAGTTAAGATAAGCTGCAAAATAGTTCCATATAATTAAACTACTCCAGACCACTAGGGGGAGACATTATTACCTCACATGGGAACAGATCATAGACCTTGTAGGTAAATAATGTCTAAGAACATAGATCCGTGGCAAAAAGGTCTGTGTGGGTTTGACCCATATTTATGCTTCGTGCTCCCATTCTCCCTAAGTCCTCACTTTCCTGTGTTCTTCTCAAGAACATACTTGGCGAGGACAAAAGTCTGTACTCGTGTTCTTGTGAATTGAGTAATCTTTTCTAGCATCATATTATTTCCATTACTAAGGTTCCAATCCCATATGAGTGGATGATTGTTTCCCTCTATCGATCTGGGGCACTTTCACTATATGGCTCTAGCAGTTTTCTAAACAGTCAGTTTTTTTTTCTGTACTTGCTGTATTTCCCTTAGTATGTTTTAGTGTGTTTGTTGAGCTAGTTTTGTGTTTCCGATATGTGTCCACTTTGCTGCTCTCGATTTTCTTTAAATGCAGATTTTTTTCCTTGAGGCATTTTTCTTTGCATTTGCCTTGTGGGTTTTATTTATTTTTTTGGTTTACAAGAAACATTCAAATGCCTTCTCCAAATGGCATTTGAATGTTTCTTGTAAACCAAAAAAAAAAAATAAAAAATAAATAAAAAGAAACATTTTCACTTGTGCAGGACTTTTTGAAGTTACCCTCAAATTATTTGCTTGGTGTTTGCACCCCTGGGCCACTGTGATATTGTCATTATTTCAGCATAATCACATTTTTTTCTGCATATTTAGGACTAGGATTAAAACACCTAGATTAAAACACTTAAACAGAAATATGAACAACAGGCATCCTTAGAGGAGACTTAAAAAATGCAAATATTGGAATATACTTAAATGAAAGTATTTAGTATTTACGTACATAAAGTGCAGCTTTAGAAATTGGTTAAGCCACAGTACATATGCTTTTTTAAAAATGACATTAAAACATTTAGGTGTTTAATTTGTTTGAATTTTTTTAACTTTTTAGACTAGATCTTGTTAAATATCTGTTATACGCTATTACTGGTGGCAATGGTAGACATGCGATGAGATTAGCAAAGATTTTCACTGTTTTTTATTTGTTAAAAAGCACAGTAGAATTGAAGCAACACAATTTTTTTTATATTAATATTTTGTTGAATTTTTTCTCCCGTTAAACCTTTATCCAACCACTTTAAAATTATGTTTTACTTTTTCAAATCCACTTTGATGGTAATCCTGAATCAACTTATTTTTTTATGTAGAGAAAAATAAATCATGTAATACTGAGTTGAAGATAACACCAAATTTGAACAAAATTAATTATTAAGCTGCTTTAGTACTTTTAAGTAAAGGAGTTCTGCTGTGGTGAAAAATTAACATGGGGACCCATGAAAACACTCAGAAGCGTGATTAACATCTCCATACAGACAGTTATGTTGTGAATGATACAATCTGCATTTTCTATCTTTGTGTGTGTGTGTTTGCGATTTCCAGGAGCGTCTGTTGCTTTCAGTGTTGCCAAGGCATGTTGCCATGGAGATGAAGGCTGACATCAATGCCAAGAAGGAAGACATGATGTTTCATAAGATCTACATCCAGAAACACGACAATGTCAGGTGGGCCAGCTGGTTTTGTTTCTTGGTAAAAGTAAGAAGTTACACAAACCTGGCAGGAATGGTTTAAATTCAAACCTCAAAGTTATTGGTTTGTTGAAACAAGATTGTAAGAATCCCCCCCCCCCAAAAAAAAATTTGAGCTGAGGCTGTCACTTGTTGATGCACACACGCTCACACATATAGAGAGACGCGCTCACAGCATCAGTGGAGGGTAGAGGGGTTTGGCATAGTGGAGGCTAATTAACACTAGAGAGGGAATACTTAATCATCCACAGCCAAGATAAGATAATCCCCAAAGATAGAGAGCTTCAGCACACATTCAATTACAGCCCTGAACACACACAGTCCAAACACACACACATCCTGTCAAACAAAAGTCCTTGAGGAGAGTTTAAGGTCACACATCATGCTTCTACCAAGGTCATTGGTCTGGCTGACAGCAAACTACAGCTGTAATTAGTGGTTTTGTCCCTTAAAATTGTGGTTTAAGGCTGCTTTAATTCTTCCTTTCTTTGTTTTTCCTCTGTTTCAGTATTCTGTTTGCAGATATTGAAGGTTTCACCAGCCTGGCATCCCAGTGCACAGCCCAGGAGCTGGTTATGACCCTCAATGAGCTCTTTGCTCGTTTTGACAAGCTGGCATCGGTAAGGAGGCAGTGTGCATGCACAGCTTTGAGGGATACTTCTTATGCTGCAGTAGTTTAGTTTTTTAGTGTAATGCACCTTTTAGTAGGAGGGAGGGGCCCAGCATTTACGTTTTATCCAAAAAGGAGAAGTAATTGTTGTGCTGTGTTGTCCTCTGATAGTACTAACTTAAGACATAATTATCTGCTTACATTTCCAAAAATTGATCAAAATCTTTAATCCCCTCGATCCACCATATACATCTACGTATATATCTGGGTACACTCTGGAAAGGTCCCTATTCCATCATAGAAAAAAAAATCTACTTTCTACAATGTTTATTTACTTTGTATTAGAATATATTGTCAAACTGTTTACAACCAGTGCTTAATCCTTATTGATATTGCAGCAGTCAAAATACTGATCAGCTTTTTGCAAGTTTCCTTCAGTTTAAAGTTTTCTTAGCAATAAGCTCTGACTCTTTCAGGTTAAATGGTCTCTTTGCATCACTCTAATCTGATGCCCCTCTACAGAGCACCCCATTAAAGTCACTACTTTTGGGTCAGTTCATAATGGTAATACACTTATCAGTAAGAAGAAATATCTTAGATAAATATAAAGGTTTCTTTAACCCTACATTTCAATGGTTATGGATATTTTTTATGTTATTTTCACACTAAAAAAAGAAACTACAAATATATTTTCTTTTGTTAGTTGACTGCTGACGTAGCACTGTTTCAGTTTGCTGAGTTGTTGCCTTTTTTTTTTAGGAGGGTGTAATTGAAGATAATTTTCCAGATTGTGGAGTTTATTAAATTTTCTCCTGTATTCCTGTGTTTGATTTTAGGAAAAAAAAAAAATCCAACCACTATACAACTTTTTGTATTCAATAATCAAAGGTAGACAGACCAAACTGCTGGCTGAACAGGGTGTGTTAGTTTCTCTCACTATGGAAACGTTATTGTATTGATTGTGTAGAGTGGAAATAAGTCTAAGTGGAAACATCGAGGACTGCACACTAGTTCCACTTCCAACAGATGAATTGAAAACAAAAGTCAGGAAGCTGGTGCCCCATCTGTCATGACTAGCCCAATGATTTTTAGAATTGATGGGCTAAGAAAAAAAAACTTGAAGCTGCTTAATATCTTATCTTTTCCTATTCTGGAAGACAGTAAATTTTTTTCATGAAGTCTTGGATTTTTCGCTCTTTTTCCTCTCATGCCGTTTGTGTACATCACCTCTTTTTTCATAGGAGAACCACTGTCTCCGCATCAAAATTCTGGGTGATTGTTACTACTGTGTGTCAGGGCTACCTGAGCCCCGCGCTGATCACGCTCACTGTTGTGTGGAAATGGGTGTCGACATGATTGAAGCTATCTCGTAAGTAAAAACAACAATAAAACAAAAAATTTTGGGCTCAAGTCTTTTATTTTTCTTTTGTCTATTCTGCCTAACTGGAGGATACCCCAATGTCTGCAGGTTGGTGCGTGAGGTAACCGGGGTCAATGTAAACATGCGGGTTGGCATTCACAGTGGGCGTGTCCACTGTGGCGTACTGGGACTCAGGAAATGGCAATTTGATGTGTGGTCGAATGACGTCACGCTAGCCAATCACATGGAGGCGGGAGGCAAGGCAGGGTGAGAAGAAATTTTCCTTTACTCCTTGTCTTAATCAACTACAGTCAACGTTGCCTACAAGTTTCTCATTAACTTTATTTAGATTCATTTTATTGGCTTCTTGAGTGTTTTCTCGTAAGAAAAAAAGAGTCTTATTTGAAAACGTTTAAATTAAATTTTGCTTTAAAATTCATTCTGATCATCATTACTGTATCTCATTTTAAAAAGTAAAAAATGCTAAAAATTATCCAAAACTATTAATTTTAAAGTAGCTTTGCTGGGTCTTTATTAAATAATTAGGATAGAGATATTAACATTAAGGCCCCTGTCATACCTTGACCATTTAGACCAGCGTATGCCTAACGTACAAAAAATTGCAAAAACACTGGCATACATTGGAAATATGCTGGCACACGTCGACATATGGCAAGTACATTGAGGAAATTTGAGAATGCTCCTAATTTCTCAGCGTATGCCATACATGGGCCATAAGTTACAGGAAAGTTATTTGATCGTTGACATAAGTTAAGTGTAAGTTACTCATAAGTCCTGGCGTCTAGCTTATCCAAGACCTATGAGTAACTTTTGCAAAACTTACACGTAATTTATGAAGAACTAATCTCCAATGCACATAAACATATTTGAGTTGTTCCAGACAACAGCTGAACATGTTTCTAACCTAGAGCTACTGTTTAATGCCGCATTGGCAGCGTTTTGTTATAAAAGGGGTCCACAGGAATATATCGTCAGTACTCCTCCAGACTGCAGCATCCCCATCATAAGTTAAATGAGAAGCTGAGTGATGGATCCTCCGTATTCACGCCCAGGACCACGACAAACAATCTTTCTAGCAGACATGACGCTGAATCTACTGCGACTGCAAACCTTCTTTCTTTCTTTTTCTTTTTTCTTTTTATTTATTCTTCTTTTTTGGCAGGCAGTAAACAGCAGCTAGGTTAATACCACAATCAAATTGCTGCCCCCCTCAGGACACTGCCGCATTATTTCATGGACATTACGCTGCCGTGTGTTATGCATAAGTTAGGCTGTCGTTGAACATAAGTTCTGGACTCGTTATGAATGCGCTATGTATAAGCCCAAACTTGAAAAAAGTACATAGAAAGTACAGCGTATGCCAGTGTTTCAGTGAATTCTGGAAGATCAGGCATAAGCTGTCTAAATTGGCAAGGTGTGACAGAGCCCTGACATTGCTAAAAGTATGTTTATGGGGAATAACATTACAAGCTTTTAAGTCAGGATGGTTCGCTCTTGCTTTGTTTGATTTTTGTGCAATGAAAACAGCAAGTTTAGCTGTTAAATCAAAGAACAAATGGTTATATCTCTAGACTCTCAGGTGCATGTCTCAATATCTAGACCCATTTAGTGAATTAGAATATGATTTGAACGTTCACCTTTTTTAGTAACTTAATTCAAGTTAAACAAATTATATACATAAATTAAGCAAAGAATGTTTTAAGGCTTTTATTTCTTCTTATTATGATATTTTTTGAGTAACACCTAATATAAACATTTACTTAATAATAGACTACCTCATTAGACTAATAGAACACATTATGAATCGAGAGATGTTGTCTTAATCAGAAGTGAGTTTGAATAGTTGTTTAAAAATCATTTTCAAAAGCTGCTTTTAATATGACAAACGAGCCTAATTGGATTGCATAGTTTTTGTTCTGAATGTTATTGTATGTGCCCTTGAAACAATATATTTTAATGAGACATTGATGTAATGATTCACGTATTTAGGTTGAGGGACAATTAGCCATTCCTGTGTCTTTGTTACTACAAAAAACAATAACAGTAAAGAAAAGGGAAGATAAAAAAAACAAAACAGGATTAATCCAAATAAAATAAAATTGATGAAAAAGAAACGGAAATAAATAGAACATCAGTATGTCACAAATATTAGAATAAATAAAAGAAAGCTAAATAAATATTAGGATATTAGAAAAAAAACAGCACAGAAAACTAAAATGAATATTAAAATAATTCTGTTTTATATAGCGACAATTCACAACACATAGGCACATTACAGAGACAATACTGTCAGACTGGTTAAAAGATTCTGTCAAAGAAAACCAGTTAATTGCATCGAGACATTGACTCTTCAGCAATCCCTCACAACAAGCGCGCTTGTAGCGACAGGGGAATAGAAAATCTCCCTTTTAACAGGACGAAACCTACCGCAGAACCAGGCTCAGTGTGAGTGACTGGGGTTCAAGCAGACAGAAGCAGACAAAGGGAAAGAAGCAGAGAAACAAAAGGCAACTGTCAACCAGCTCTACAGCCGGCTCCGTCCAAAAAACACACAGCCAGGCAGATGAGCTCTAAGCCAGCTCTCATGTCAGAGAATGAATCAGAGTGCCTACAGTTAGTCACATGAAGAGAAACAGGACTACACTGAAACACAGGCCAAACTCCAAAATCTATCAACAGAGAAGTTGGTGGCAGCAGCACAGCTGATATTTCAATCCAGGATGGAGTCACAGCCAAAGAGGAATAGACCAGATAAAGCTACTATGACAGGAAAAAGCATAAAGAACAGGCCGTTTTGAGTGGAACTTAAGTACTGCAGAATTAAAGAATAGAGAGAGAAAGAAGCAGAATGATGCAAAGTGGTCCCTATGTCATCCAGCAGCCTAAACATATAGCAGCATGAATACAGAAAATATCTCAGAATTAGATAATTTTAAATGAACGGAAAATAAAAATGACTTAAAATAGATTTAGAAAACTGAAATTTAGAAAATTTAAATAAGGTGAAATAAAACTAAATGCTTTTGCTATACCAGGCGAATCCACATCACAAAGGCTACACTGCAGTACCTGAACGGAGACTATGAGGTGGAGCCAGGTTATGGAGGTGAGAGGAATGTGTATCTGAAGGAGAACAGCATCGAGACCTTCCTGGTCCTGGGCTGCAGCCAGAAACGGGTCAGTGCACAAACACGCACATAACTGAACAGTAAGATCTCTATAATTTTCATTGAAGGATGAAGTATGACAGACACTGAGTTGTTGCAGGCTTTGTAGATGAGGATATAATGCTTTTGGTTAGATTAACTATATAACTTTATAATGAAACAAGAGAGCTGCTTCAACAGTCTAGCAGCCTCCTCCTATATCAGCAGCTTTGATAAATATTTGAAGAATGCTTCGTTTTTTGTTTTTTTTTAGCATTTTATAGCAAAAGGTGTCAACATTTCAGAGCCATTACGTTCCATATCAGAGAGCAGTTGAGGGTTCAAGAGTATTAACCAGAGCAACATTGGTGTGCTCAGTTCAGCCTACTTGTTCACTCTAAAATTTCTCACCTTTTTGGAGCCTAAATTTAGAGATGAACGAGCATGCCATATCAAAGAGTTTGATCTGAAGCTTCTTAGATTTCTTTCCTTTCTGACTTCACCTAATCTGTATGTCTCACTTTGAGTCACATGACCTAATAGCGCCGAGGATGGTCTGTTTCCTGACTGGAGACATTTCTTTCAGTTTTATGCCTCAAAATGTCCCCAGAGGATTCGTCTGTTAACCCCCAGTTTTTTTTTCCATCTCCTTTGCTAATGACAGTTAGGGCTGTTGAGAAAGGAAGCACATTTCTTTGGAAGTTGTTTAAAAGATGCTAAACTACCACTGTGTCATTTCTCTATCATTGACAAACTTTTTATTAAAGCTCTCCAAGTGCCCGTCTGCTTGGTTTGTAGTTTTTTCACCCAGATGCGGAACATACCAGAAAACCAGTGAATTTTAACATTTTATTTAAGCAAAAATAATCTGAAAGCAGAGAACTGCAGGAAGTTAGTTGAACTTTCTGGTTGGTCTGAGTGTAGAAAGCAGACTGATCATGAAGGTGTTAGTTGATGACAGCTGATTACTGATTGATTTAGTGGCATGAGAGATGAAGGAAGCCTGGATCTATAGGGGTATTTATACGGTAAAGAGAGATGATCCTTCACCTTCTTATACACATGCTAGTCATCTTGATTAAGAAATGTTCTCAGGTGAGCAGCAACACGGGTCGGCCCAGCCAACAGCAAAGATCCTCTCTGTGCCAGGAAGCTCACTCACACCGGAAAAATACCAAAACCCCAGAGGCCCCGATATAAGGAGGATAGAAGCCAGATATAATAAGTGCCCTTAGTCACTTGTTTTGTGGTCTGCTGTGTGTTGTGTTGCACAAGAACAGTTGGTCAAGCCTTCGTTTCATTTTCTCTGAGCAGAAGGAGGAGAAGGCGGTGATGGCGAAGATGCAGCGGACAAGGGCCAACTCTAACGAGGGGCTGATGCCTCGCTGGGTGCCTGACAGAACCTTCCCTAGGACCAAAGACTCCAAAGTCTTCAGACAAATGGTGAGGCTGAGAGTCCATATGCTGTTGGAAACAATAGTCAGGCTGTAGCTTTAAGTAGTCACCATTCATTCCTTTCTTTTAGGGAATTGATGAATCCTCAAGTAAAGATAAGTGAGTACAAGCCCTACTTGTTGGATTTTTTTGCTCTGTTACTTCCTACTCAGCCTGTGTCTCAACTTATCTTTTTACAACAGCCGTGGTGTTCAGGAGCCAATGAACCCAGAGGATGAGGTGGATGAATTTCTGGGGCGAGCCATCGATGCTAGAAGTATTGACCAGCTCAGAAAAGACCACGTCAAGAAGTTTCTACTCACCTTCCAGACATCTAGCCTGGAAAAGAAGGTGCAAACTAACACAAATCATAAATATTTTGATATATTAGTTTTGTTTTATTCATAAGGAAAAATGTATACATTTCACATGTCATATACTATAGTAAGCATGCTTAGTTTATGCTTCCTGAGTGTGACAGCCTTGACTGCAAATACTACAGTTTCACTGTGGTATCAACCCAAGTACTATCATAAAACACATTTTCCTTAATAGGAGCAATAAGTGGGCTCTTTTTTGTTCCAGAACTATGAAGTTTTTTATTCTTCTTTTTGTGAAAAAAGAATAGCCAAATAACAAGATTTGCCTCTCTGATAAAAAAGCTTAGTGATAGCCAGCTGAAAAACCCACTATGCAGCAACAGGATGGGGAGGAGCAGCAAAAAAACTTTAATGGCTAAAAAACCTTAAGTTTTTATTTCCCAGGAATTGCACACCCTGATACCGATGGGCAGGTCAACTGACAGCTTTGCTAGGGCTTGAGACAGGACAGTCTTTTTTGCCCCCCTCTACAATAACCCTTATTTTGTGTTGGATATTTTCATCCCATCTGAGAACAGAAAGTACGGCAGGCAAAATATGGCATTTTTTGACCTGTTGTATATCAGCCAGTCCTAACAATCTTAGGTTAGATACTTTGGCGATTCTCTGCCCTCTGAATCTGCTGGCGGTTGATGTGCCATCTCTTAGAAAGGCTTCCTTTTTGGCATTACAAACATCCACTCAATCAGAGTCAAACATTTTTTTGGCCACAGTGCAGGATCATTGAAATGAACGGCATGATCCCCCTCTGACCCACTATGCTTAGTCTTTTGAATCGAGCAGCAAGCCCCTCCACCTGAACTGTTCTCAGTTGGGATGGTTCTGTCTCCTGCTCAAACACGCACTTCCCCTGCCCCGCCCCCTGAAGCTGTGCCTCAGCTGGTTCTCCTCCTCCTCTCTCTCTTTCACCCTGCGCCTGTAGCTCTGCCATCTTTCTGCTCTTTTGGTGCTATGCTCAGGTATTTCTGTAAAGCAGAGGTCTTCAACAGGGGGTCCGCGACCCCTAGGCGGTCCTCGGAGGTACTGCATGGGGGGTCACGAAAGTTTTGGTTGATTAGACTTCTTTTTATATTCCCCCCTCCATCTTTTGCTAATAATTTAAATGTATTTAAATACACATTAACATGAATTCAACACACTGTGGTAAACATATAAATGGAGGCAGAAGATGTCTATGAGTCATCAATGCATTCAGCAACACACAGGAGCTCTTTCAACCTGGGCACCGTTTCATTCACTACACCTGTCCCATCAACGAGGAATCAGACCCAGAAATACTTCAATAATCCCAGGGAGAAATTACTTTGGTTACATTACACCATCTATAAGTGAGACTATAGGACCAGCTTGATATAAAACAATTTCATACAATATATATGATTAGGGGGTCCCCGCTCCATCTCACCATCAGTTTGGGGGTCCTTCACCAAAAAACGTTGAAAACCCTGCTGCACAGGAAAAGGTGTTTTCCCCCTTACACTAGCTAGCGGATGCTATACTTTAAAATCACATTGCTAAATGCATTGCTTCTTACCTGGCTTTAAATGCGCATCATTCTTCTGCAATTCCGTTCCTGGACCCATTCCTGACGCATCCTCAGTTTATTTTTAATATTTAATCCTTTTTTCTCTTTTTTTTTCTGTGCGTCAAACTTCTGAAAACCTGACACCCTTAGTTGGCAGCGAAACAAACTTTAAAAGTTGCAGCCCCCCGTTATCCTGGTCAAACCATTTTATGTTGGGGTGGGGGGAGTTGTAAATGCCCCTTACTTATTATAAAGTTACTGTAGTATTAAGTATTTTTATCACAAATATTTTCTGAAATATTACTCTTGCCTGTATTTTTAATGCTCAGTGTCAATTTTGGGGCCCTCTGTCCTGGACCTGGAACAAGTGACCCCTTTGGCGCCCCCTGTCGGCAGGCCTGCCGATGGGCGCTCTTTGCTAACATCAGTGTTCTTATACTTAAAAATAAAATTAAGATATGTATTTGAATGTACTTTGTCTCTTTTTGTTGCAGTATTCGAAGAAAGTTGATGACCGTTTTGGGGGCTATGTTGCCTGCACTCTGCTAGTATTCTGCTTCATTTCTTTCATACAGATTGTTATCTTTCCACAGTGAGTACCTCACATTACACAGACTCTTGTTTGTTACCCGATAAGATTTCAGATCTGCTTTCATTGGATCAGCTGATTATAAAAGTATGATTATATAGACACGTGTAAATTGGAAGCATCTTTAAGGACGCTATCTCTTTATCGGATGGAATACAGTTTAATCTTATAAGCCATTAATCAACATAAGTGAAAAATGTATTTGTATCCCTAGTGTCCAGTAGATATTCTGTTTTAAAACAAATGCATCAGCGTAACACGTATGAGGCATAATACAATCTTGGCTCTCAAATTATGGTACAAATATAATGCAGATTTTTTGTCTGCCTTTAGGTTTTAATTATAGCTGCAGCTATTGATTATTTCAGTAATCTATTGATCAAATAATCTTTATTAGTATAAGATAAAAGTTATTTTTTGTAAATTGACTTACCTCAACCAATAAATAACTGTTGGACAAGAAAAACTAACTTAATGCTCAGAAAGCAGACAAAGAAGGTTTTTCATCTCTAATGTAAAATTTGTGTGGCTTTGGCTTACATTTGGCCCTAAGTGGGTTGTCCTTTTCGAAAATTACAGAAGTAGTCGATTTTTATTTTAATCATCTATTAATCACAATTAATTAAGTAATCGTTTTACAGTAACTTTAATTATTTGCTAGGTAGTACATTAAATAATTGTGAAGCTACAAAAACAATAAAAGTAAAAGTAAAAAGAAATTCTTCTAAGAAAATTTTAGCTTCTTCAGAAGCATCTCAGGCATTAAGTGCAGCGGAGAGATTTTTTGGGGAATATAGTTTGCTTTTTTTTCGTAACACAAAAAGAAAAAGCACTATTCTTTGTTGATTGACTCCATAGATGTAATTACCTTTCCATCTAATTTAGCTGTTAGCTTGGAGAAACGAATGCTATTGTGTAAGTCACAGAATGTTTCACCTCCGGCTTACTTTTTTTAACTAAACTGAGAAGGTAACCAATCAGTTGAAAAAAGCTAATCAATTCAGTTCATTTGGACAACTAATACTTTTGTTGAAACAACTCATTCATATGCAATACAACGCGGTTTCACACCTTCTTTAGAAGGTACCTACTAAAACATTAAATATTCACCTTCACTACTCCCAACATCCAAAATAAGGACTGTGTTTAAAAAGAGATCTAAGCATTAGAAAATAATGTTTAAAGTTGCAGATGTTCTCTTATAATCTCATCTGAGCATAAAAATGTAGCTTTTTGACCATTTGTGCAAAAAAAAAAAAGTCGTAGTTTTTAGGGGGGTTATTTTGATCCATGTTGCAATAAAAAGAAAAAGAAACAAAATGAACTGATTGGTCTATCTTGGAAGATGACAGGGGATGTACCTTAACCACCCAAGGAGAGAAATGCCAACAATTTTTAAACTAGAAAATAGCTAAATTGAATTTGAATAAATAAATAACTATCTGAAACTATTTGTTTTTTTTTTCCTGCAGCACCCCGGTCATGCTGGGAATATACATCAGTATCTTCATTATACTCGCCAACATTCTCTTCATCTGTGCCATATATTCTTGCATCAAGGTAAATGGAGTTTAGCTCTCCAAAACTACATATTTGTTTTCCCTGCTTCGAGTATTTTTTTTAGCATTTTATTCAATAGGCTGCTACCAAAAGGAAATGTATTTGTTAAAAATGTCCACCTGTGGTTTATTCAGTGCACTACTAAGAGGGCTGTTCTGTGAAGGCCTCTGAGGTTTGTTAAAGATTATTCATAAAATAACGTGATAAAGACCAAGGAACACAGCATACAGAGCTAAGAAAAGAAGTTTAAAAATGCTGCGGTAAAAAATAAAACTTTGAATATTTTTAACAATGCTGCTCAATCAATTATAATATAAGAAAGAATCGGGAAATATTACAAGCTCCTAAAAGATTGAAAATAAAAACTCTGGACTTAGAAATTTGCAGAGAACACCAGTTGTAGATGATAAGAATGTTGTTGGATTTTAAACTATCCTGAAAGAATGAATACTTTTGCAAGGCATGACAATTGTTAAATCTTTAATATGGAAATCCTTTATTTCTGTAGCTTTTCCCAGCTGCAATGCAAACTGTTTCAAAGAAGATTGTCCAGTCCCGCACCAACAGCACCCTGGTTGGAGTTTTCTCCATCATCCTTGTCTTCATCTCTGCCTTTGTTAATATGGTAAGAACAATGCTGTTGGTAACCCAGACCTAGGAGTTTTTTTTTTTTTTTTTTTAGGGAGAGATTTTGAATCTATTTCTGCCTGATTTACAGTTTGCCTGCAACACCCAGAACTTGGCGGAATGCGTTGCTGAGCAGCTGAACACATCTGCAGCTCTGGTGACCCCCTGTCTGATCCGCAACTTGAATGTGTCCATTGAAGGGGGACTAGAGATCTGTCCGAGTCAAGGTCCTTCCTGCCCTTTTCCCGAGGTGATTTCACCTTTTGCCCTTGAAAAACACAAAATCACACTTTCCTTTTAGTGTGACTTGTAGATCCTGACATGGGCTGTGGCTGTCTCCTGTTTGTGCCAGTATTTCAGCTACAGTGTGCTGCTGACGCTGCTGGCCTGCTCTGTGTTCCTGCAAATAAGCAGCATAGGGAAGCTGGCCCTTATGTTGCTCATCCAGCTCACCTTCCTGCTGCTCATGGAGTGGCCACAAGTAGCACTATTTGACAACGCAGACCTCTTTGTCACCTCCAATGCCATGTGAGTATGAGAGCATGAAGAACGGGGGTTTGGATAAAAGAGAAAAATATTTTTGAGCTTTGAAAGTCTGTATATCTGAAACTATTTGAAGTCTTACATTGAATTACTAAATCTGTCATATTTCTTATTCTTTAATGATATTCAGCTGGTCTGCATAAAGATTGGTGCACTTTTTAAGATCTGGATGTTTTTTTCATGAAAAAAACAATAATTGGGTTTTAGTCAAGTGATCTTGGTGATGATGGAGAGCAGGAAGTAAAAAAAAATACTACAGATTTAGATCATGCTTCAAGGGAAAGGTACAAAAAAACAACACCTAACAAAGTATGTTAGATGTGACCCTTATCTCACAAAAATGAGTGAGTTTCTGACAGAACCTGAAGATTTGCTGATTATCAAAGCAAAAGATATGACAAACTGACGGCTCCGTCATCCGGCCTGCAAGCCTGGAGGAGTTTAACTTAGTAGTGAGGCCACACAGCCCAAAATGATTAATGTTAGTTAATATATTAGTATATTATACAGAGGTTGATCACTGGAGCCAGGTGTTCTCCTTTAATGTTACCCAAAGTGATCAGGCAGCCTAAAAACTATTGATAGTTTCGGGTCAAAGTTTGAAGAATGTTGTCCTGCAGGGCACCGTCTACCCTGTAGTGTTTAGTGTGGGCCAGAAAAGATATGCCTTTTCAGAGGAGGGTTTTTATTGGGAGAACACTGCGGGATGTCCATGGTTCTTGAAGATCTCTTAGGAGATCTCCTACCTTAGAAATATCCTGAAAATGAGCATCAGCTAGTCTGAAAGAAAAGTTTCTTTATTGCTCCAACATTCTTGTGCTGGGATAATGGGTATAAAATGAACAAATTATTGTAACTAAATATCTATATATCTCTTTTAACGTACTAACACTTATTTCCCTGTTTTTCTTTTTAGTGATTTAAATGAAACCAGTTGGTAAGTTGTGTTTATTTGGATTAAACAATTTTTTTTTTCTCAATCAGTCTGGGTCGACAGAAACTCATTTTTATTTGCCTTTTTTGTCTCTGTCAACACAGAAAAATAATATAAAGCTTGGAATTTTTTATTTTATTTTATCTAGTCAAGATCTATAGACTATCTGAAGGAAGTGTCACAATGTGTTAATCTGTATTGTTTATTTTACCTAAATAGAAAATGTGCTTTAATAGTGTTTTCTTTTAGAAGGAATTACATGATTTTTTGTACTGCCTGATTTTTGCATTTGTTAAAGTTATTACGTCTCTCTGATTCAACATTTGATCTTGAGAGCTTTGCTGCATTATTGCAATATAAACATAAAATCAAGGACAGTCTATATTTATGCCTGATTTCAATACAATTGTCAGAAGTAAATATTATTGTTTAAAACTGTTATCTTAATCCCCACTTATAATTTTTTATTTTTATTTTTTTTTTGTAATTTTAGGTTCAGTTTCAATGAAACTACAATTGAGTGGTATGTTGTTTCAGTTATTTTCCAGATATATGTTCCTTATTGTTGAATTGTGTAACGTCTTCTAAGTTTCTTTAATTTATTCAAAGTTTTGATCACTTTGCAGCCCATATGTCGTGACCAAAGTCTCCCTGAGGGTCATGACTCCAGTGATCCTCACAGTCTTCGTCCTGGCACTGTACCTGCATGCACAGCAGGTTGAATCTACTGCACGCCTCGACTTCCTTTGGAAACTACAGGTACAGCCACTGGAGGGCGACCTCTGACTTCGACTTAGACAAAATTTATTGTCATTTTGTATACACAGGATGTATTCAAAACGAAAAATCGCTTTGTAAAGCTCTCAAGACATTTCCATTTGTTAAAGTGGAGCAGTGAAATGTAAACATGGTGATCAAATGTAAACATAGGACTGAGACATGATTTACAGTTTTTCCAATATTCAGCTTTTTTTTCTGTTTGTTCAACATTCAGCCGTCTATTGGCAGTGGAGAAGAAGTTGTTTTGGAATCTAACCGCCTTCGCTCAGTTTCTCTTTTAGATCTGTCCGACTGTGATTCCTAATGATCTATGATAATTCCTTTCATGTGCTATGTTGGTTTTTATTAAAGCTGTTTGTTTCTCATAACCGTCCCTGCTAGGCCACTGAGGAAAAAGAGGAGATGGAGGAGCTGCAAGCCTACAACCGTCGCCTCCTTCACAACATCCTGCCGAAGGACGTGGCTGCTCACTTCTTGGCTCGCGAACGGCGCAATGACGAGCTGTACTACCAGTCCTGTGAGTGCGTAGCCGTCATGTTTGCCTCCATCAGTAATTTCTCTGAGTTCTACGTGGAGCTGGAGGCCAACAACGAGGGGGTAGAGTGTCTCCGGCTGCTCAATGAGATCATTGCTGACTTTGATGAGGTAAAATCTTTTTTTTCTTAAACTCAATTTGCTACTGCACAGAGCTATCATCTGTTTTGTTTGTTTTTTATTGATTTAGATTATCAGTGAAGAGAAGTATAGGCAGCTGGAGAAGATCAAGACTATTGGTTCTACCTACATGGCGGCCTCTGGCCTCAATGACTCTACTTATGACAAAGAGGGTCGTTCTCATATTACTGCACTGGCAGACTATGCCATGAGACTGAGAGAGCAGATGAAATATATCAATGAGCATTCCTTCAACAACTTCCAGATGAAGATAGGTAAGGAAATAAAAATAAAATCTATCCTTCCCAGCTAGACTTTTTATAATGAATCTATGGTCTGTATTCCTTTAACAGGTCTGAACATTGGACCAGTGGTAGCGGGAGTTATAGGGGCCCGGAAGCCTCAGTATGATATTTGGGGAAACACAGTAAACGTGGCCAGTCGAATGGACAGCACAGGTGTACCTGACCGCATACAGGTAGGTTTTTACTCTACAAAGTAAAGGATGTGATGTCTGTGTTCCTAACGCATTAAAAAAAGCCATAGTCTGTCTGTCTATCTATCTATCTATCTATCTATCTATCTATCTATCTATCTATCTATCTATCTATCTATCTATCTATCTATCTATCTATCTATCTATCTATCTATCTATCTATCTATCTATCTATCTATCTATCTATCTATCTATCTATCTATCTATCTATCTATCTATCTATCTATCTATCTATCTATCTATCTATCTATCTATCTATCTATCTATCTATCTATCTATCTATCTATCTATCTATCTATCTATCTATCTATCTAATTCTTCTTTTTCAAAATATTTGCTGCTGTATATTCAGTTTCATAAATCAGCTAAATGCATATTCAGTAACATTTGACCACTACATTAAGTGTGTCATGTAGATTTTCTTTCCAAACTCCCATGTTCTATAATTTGCTTACTTTTGCATACTTGCTCCGTTTATGTGATGCTACCACCACTACCTTTGTCACGATCTGCCATGACCCTGACATGCTGCTGACTTATTTCCTTTCATTTTTAGCTGTTTCTGCTAAATATTTATAATATTTTCTAAATGCCCCAGGTGACCACAGACCTCTACCAAGTGCTTGATAGCAAAGGATATGTGTTGGAGTGGCGCGGCGTAGTTAAAGTCAAAGGTAAAGGGGAAATGACGACCTACTTCCTAAACGATGGCCCGCCAAACAGCTAGCAGCCGTGACAGCAGCGGACTGGGACGGTTCCCACTGCAAGGACAAGGCACTACTGAGCGAGCACTCACAGCGCAAGTGAAACAGCTGAGAACTACAATCGCCATCACTTGAATCCCAAGCAAAGAGGAAAACATGAACTTTTAAGACTCCGGAAAAGGGAAAGTGTTCTCGATGGGAGGAGAAAGCTCTTGTTTGGCAGTCATCTCGGCGCCGCGTACATGTTGGAGGACAAGGTGTTTTTCTCATGTCTAGCCTCTCTCTCAGGCTTCTTGAAAGATGCAAAGTCTGTTTATTTAAAAACAACGCCTTTTAGCCTGTGTCAAAAGAAGATTATCGCTGTACATAAGGCTACTTTTTATTTGACTTTGTTGTTTTTTTGTTTCAGAAATGATTTTTGGTTCGTTCGTTTGTTGGTTTGTTTGTTTGACATGATTTATGAAGAGGTACTTTTGTTCCCGCTTTATTTATTTATTTCAGTCTTGACGTTTTGTGCTAAAGGTCCTTTATGAAAAAAAGTGTGAACACATACGTGCACAAATATCCAGTTTATTACACGTTCATAAGTGTGTATGTACATGCATATTTGTGTGTGTATGACTATATGTATAAACTGAGAAGGAATATATTGACCAAAGACTAAAGTATTTACTAAAAGAAAGGCAGATATGTTGATATGTTCTTGTTGAAGTCAGCAATGATCACCACCTCTGATTTATTTTTTTTCTCTTTTGGCAGATTCTTTAACCTCTGCCTCTTTTTCCCAACTTCTGTCAGTGAAGGCTCATTTTCATAAAATACAGAGTTTATTTATTTTTTTCTGTCATTTAGGCAGCATAGAGCAGATTTATAACTCTAAGTAATAAAATGACCCTCAAATTGTTTTACCAGATGAAATTAAAACTGAATAGAGATAACTAGAGGAAGAAGGGTTTTATATTTTTATCTGAGCTTGGGAAGATCAAGCTCGGATGGGAAACGGTCCTTATGTCTTTTTTTTTTTTTGGGGTGGATATGAAGGAACATAAATCAGTGAGTTGTTCCAGAACCTCCAGGTAGAACGGGGCAGAAACTTTGGATTTCAACGCAGTTGCATAATGCAGCCTGATTCTTCTATGAAGAAGTAGACGAAGGAAATAAATATTTGCTGATTTTGACTGAATACTGTGCTTTGTAATCCTGAAGGGGCATAACTATTTTCACTGTGAGGTTTTTATGATACAACAAAACTGCTTTCTTGCCAAACATAACTGCTTTGAGCATGTCTTACTGTGGTTTATTGTTTTTTTTTCTTTTTGTTGGGTTTTTCTTTCCGCAAAGGGTATTTTGTATAAATTCTGTACCCGTCATTTGTACATTCTTAGTGTTGTTATTATTAAGATGATTCTGGTTAATTATTATATGATGATTCCATTCTAATGAAGAACAGCACGCTTCATTGTAAAATTCAAAGCTCAAGCTCACTGGTACCAACTGATCAACTGCTGCCGATGGGTTCTGCTGTTTAGTCTCGGTGTAAAAGTCTATCGATGTTACTAGTCATAACCACTGAGCCAAACAAAGGCATTGTTATGAAAATTATACCGGTTTGTATACACAGAGACACATGTGAGTCACTGTGTGTTTTATTTGACCTACTTTAAAGATTGAAATCACACACAGGCTTTAACATGCCATTTTTAATTTACCAAATTGAATATCTCAGTGGTTAAAGCATAATTTGTGTTGTTTTTGATTAAATAGTTTGGTACATGAATGGTGGGCCAACATTTTTATTCATACCGTGAAAAAGACAGACCTTCAGCAAAGATTTCAATTGAATGACCCCCTTTGAAAATGAAATAAGGAAATCATTTAGTTTTAAAACAGCTCTTATTGTTTCCAATAACAGCTGAATTTTCTGGTTTTGTAGAGGATGCATCTTAAATGACTATGAAAAACACATGATGTAATTAATTTTACATTTTTTTTCTGTATCACTCAGAGCTGAAAAAGAAAATACAAAATTATGAACAAAAACGCAAAATTAGTACTTTAAGCTCTAGTGTCTTTTTAAATAATTATTATCTGTAAAAAAAAAAATTATAAATATTAGAAAACCATTTTTAAAAAAGCACTGAACCTAATGGCCAGGTAAAACATGCAAACAAATAATGATAAAAATGATGCCGTTAATGAAATATGAATAACCTATTGATAAGGAAATAATTTTGGAATCAAGAAAAACAATTTAAACTTTTTCTATTGTTTGGAGCTATTTTTATTTTATTCCTTTATTAGAAACCATCTCAGCTAAGACTACATAAAAGACTACATAAAACCTGCATCTGCAGTAAAAATGAACAATGTCTTCATCTCATTAGCAGATCTTTTTTTTAAGGTAAAGTTCACAAGAATGTAGCAATTAACCAATTTTGAAAAATAGTTATAAAATCATTAACCTAAAATATTGATAATTACATTCATTAATCCACTCTGGATTTTCTCCCTTTTAGTTGGATCATTATCTGGAGTTTGCCGATTATATTACCGTCTAAAAGAAATACATATTTTTCCTGTATCTTTTCCCCAGCTTGACATGAAATGTGAAATGACACACCATCTGTTCATTTTCTGAGCTATCGTGTTCATCAATTAACTGTACTAGTTTTTTGTCACATCTATATATATTTTTCTGGTTTGCCTTAATGTAAAGCAACTGACCACACTATCTTTACTTTTTAGTGGTTATAGCTGGGTATGGGCCTGAATGATTGCAGCAGTAATGACACCACATTTTTACAGTATCATGGTAGTCCCACTACAATAACCATTTAAAAAAAATCCTAACAAAGATGTTTTTGGTTTTTTTGCCACATTGTGAACAGAAAAGCCACACATCCTTCTACTGCACCTAAAGTTATATAACATACTATTTCATTTATAATAATGTTATCTAGAAATTTCTTCTTTTTTTTAAGGAAAATATATATTAATTTATAACTATTCGATTGCTTTTTGTAAATAATGCTGCACCTTTATCTGCCCTTTAAATAAAATCAGCTTAATATAAGCATATTAGCTGGCTAATTATCCAGGCTGTCGGGGGGGGGTGGGGGGGGGGTGCTGCTGCAGTCCACTGTTCTAGAGACAGGACACTTCTTAGTTTTCTAGAACTTTAAAAAAAATGCCTTAATGAGAGGAATACATCTTTAGTTACTACATCAGCGCTGTCCCTGTTTTTTTCAGACCAATCTTAATAAAGAAAAAATCCCTCCATTCAGTCAGCTGACAAAAAGTGTATGACAACAGGTGGGAGAGGGTCATGACTATGGCAACTCCATTATTTCTCTTATATTTCATCTAATACTAGGAACATCCATTTGGATGACATATTGACATATTTTAAAACTTTGCTGTTAGTCACTGGCCCATGCCTGGTTGTAGGTTTGAGTTTAAAGGGGAGAAATTGTAGATATACAGAAATGTGCACATTGGTTTACCCTGCCTTGGCTGTTTAAGCTGGGATGTATGAAAATGGGTAAGGCTTGTTGACAGTAATTTTAGAAAGCAATTACAGCAAACAGTTGATCATGTTTGTACCAAAGCCAGCTCAAGCAGCTTCTCCTGTGCAATGGACATAAGACGCCCTGGTGTAGTGGGGGCATCAGAAGATAGTGACTTTGGTGAGATTACCAATAATCACACAAACTGTGACCTTTGATGAGTGATTATAGAATGGACATTAGTTCATAATGGTGTTCATTATGCTTATTCTATTTCTACTGGTTGTCCATGGACCTGTGTTGATTGTTAACTCTTGGGATGCTTTCAGGGGAAGCCGTATCCAGGAGGAATGTGTTCCCCATACTACTGAAACAGTGTTTTGCTCAGGCCAGATGAGTCCTTTTTTTTTTCTTCTTCTTATGTTTTGTTTTGTTTGTATTTTCCCTGAGTTGGAGGAATTGAAAGGGGAGGTTTTTTCTAAGTTGAAAAGAAGAGCTGAGGACTATGACAAAGAGAAAAATAAAATTTCCCCTTAAAGAAAAAATAAATAAAATTTTAAAAAGTATTTTCTGTCTGTTAATTTTTTTATGTTGTGTACTGTACCGCTAATATTTAATAGTTTTTTTATTTTGTTCAATTAAACAAAATAGAAAGGTAATATAAGTGTTTGAATATTTAAATTGTATGTTATAACAATTAAATTTAATATACACATTCAAAAAATTTAAAAACAAACTTTGCAAACTTCTCTGGGTGCATCCATCCATCCATCCATCCATCCATCCATCCATCCATCCATCCATCCATCCATCCATCCATCCATCCATCCATCCATCCATCCATTAAGCTCATCTTTATATAAACTTATTTATATAAATGTTCAAAGGGGATTCTACTTTCTTTTGCTTTTTCATTTTCACTGACAAGGTTGTCTGTCCTTTAAATCTCAAGAATACTCATTGACTAGCAACAAGTAAAAAAAGGTTAAAAAAAAATTGTAATAAACCCAACCTTCCTCAAGAGGGCTGTAGAAAGTAAGTGTTATGGAAATGGAAGTCTTCCTAGGACAGGAACTGACAACATTCAGAAATATAAACAGATCAGTCCTAACATTATAACCACTTGCCTAATGCTGTGTAATATTTTTTGCATGGAGCCTATTAAATTGGTATCTGAGAACAAGATGTCAGCAGCAGATTCTTTAGGGCCTTCTAGCTGACGTCTACTCTACAGTACATTAATCAGACTTCCTTGTCCACCATGTTCCACAGATGTTCAGCTGGACCAGGATCTAAAGGATTTATTGGAAAATACAAAAAGTCAAATTTTCGTGGATCCTCAAACGATGGAAGCATTTTTTGCTACAGTACATGGCAGATAACTTTATCCGTTTGGAAATCATCACCTTTTCCCCTTCACTGATTCACAGCTATATTGACCCAAACACAACAAACTGTCATCTTCTGTGTATTCTGACAGCTTTCTTTAAAAATTTACTTATTTAATTATATAAAAAATTATTCTGGAGGACATAGGGACCCCTATTTCATGATTCTGCTTCATTCTATCTCTATTCTCCCACTCTGCAGAATCTATTAGTTCAATCTCTATCGTTATGCTCTCTCTGCTTTTTCTCATAGCAGCTTTGCCTCGTCTGTTCCTGTTTGGCTGTGACACCATCCTGGAGAGAAATCAGCTGTGCTGCTGCCATCAACACCGTTGTTTTTAGATGTTGGAGATTGGCCTGTTTTTCCAGTGTGGTCCTGTTTCTCAAACTGTGACTGGGTGGATGTGCTCTCTTCATCCTCTGACATGGGAGTTGGCTCGGAGCTCGTCTGCCTGGCTGTGTGTTTCCTGCCGCCTTTTACAGTTGCTTTTTGTATCTCTGCTTCTGTCTCCTTGAACCCCAGTCAGCCTCAGCAGATAACCTCTCACACTGAGCCTGGTTCTGCTGGAGGTTTCTTCAAGTTAAAAATTTGTTTTTCCTCTACACTGTTGCTACAAGCAAGCAGGGATTGCATTCGAGTCAATGCAATCAACTTTTTTTCCTTAGATCGAAAACTTTGAATCAATTTGACTGTATGATCTGGTGAACTGTAAAGTGCATTGTGATGACATGTGTTGTGAATTGGCGCTATATAAATAAACTGAATTGAATTGAAACTGAATTTTGTATTTTTAGCTACTATAACACATCTATAGGATTTGGAACCAACCTTTTTTTTCCTATTTGTCTTTACACAACCAGGGTAAGTGAATTAGACTCATAGCACACACCATCTCCCTCTTGTACAAACCTTTCTTACTACTCAGGAAGTATGCTCAGTGTAATTTTCTGCTAAGAAGACTCATTTTTGTTTACGCTTCTATTCCCTGGTGGCAGGTAATGATATGTAGATCCTAATTATTGATAATAATCTTCTGTCTTCTTAATTTCATATATAGTGTGAAGTGCACCAGTACCTCCTGTAGCAAAGCAAAGCTACAACATTGTTCTGGAGGCTCTGTACATTACTTAGGCCTACCCACTTATAGATTATATATGTATTGCTGATTATACACTTATAATTAAAAATATACATTTGAACAAATCTTACTTTTTTTTTTTTTTTTATCTGAACACACAAAATGCAGCCAAAATGCAAGCTCTTTGAGCTTAAGTGCATTTGCAAGCTGTAATTTAGATTTTTTAATTGCTTCTGAATTTTCCTTCCTTTTTGAGTGGCCTTTGAGTCAATGTCTGGGCTCTGGGTTATATCTGCTCTTTCTGCCTGCAGCCAGCGTCTCTGATTGGCCTTTTGTTATTTTTTTCCCCTTTCTATGACATTTGTCTTTTGGATAAAAAAACTGTTTCCTTTTAAAATTCTATAGAGGAGAGACATCTCAGCTATGTGGATTTTTCATAGGCACACTAGTGGATATATTAAATCTATAGATGTGGATTGTTGTTGTGTATCAATTGAATGTCAGAGTATGTACATGAATTTAAATGTATATAGAAAAGCTTTTGAAAAATGAAGTTCTTTTCGTCTCTCTTCCTCTGGTATTTAGCAAGAAAAAAAAATGAAACCTAACTTACCTTCAACAGGTATAGCCTTGTTTGATGTCAGAAAGCCAGGGAGACATATGTTGTTGTATACATTTTTTTAGAGTGAATATAAATTCAGTTTAATTAGATCACTTAAATAGAACACTTTAGTTATTCCCGAGGCAACTAAGATGTTTGTCCTTTGTATTACCCAGTTTTCTTTTAAGAGATGTTAAAGATAGTGATGGCTTGGGGCAAGACAGACATAGCTACCATTCTGTGTTTTTGTGTACCGGTATGTGCTTGATAATGACAGCATGATTAAAATAAGGCCTGTTCTGTTCAACTTGTGGAGAATTAAAAAGAGAGATTTACCAGAGTTCTACAGCACTGCTCTAGTACAGATTAGATTACACAATTTAATTTAATTGAAACAGCTATTAAATATTTCCTGATGGCTTAAATAAAAAAATAAAAAAACAGGAATAACAGATTAATGTTTTAAGGAAAGCTTTGTGTTTACACCTTGAAGCTTTCTCTCTCCGGTACTTTTCCTCAGAAGAGATCACTTGGGACAAGCTCTCTAAATAACACCTCATAATATATTTGACAACAGATTTTTACAGAAATTGCAATCTTACGCAAATCAAAGAAGATTTTTTGGGTTAAACAAGGCAGCTCTTACCAGCCAGGTTCACATCTCGTTGAAGTGGCTGTGAATCACATTTAAAGATGCATTTTATACAACTCAAGTATGCCAAATCATTACATTATACACGTATGTAAATGAGGACAATCCTTCACTCCAGCCAAATCAAAATATTACATTGTCCCAGGGAAAAACACAGAGAACTCACTGTGTTCGTTAAGAAAAATATTCTCTGTCTTCTCCCCCATTCCCAAATCTCTTTTATGTACATAATTAAGATGATAACTGTATATCCTGACAGAGGAACTGTCTTAATTAGATAAACTGCTTGGGAAAACATTAGTTATAACACAACAGGCAGGTATTGTAGGAGCCAATTATCCTTTGGTGTTTGTCGCCACCAGGGGGCGTATTTAATTTTGAGTTCTGAGTGTCTGATGAGGGGATGGGTTATTTAAGGTCAACCATCAATTCTGTTCAGGTGTGGTTAATAGGCTGGGGCAAACAGTTTTCTATTGTGCTTGGTTGGATTTATGTCGAATTTATGTGGATCTTGAAGGAAACAGTAAGATAATGGACTTGTGCTGAAAATAAATGACTTTGTTTCAAACGGAAGATCGGCATTCTGAATCTTAATTAAGCGCACGTAAAACCAATGCCTTCCAATAGAAACCACCAGTAGCCTAAAATATAGGATTTTAGCCGCTACATTTAGGTAGAAAACTGCCTCGTTCGGAAGATCCACCGATCCTGCTTATTGGGACCAGGCTATTGGAGCAGCCGGACAGTGGACGTTGGAACCGGACCCGCAGAGGAGCGATCGGTACACCTGACGTCGGTACTGGACCCGCAGAGGAGCGGTGGGGACACCTGACGCCGGAACCGGACCGCAGAGGAGCGATCGGGAAACCTGACGTCGGTACCGGACACCTGACGTCGGAACTGGACCCGCAGAGGAGCGATCGGGACATCTGACGTCCGAACCAGAATCGGAGCCGCACAGGAGCGATCGACACCGCACGCTTGAGAACAGAGCTGCATGGATCGAGCTATTGGAGCTACTGAGATTCGTAGCAGCCGAAATCGGAGCGCAGATCATCATTGCCGGCCAACGCATCATTGGGGTATGTGAGTCAGCGCTGATATTTATGAATGGCCATTATTATTATTATTATGTGTGCACACAAAGGTTCAAACTTAAATCCAATGTAGAGACTGACATTTTTTCGGGAATCCCACGGGATTCCCGTGGGATGGGAGTCAGTATTAGTAACGATCACGTGATTGGGACGGTACAGGATTAAACATTAACGGGAGCAGACGGGAGCGGGAGCAAACCGATAAAAAAAAAAAAAAAAAAAAAACTAGGATCAATGCCAAAAAATAAAATAAAATAAAAAGAAAAAAAATCTGGCGCGGCGCCGCCATTTTGTAGTTTTTTTCCTTTAAGCCTACACTATAATGCGAGTCAAAAAAACGACACGACCCAAAAACCAACAGTGATTCCGCTCTGAGTTTTTCACCCGCCCTCAAAAACAACAAGAATGGGGCTCTGTTCGAAATCCTGGATTGCATCGTCCAAGGACGCGGTCTACTTAGAGTGGATCCTTTGAAGTCCGTGAAAATAAGGAGACCGGAAGAGTTTTGGCTGTGAATTCGACCAGGTCTACCCTTCAGCGGGTTTTATCGCTGTAAGGTCTGTTGCTTAGCAACCGCGAAAGTTGACACACAAAGCAGGAAAAGAATGAAAACCGAAGTTTCCAAAACTGTTTGTTTGTTTATTTCTTTTTTATTGTAAAGTGAACAAAGACGGATGAGAATCCAGAGTGGAATAAAGGTTCCAACCAGCAGGAGCAGGAACTAATCAAATGTAATGATAGAAACCTTAGTCCGTTAAATAAGATGCTGCTGTCATTCTGCACATCTCTGATGTTGCTGCTATTTTCAAATATCCATTACTGTAAAAATGTCCATAGCTGCATATTGGTTATTAATTCTCCAGTTTTATATTGTTAAAACACTCTACAGAATTGTATTTTTTTTAACTCTTCCCTATTATGTTATTCTTATACATTTTTCTAAGGTCCACATTTGTGTGACCATTTTCAATAATCTTTCTGCTGCTGTAAATTTGCCCATTGTGGGACAGTAAAGGGATTTTCTATTCTATAAAAGGGTTAGAAATATATAAGTAAATCTAAACAATGTATGTATTAAAAACATATCTGCAAAATCTCTAATATTCAACAACACAAAATATTTAGTTAAGCATATTGTGCAAAACAGCAATAAAAAGATAAAACTCCTATCAGATTTATAGTCCCCTCTCTGCAGATCTATTAGAATCTGTCCTTAAATTACAGCCAAACCCATTTACACAGTAACAGATAAAAACCTTTAGATAAATCAAACATTACCGCCACATATCTGACTCAATAACCATTAAAACAACTATTTTCATTCATTTCAGACGGAACTATTCACAGACTGGATTATATTAAACTGAAATTCCAATTTTCACCACTGTTCTGCGCCAAGTAACCTTTCCTCTGATCACGGCTTGCTTGGTCTCACAATGAATCCTGGGTAAACCAAGGATAGCGAGGATACATCAACACCCGTCCTTCAAATCGGGCAAAAAGAAGGACGCATTTTAAGGCAGCATAATGTGGAGTCTTGGAATCCGACCAGACCTCAGCGCCGCACTATGACGTAATCGTACTTCGAATCTGGCCTTCTAAGGACGCGTCCTAGGTTTTCGAACAGAGCATGGGAGTGGTGCGGGAGCGGGAGTCATTCTGAATGGGAGCGGGATGGGAGTGGGAGTAATTTCGCCAGGAGTGGGATTTAGATTTCTACTCTGGCCCGGGATCGGGACGGGAGCTAATTTTTTTCTGTGGGACGGGACAGGAGTGAAAATCCACTCCCGTGTCAGTCTCTAATCCAATGCATTGGTAACAGACTGAAGACTGCTTAAGCAAAGAGAGCTCTCTATAAACAATCTACAATTTGCAAATAAATAAATAAACTTATAAACTGTCGGCCATTATGGCAGAAGAGGGCAGATTCATCTCCGGACAATGGGTCAGAGTAAAACAGTGGCAACCTCTATCATTAAAGGGCTGGAGATTTCAGAAATAAATGGAAGCCATTTCTATCAGCTTCCCATTGTGTTTACACAAAAGGAAATGCCTGTCTCCACCAACAACATCATCAGTGAGGAGGAATTGTCTAAATGGTCGTACTTAAAGGACATCAACTTTCCTCGCATACATGCTGGTGTGGACCTACTAGTGGGAACCAATGCATCCAAACTAATGGAACCATGGGAGGTGATAAATAGTCAGGGTAAAGGGCCCTATGCAATCAGAAGCCTCCTTGGATGGGTTGTAAATGCTTCAGCAGAAGATTACAATAATTCTGAAAATGGATACCCTTCAGTTCATGTCAACAGAACTACAGTTGATAAAATTGAAGAGCTTCTGATCAGTCAATACAACTATGACTTTATTGAAAAGTCTTTTATGGAAAAAGAGGAAATGTCCAGAGAGGAACAAAAATTCCTAGGCATAATGGATCACTCTGCACAGCTAGAGAATGGACATTACAAACTGAAAATGCCTTTCAAAAGGGAAGAACTCTTTATGCCAAACAACAGTTATGTTGCCCTGAAGCGCATACATGGTTTGAAAAGAAAATTCAAGAAGGGAAAACCAGCTCTCCCACCAGGACTCTTTGACAAAAAATGATCTTTACGCTAAAAGAAGGTGGAAACAACTCCAATATATTTCAGATCTCCTTTGGAAGCGGTGGATTCGAGAATATCTACCGTTGTTACAGGAAAGACAAAAATGGATAAAGAAAAGGAGATGTTTCATTCCTGGAGATGTGGTGGTGGTGGTTATGGACTCCACAACACCTCGAGGTTCATGGATATTAGGGAAAGTTATTAAAACTTTTCCAGATAAAAAGGGTCTGGTACGAGTGGTTCATCTTCAAACGAAAACAAACATTATTGAAAGACCTGTAACAAAAATCTGTCTATGTGAAGCTTCAAACTGAAAACTGATAGAATGATGAATGCATAAACCTGATTTGCTTCTTATGTATATCTGTATCCAGATATGTCTTTATTTGTGGCTCCTTTTTTCATTTAAGTTTAATAGTTGCCACACGCAATTAGGGGCTGGCGTGTAGGAGCCAATTATCCTTTGGTGTTTGTCGCCACCAGGGGGCGTATTTAATTTTGAGTTCTGAGTGTCTGATGAGGGGATGGGTTATTTAAGGTCAACCATCAATTCTGTTCAGGTGTGGTTAATAGGCTGAGGCAAACAGTTTTCTATTGTGCTTGGTTGGATTTATGTCGAATTTATGTGGATCTTGAAGGAAACAGTAAGATAATGGACTTGTGCTGAAAATAAATGACTTTGTTTTATGTCAAACGGAAGATCGGCATTCTGAATCTTAATTGAGCGCACGTAAAACCAATGCCTTCCAATAGAAACCACCAGTAGCCTAAAATATAGGATTTTAGCCGCTACAGGTATAATTAGGGTTTAACAGACTCACAAATCATAATCCTAACAAATGAAAACAAATAAAAAAAATGAAGCTTGAAGTTCTCACTAATTGTGAAGCTATTTTATTTGGGATTTCAAAACAACACTGATATGTTCTGCAGGAGGGAGTCTGTCCATGGTTCAGCTTTATTAGTAAAAACAGGAAGGCAGACAATCATGGCCTCTCTTAGAAATGTCATTGATAAACCTGCCAAAACAACTTTAGGGTTTTAGTAATGGAGACCTGACCTTAAGGAAACAAAAAAAATGATTATATATATATATATTACTAGATTATATATATATATATATAATTGTACTCGCTTTGTGATGTCACTAGTTTTCTGAGGAAACCGTGGAGTTTGGGCCCATGGTGCAGGTGTCTGGGGAAGCATCCATCCATATTGCTGGTTTTCTGTCAGAGGCATTCTGTACAGCTGGTTGGGAGCTAGGGGCAGAGTAGGCTTGAGTCGTTGTTGTTGCAACATCATTTCTCAAGGACTGTGTAATGAGTCTGCTTACATGTGATTGTTTTAGCCCATCTGACCAGTTCTTTATATTGTATACAGCTCCTGTGATGATCGTCAGCGCTGTAGCAAGGAGGCTGGAGTAAATTTTTGTATATGTCTTCATGTCCAAGGGATCCCTGTTGTTCTCGGAACGATGGGGGTAATCTTCCTCTAGTGTTTGTGCAGCCATCGTCTGAGATCAGATATTTTACAGCAGATTGAGCTAATCATCATGGTCAGTTGTTGAAGTATTCAAAGCACTTTTACATTTTATTTTGTTAGATTCAAAAGCTTTAATGCATCTTATTGGGATTCCTATATGGTGGATCAATGTAAAGCACAGGAAAACTCTACAATACAGTGGAAGGAAAACCAGGTTTACTCTAAAGTACCTAAATAAATTTCTGTGAAATTAACAAAGTAATAGATACATCTGCGCTTTAATTTATGGCAATAAGAAAGCTGTTCTGTAAAGGATGCTGACGTTTTAGAGAAAGCAGAGAACAACATGCATCCAAAGACCAAATAACACAGACAGTCCAGAAAAAAAATGTGAAAAAAAAAGAAATTTCACATTTAAGTAGTGCTCTATCATCTGAAAATGAGTATAAGATGAAAGCACAATATACTTAATAAGATCTGGGAGAGCACCTAACCTGACAGGCAAGCCAAGCAGGGCGTTAATCAAAGAAGAAGCCAAGAGACACAATTACTCTGGAGGAGCTTCAGCTCAGGTGGAAGATTCTGATAAACAACTATTAGCTTTTTGCTCCACAAATTTGGCTTTTAATGAATCTGCTCAGAGAGCAAGACAGCTCCTTAACTGACTTTCTGCTTAATCATTCAAATAAAAAGATATTTTATTGATCCCAAAGAATAAAATAAATGTGGTAACTCATACTTTAATGTAATAGAAGGAAGCTGAATTTGTTCCGGTACTGCACCTACTGGCTCTGTAAAACTTGTTTTAATTTTCCCTTTTTAAATGTAGCACTTTGAGATTTGATGTCAAATGTAAAGTGCGTTATAAATAAAATTCATTACAGACTTCTATCGCTCTGATCTTCATCCCTGACCAAACACCTCTGGTATTGTTCTGGGTAATACCCTCATTATAGTCGCATAATGTTCCTTAAGCTTTCTCACCATGACTCCAACCTTAAGCAAAATTATCAGAATTATTCTTGTAAACAAGATATTGAGATAAGATGAGAAGATATTGGCCCTTTAATGACCAGTACCAGCAAAAGGTGGGTGTACTTACATATAATGAATCAACATGGCACATTATAGAATTGGATAAATCATTTAAGGTAATTGCTTTTCTTGCAAATATCTCAATAAACCTGCTCTTAATTCATTATTCTGATGCATCTGAATCATGTTAAATAAAAAATTATTTTGAAAATTTATTTTTGAAATACCTGATCATAAAACCTTTGTGGTAAATTGAAAACAAACCTTAAAGATAAAGGAAAGTGTCATGATTGGTTTTAGATAAAAACCCACATGCAGAACACAAACGGAGGCTGGGTAAAAGTTTAACAGAGTTTATTGAAGTTAGTTGACACAAGAACATGAACTGGTCCGGGTTGGGTTCACTGATGTCAGCAGAGATAGACAGTTTGATTAGCCAGGCAGTCAGGTGATTAATTGAGTCTTAAGATAATTCAGAGTCTACCTTGAAGAAGTCCAGGCTTTACTTGTGATTGAGGGAACCGTTGGGTCCAGAGACTGTTGGTTCAGCAGAGTGCACAAGCAGCAGCAGCGTCTAGCTTCTGACTTTGAATGGCAGACCTTGATCAGAGTTTCCAGCTCTTCTCTAAGAGCAGCAAGAGAAATCCAGATTGGGATCTTCAGGTTTGGCTCACCAGGGCTGGTAGGCAGATTAAGCTCACCCAGAGCTTCAGGCTTGAGGCGGGTTTCCTGTGAGCAAAGACAGAGGCAGATTTGAATCAGTTTTCTCACTTTAGATTATTAAGATTCTTTCTGGTAACAGAGGCTCAGGTTGCTAACCAAACTAAGGTCAACACTGCGGCGTTGAAGGAAGGTCTGGCAGCTGCTTATGTAGGGAAGGTCTCCTGATGAGTAGACGAGCTCCAGGTGTGCTGGAGGGCTCCAGCCCAGGAGACCCACAGCGCACTCTGCTGGTGGAAGGTGGTACATCCCCAGATCCAAACAGTAACCCCAGTCCCTAACAGAAAACAAGAAACAGAAGAGGATCCTTGGCGCCCTCTGGTGGGCAAGCCTCAGGATCCCAACAGAAACATGGATGGTCAAAATCTAATGCAAAACACATTCTTATAAATCAGTAGATAAACATATGACTGCAGAGGAACAGAAAGAGGAATCAAGTGGTTATAAGAAAAACCAGTTTAACCAGTTTGCCAGTGATCACATCTCTCTGCACCGGAATCTTGGAAAAGACACACGTCCTCTGGAGTGAGTGTCCCTGCAGCTCATCATGCAAGCAGAGCTTAATTTAATGCTGGCAGAGATAGATGTATTTTTAAAAAGCTGCTTCTTAACTTCCAGTCTGGCTCTGACAGCTGCTTGAAGCAGAAGTTTTTGAGATGTCCAGGCCTTCCAACCACCAGTGTGATTATAGTATTTCACAACGAGGCCTGGTCCACCCTGCTGAGGACCGTCTACAGTGTCCTGCACACAGCCCCTGCTGCTCTGCTCACTGAGATCTTACTGGTAGATGATGCCAGCACAGATGGTGAGTGTTATCACTGATAATTAGAGGGGAAGTACTGGTTAATGTAAAAATCTACTAATAGTACTGCCAACACATGCTTATACGTATTAGTATAAATGTCATGATTTGGTTTTAGGTTAAACCCACATGCAGAACACAAACAGCAGCGTCTAGCTTCTGACTTTGAATGGCAGACCTTGATCAGAGTTTCCAGCTCTTCTCTGAGAGCAACAGGAGATATCCAGACTGGAATCTTCAGGTTTGGCTCACCAGGGCAGGAAGGCAGGTTAAGCTCACCCAGAGCTTCAGACTTGAGACAGGTTTCCTGTGAGCAAAGACAGAGGCAGATTAGAATCAGTTTTCTCTCTTGAGATGACTAAGATTCTTTCTGGTAACAGAGGCTCAGGTTGCTAACCAAACCAAGGTCAACACTGCGGCGTTGAAGGAAGGTCTGGCAGCTGCTTATGTAGGGAAGGTTCCTGATGAGCAGACGAGCTCCAGGTGTGCAGGAGGGCTCCAGCCCAGGAGACCCACGGCGCACTCTGCTGGAGAAAGGTGGTACATCCCCAGATCCCAACAGTAACCCAGTCCCTAAAAGAAAACAAAAAACAGAAGAGGATCCTCAGCGCCCTCTGGTGGGCAAGCCTCAGGATCCCAACAATAAATACTTTAGTGCAATATTGCAGTTGTAGAAAAATAAAGTCTAATCCCTTTACTTTCCCTTTACAAGAGACAAACAAAAACCTTTATGTATTTTAAAATACCAAGCTACAATAGCAGTCACAGCAAATAAAATAAAGGGTGAAAATCAGTGAGCAAACAGCATCATGGAGCCCAAGGAACACAGCAGACTGGTCAGGGAGAAAGCTGTGGAAAAATACCTCAGTAAAATATCTCATTAGGCACGGATCAATAAAAAATAGTTCTGTTTGTAGTTTCCATCAAGTTATTCTCTGACACTAAGGTGCTTTGGTCAAGTTGGACTATCTGTGAAGATAGACGCAAAAAATCTCAATTAGAGTTATTTTTTAAGCTGAACTGTAACAAAGGGGGAAAATGTACAAAGGTTAGGAAAACCTTTGCAACGTGTCATTAGTATCAGTTCTTCAGGAAGTATTATCATATCCAAAGTTAGAAAAAGTAGTGCAGTATGAGGAAAACAACAGTTTTACTTCACTATTGGATGAGGCACAGAATATTAGCTGGAAAAGAACAGTGGCCAGTTAGTTACAGCATTAGTGCTCTTGTTATGTTGATAATCTATATGGTGCGTGACTCATTATATTCAAAAGGTCCATGGGAAAAATTATCCAAACAAAATAGAGGCTCTGGTTATTATAAAGAAATAAACTCTAATCTTTGCTCAATGTTAGATAAAGTGCAGAAGGATCCTGTTGCTTCAAATAGTACCTGTGTGGTGTGCTCAATGTCCTTTTCTCCCCATTGTATATTCACAAGTGTACATTTAGTGGAAAATTCAGATTGAAAATATCCAGCCACACAATGACAAATGTAGATGGTCATAAATATCATACTGCTGTGAAATTCAATACAGGGTTAGGAAAATATTCTTCCCAAAGTCAAGAAAAGAAGGGCTCCGTGTCATAGTGTTAGTGAGTCAATATTTCAAAATCAAGATTATACCGCAGGAAAATTTTTCCTGTTATTGTTTACTTCTGCAGAAAGTAATGCTTACATGAACTCCTACAAAAGATGTGTGGGATGTTTCCAGCCTGCATCAATATTGCTCTGGAGCTTAGGAAGCACAGAGGACAGCCCAGAGTTAAATCGAATTGAACTGAAAAATGAAATCCTCAGCGACAATTTGTCAGAGAATATGAACATAAACATCTGCAGGAACACATCATCACAACAAGTTCTGAATTACATTAAGAAGTTAATTAAATTAAAAATGGTTGCATATATTAAAGACATATTAAAGATCTTTCGTTGATTAATAGGAAACTATCGTCAGTCAGAATGTAAAACTCCTCTCACCATAGTACCCTTAAATATGCTGCTTCAATTTAAGTATTTGTCCCCAAAATACAACATTTAATTCTAAATATTTCTTCTTAGCTCTGATTTTTTTTTATTACCTCTGTCTTCAGATCACGTAAAAGCTCCTTTGGATGAGTATGTGCAATGGTTGCCTAAAGTGCGCGTTCTACGTCAAAAGGAGAGAAAAGGCCTGATTACAGCCAGGCTGATGGGGGCTGAGGCTGCAGGTGGAGAGGTACTCACTTTCCTAGATTCCCACTGTGAGTATACATTAATGTTGGGATTATTGCTTTTTAGATGCTGGGAACAGATTATTCTTTAAACAATGTTTCTTGCTATAATAAAAGTATCTGTTTCCACAGCATTAGAAATATAGGTTTCAAACTCCACCTTAGCAGTAAAAAAACAAAAAAAAAAACATGTTAGAATGATGTTTTATTATCTGACAGGCGAATGTTTCCCTGGCTGGCTGGAGCCTCTTCTGGCTCGAATTGCTGAAGAGCCCAAAGCAGTAGTGAGCCCAAGAATCACCAATATAGACTATCGAAGCCTAGGGTTTCACAAACCAGTCCCTGAACCGCAAAATTACAGCAGAGGAACTTTTGATTGGAGTCTGAAGTTTGGATGGGAGCGTGTTCCAGAAGAGGAGAAGAAACGCAGAAAGAATGACACGTCCCCAATAAGGTAAATATAAATGTGGAAACTCTTTGATTTTGGTTTCGGCAACTTGTTACCATTTTCAACAGAGGAAACAAGTAACAACTGATACAGGTCTGAACAAACTCTTCTGGATCAGTAGGTTTACAACTATAAAACTATACAACTATAAAAGAATAATTGTTGTACAATTGTTGTTCATAGATTCAACGTTTTCTCTGAAATTTCTGTTTAAAGGTGCTTTATTGTTTTTTAATTTGTGTTTTCATTGTTGGCTGAAATAGAAAAATGTTAAAATGAATTTTCTGAACAAATTTCCTAAATATTGAGCATATAGCATTGCTGCTGCTGCAGTTAACATCTCATATTTTACAGAACTCCTACCTTTGCTGGAGGCCTTTTCTCTGTTTTGAAATCCTACTTTGAGCACATTGGAACCTATGATGACCAGATGGAGTTCTGGGGAGGGGAGAATCTAGAAATGTCCTTCAGGGTGAGAATTTTCCACTTAATGTGTTAACCCGCGAAGAAAAGTCCTTCAATTCAACCCGTCTGAGACTCTATACTGTACATTAATACACTGTTTTGAGAAGGCACCCACAAGCATCTCTGAACTTACAGAACTGTGGGATACATCAAACTGGTCAGGAATAAAGCTGGGGAGTAATTTTTGGCAGGGTTTGGTTTAGTGATGTTTTTGTAAAAAGAAAAAGCCATAATAAGCCTTATTTCCTATTTCCCCTCTTATATGTAAACAGTGGATACATGGAATAAGGTGTCCTGCTCAGATAAGACCAAAAACAGAAGCTTTTGGCTTATAGTATGTGCAAAAATCCCTGTCACACAAAAGTGCTTATCCTCCTTAACACAAAATTCCAGTGGTCAGACAGCGGAAAGTGCATCATGCTATGTGGATCATTTTCTCCAGCAGAGACAGGGAAACCTGAATGGTGATTGGAAAAACCATACATTATTACAAGTCCTCCTCTAAGAAGCCTATTAAAAGACAAAAAATGCCTTAGAGTGACATTGGGATAGACAAACATCTTGGAACTAGAATGACCAAGTCAAAGTCCTGACCTAAATTTAATAGGAATAGACAATATGTAATCAAACATAAAAGCTGATCAATACCCCCACTCAATGCAATGTTAATGGATTTGAAACATTAATGTCAAAAAACGGGACAGATGGACCCAGTATTCAAGGCGAGTCTGAAAATGGGAAGATTAAAAACATTTAAAGACAGAGATAATGAAACAGAACAGAAATGGGCTGCTGGGGATAATAGGACCGCAGCAACTGCAGGGGGCGGGGCACAACCCATCACTGGTGCTCTGGATGTGAGAGAACACAGTTAAGTGACCACGATCATCTGACAGGGGATGGTTAACAGAGTGAGTCACTTACCTGGTTTAACAGCTCAATCCATCTCCTTTTGAAGAGGCGAGATCCAGCCGATGTGCTGCCAATGAGTGTCCCAGATGCTGCAGCTCCGGAGAACATGCAGGAAGCCGATCCAGGTCAGGGGAAAACAGATCAGGCAGGAACAGTACAGGAATCCAAGAGTTCTCGGTTTGATCAGAGGTTCTGATCCAAGCAGGAACAGAGGGATCCAGGCTTCCAGGTATCCTCAGAGCGTGAAGGCAGGTTCAGATACATACCCAGACAGAAGCATGCCCAGACAGACACGTACAGATGAAGGACAAGACATGACAAGACATGGTTCCAGGATAAATGCCGAACTTTAAACTGGTCTCCACCTTGGAGCCAGGCTTACGGGAATTAAAACTGACCTCCCCCGCGTTACGAGCCAAAACCATGTGGGCTCAGCGGAGAAGAGCCGGGACATGACCAGGAGACTGGAGACAAACACCAAACCCTATCAATCCACTGGCTTTCCAGAGTCAGGAAATGAACAGGAAACTTCACTAAAACTTCACTCTGCACTGCAGCTCCGGTCTGTCCCGGTGGGGGTCTCCAGACAGCAGATGCCTTTCTCACGCCCTCTTAGCTGAACCTAGACGCTAAGCGCAATCCCCGATTAAAAGACATGAGAGGCTGACCGGGTGACTGCTGACTTCTGCAACAGTATTGCGGCGCTTTATTGGTAAATATCGTCTTCTTCCTTCTACTTTAAAATTATGCACAATTTTCACTATGTCACATATAATCTCAAAAATAACAATAAGAGTTTTTAGGTGATGAAATATCAAAGAGGTGGGAAGTTAGTCACATTTTAGGAAGGCACTGTCAGCCAAGGAGAAAGGATTTAGTTAAAGTGTACTCTGGTTATTTTTTATTTTTTTTAATCATCCTGCAGGTTTGGCAGTGTGGAGGCCTCTTAGAGATCATTCCTTGTTCTGTTGTCGGTCACATTTTCCGTAAGAAGAGCCCCCACAGTTTTCCAAATGGCAGTGCTACTGTCCAACGCAACCTGGTACGTCTGGCTGAGGTTTGGATGGATGACTATAGATGGGTCTTCTATCGTGCAAACAGAAAAGCTGCATTCGTTTTTCGGACGGTAAGAATAAATGATATCTTCAAAACATCTTAAAATGTCAGTCAAGTGTTTCCTTCCAATAACATGTTAAGAAGATGGCAATGTATCCACAGTATTCACTTCACTTTGTGGTTTGCCTGTTTTCATTCAATTCCCAGAATTCCTACGGGGATGTTTCTGAACGGCGTAAACTAAGAGAAAAGCTGAATTGCACAAGTTTTTCTTGGTATTTAAACAATATACATCCATCGGCATACGTCCCTGACATCAGGCCCATTGTTTATGGACAGGTATGTTCCTTGTCTTAATGCTTTTTTTCCAGTTAGGTAGATTCTCAAACCTGGCTGTTTATGATTTTGTTGTTCATGAAGCTAAGCAACACCGGAGGTAGCTGCCGACTGGATGTGGAAAAGCGTAAAAAGCACTGGGAAGCAGGGCAAATCTTTAAATGTAACAACCAAGGTGAAGCACAGGTATAGCATTTTTTTTCTATAAGTCTTTCTAAAATAGGATCCAACAACATCTAAGGTAAAATACCACTTTTTTTTTCTAACTTGGAAAAGCTTATTTCGGTAAAAGCAATTTATCTTAGAAAAGCTCAAACCAATTAAATCAAAGAGCCATGGCCACTTTAATACTTTTTACACTTTTTAATTTCTTTCCTTTTAGTATCTATATTTAGAAAACATTTTTACCCTTCACTGTGGAGGACATTCTTCCTTATAACCAACAGAAGCTTAAAGTAATGCATTACAAGTTTAAAACTTTCTAGACTAGCTGATCAACCTAAAAACAACTAACGGTCGAACAATTAACTCTGCCCACATATGAAATAAATTCACAAAAACTTTTATACAAAATATAAAACGTTATTAACAAAAATTGTTCAACCGTAGGTCAAACATATATTTTGGTTAAAAACTCTTGACTAAACAGATTAAACTGTCAGGGTTGGTGGATATTGTAATAGACCCAAATGCAGAGTAGAAAAGGCATTCTACTCATTAGATGCAAAACTTAAAGAAGAAGTAAAAATTCAAAATCCATAGAACCAATCGACAGGAAAACTCAAAAAGCAAAAAACCATGAGAAACTAAGGAGGAATAATCTAACAGGAGGTGTATGTATTGCAGACGGAAATAACGGAAGGACTAATTAGCTGATTGGGAGCAGGTGTAGACAGAGTAACTAGCAGGAGCTAAGGAGAAAGGACACAAGGGGGCAACAAAGAATAACCAGAGAGAAAAAAACAGGATCTAAAAGTAAGTAGAAAATAACTTAAATAAGGATAAAGGGGAATACAACTAATGACTAAAAAATAAGGAATGACCAAAGGAAGGGACTGGAGATAACTGAAGCCATGGAAAACCTTACCCAAAGATAAGAGAAAGAATAACTAAAACTAGACCAAAAAATAATTAATACCAAAAATGTTGAAGAAAAGAGATAACCCGGAAGAGCAAAACTAAGAATACAAAAATGATCAAAATCTGGACCACACAATACAAAGCAAACTTGAGAACCTAAAAAATAAAAGCTTACACCTGAAGATCCAAAATAGAAAATCATAAGCTCAACTAAATTAAATAGCTACTTTGTACAGACAGAAGGAAATGCAAATGATAAATAGATGAAAACCATTACCATTAAAATGATGCGATTATTACAGGTCAGGTTAGATATTAGGTTTGACAACCATAGTTAATCCGAAAGAATTTGAAATGTCAAAATAGCTTTAAAACTAATTAAGAGTAATTGGAATGTGTTCAAACCAATTCACAAACATCCAGGAGATGAATAAAACTTTATTTGGTAAAATAATACATATTAAATGATTTGCCCAATCATAAATCAATAACCATTAAGATGTCCAATGTATCAATTAACTCTCCAAACAGTTTTTAACATATTTATAAGGCTGAGGCTAGACATGAATTTCCTTTATCAAAATGTTTTTTGCTTGTTTCTCTATTTCTAGTATTTTGAGTATACCTCCAAGAAAGAGATTCGACTCAGTGCTGGAAATAAATTGTGCTTACATGCAGACCCTAAAAATGCTTTAGTTTTTCTTGAGTGGTGCAATATGAAGGGAAAGGCAGCAGAAGAACAAGTGTGGATCTTCACAAAGGTAAAACAAGTAGTTCCTCATCATCTGAACCTTTTGTTTTTACAACCTTCCCTCTGCTGCAGAGGGGAGAAGTGAGACTTGTGTTTCCTCATTCTTGCTCATAATCTGCAAGCTTCTTAAATACTCAAAAAGACATCTGACTATTTTTACTGATGTTGTTTGCAGGCAAACCAAATGAAGAACCCTTTGTCAGGCATGTGTTTGTCAGTCGCAGGTGGAAATGTGATGCTGTCAAAGTGCAAATCCGCCTCAGAGAAACAGGGCTGGGTATTCATCTGAGCGGAGTAAGAGGCTTCGAGTATATGTCTGCTTCTGCTACAGTCACATGCTCTTATGCTCGTTAAACATGACATGTTTCTTAAAAGGAGGTTTAGCAATACATGGATAAGGGAGATGAAAAAGAATGTGGAATCCTTTGTACAAAGAATCCTCTGTACTGTGGGAAATAGGCTTTTAATGCTCTTACTTTCTCATTTTATTTGACAGTCATGTCTGGGGTATCATATACCCATACAGACTAAAATAAAATTTAAAAATACATTTTATATTAAATACTAAAGTTTTAAATTATTTAATCATAAATTTGCTCTTTCTATACTTTTGAGCTGAAAAACTCATTGATATAAAATGTAACGGCAAACGAAACATTTTGATATCTATAGTTTATATGTGCAATAAACGGCTCTATTATTTGCATAAACACTGTTGCGATTTATGTTTTGAATGTTTATGCTCTGCCATTGTGAAGCGCTTTGTGATTTTCAGCTTTGAAAGTTTTTTTTTTTTTTTTTGGAGTTTTTAAAGCACTAGTAGCAAATTTTTTGGACAGTAGGCTGGGAGAGAGACATGCAACAAAGGACCACAGGTCTGATTCAAACCCGGGTTGGCACGTTGAGGACTAAGGCCTTCATACATGGGTTGTGTGCACCAACCGCTGCGCCACCAAAGCATGCCCAATCAGTTTTAAAAGTTGATATATCACTGTGATGTAGTTAGTTACGCCCTTAAAATTTTCACAAGCCTTGTGGCTGAATCCTACACTGCCTTCAGATTATAAAACTTGAGGGAATGTTTTGCACTATATGATGGCTACGAGTCTTGTCTCCTAATTACGGAGTTGTATGAAAAATATTTTATACTTGCAGTACCATGAACAAACAAAAAAAACAAGTTTAACTTATTTGAATTGTACATATAACGTATAATGATAAAACCACCAAAACATTTGTTTTGTTTACTTTTCAATGTGTTTTGTCTAGGTTTTTGTATGTAAAGTAAATCAAAGAATTGAATATAAAAAATGGTGAAAGTGTATGTATAAAGCCTAATGTTATTTAGCCTAATGTTATTTAAGGTAAAATATTGTAAATTTTGTAACTATATTACTTGTCCACAACATAATAAAGTCATACAAATGTACTTTGCAGTGGTCCATTTATGCACAACTGTACTTGTATTTGTGTATTTTTTATTCCCCAGCTCTCTTCTGAAAATGATGTGAGGTTAGTTTGCCATCAGATATTGAACTTTGCATATTCATTATTAAAAATACAAATACTAACCAAGAATTGGGACAATGAAAGGTGGGATTATTTTTTTACATACAATTTTTCTCATAAACTGGACCTCAGAAATAGAAAAGTTTACAACTATCGTTACAGAACAGAAACTATGCTTTAATTGCTTAATCTGAGCTTTTAAAGTACTGACAGAGCACTCATACAGAGAGGTTGCAACTGTATCTCATTTTAGCAGAGGCTTTGATGAGATACAAAACCATCAGATGTGCTAATATGTGCTAATACCTGCAGAATTTCCTGTTTCCTGCACAGCAACCATGTAGGAAATTGAGCCCACAGATGTTTGGCAAGCTCAATATTTTTTATTCAAAATATAACCTTATAAGGGGCTTAGACACACAAAGATACCATACACAGATATACACACCACCTGACAATCAATTCGACCACAGCCCATTTCATTGACTGCTCTGGATCAAGCTGGGGTTTATGTAAACACCACATGCTAGATTTCCACAAATAAACTTTTTTTTCAAAGGATCCTTGTATTTTCTAAAAGCCTTTTTAATTTTTCTTCAAGACATTACCAGTGCATAATATTTAATCAGTATTTTTCCTCTGAAGGTGTTTCATATTGTTAGAAATGATGCTTACTTTTATTCTTTTGTACGTGTCTTTATTAACTGATTCTTTTCACTCTTAGCTGGGTGTCTCCATATTTCACTATGGTCTCATAATGACTATAAAATGTCTTTACTCTTGGTTCTTGTTGTTTATATGACTGGAAACTCAATATCTGACCCAAAAGATAACAAGCATCTAGCTGCCCAAAGTTTAGTTTTTAACATAGCTTTTATGTATATAAAAATGGGAAACATTGAATCATAAAGTATTTTTCTCTTTGAATTAGTTTTTATCAAATCAGGGTGACACAAATATGGTTCATGATTTTCTATTTTGTAAACATGTTTTTGTAGTGTTTGAAAACATAAAATGGAGAACAAATACAGCAATAACTAAAAAATTGTAAAGTGTTTGTTAATAATATGCAATTGATAATGTTGTTATACTGTCAATTTTGAATTAATATTTGTGTACTTGTGTTACTTTTAGATCATATAACTGTGTTGCAACAAAGTCACTGAATAACAAAAAAAGAAAAAAAAAAAAAAGGATTTTTAGGGCACAAATTTTGAACTTGTTACGTCCGGTGTGCTCAGGGGATTTGCTAAAGAAATAACAATACCAATTCCACTTGGGAAAGTGAATGAAATACAGTAAATAAAAGAAATGGCATACAACATAAATGATCCAATGAACCAACCAGCAGGTAAGTTAAAAACTGTAATTAGTTAACTAAAAGAAAAAAAAAATGACCTGAAATCATGCCTAATGGGCTAACATAATAAAGAAATAGATCCAAGTGCATGTAATAATGGACGATAAATAAAGTCATAGAGATTTATCATCCTCTAAGGTTTTGGAACTCTGGGGAGTCACATTTAGAATCTTTATATACGAATTGAGAAAACATGAAATATTAGGGATCCTTCACAGGAACAAAACTAAAACTAACAAATAAAAAATAAATTAAGAAATAAACCCCAGAGTTTAAAAAAAACATTACCACAAGGCAACAGAAACAGGAAGAAGAAAGCTACAATGTAAAAGTGACAGGAAGTTACTTCAGGACCAAATCAAATTTCAACGTTTTTCTCAAAGAACTTTGTATTTTCAATCACTCAAATTTATGAAGAGGAAAAATGGTATAAAATTATACAATTTTGTAAATGACCGTAAACTCAATGTAAACCCCTAGCTATTATTATTTTATGTTTATTTTAATTATTTATTTGTTTATTTCATTTATTTATTATAAAAAAAAAAATAAAAAAAATCCTACATTCACCGAAGTAGCGTTGGGGGCGGATTCTGTTCATATGACGCCCCGCCCATATACGGACGTGACGACGTCACTTGCTTCTGTCAGTTATGGGATCCGGAACGAGCGCTGGTGAGTTTGTGTTAAACCAATAAAATCTCTCAGTTTTGCCTGGTCACCTCAACAGGGAAGTAGGCAGCAGTTACAAAAACACATCTCCAGGCTTGGCTGTCGTCGCGACGATTTTGCAGGAAGCCTGCGTCGCTGTCAGGATTTAACAGCCAGGTTATCATCTTCTTAACAAACCTGTGAGTAAGTAGCAGGACTGTTCTGTTCGTTTCACTGCTCTTAACTGTCCCGTCCGTTACCGTTAGCTCCCGTTAAGCTAGAGCTCATTAGCTTGCTGCTAGCGTCAGTTTTAGGTTTGTTTGTCCTAAAAACAACCAGTGAGACAGAACTAGTGAAGACAGAGCTTTGCTGCTCAGCTGGTGCTGATAGTCAACAAGAGGCTATAAAAAGGCATGAATGGCTGCTCTCCTACAGCTTCATCACTCTGTAAGGTTTAACTGGTTAAACCTTACAGATTTACAGAGGATTTGACTTATATCATTACGGTTTGTTGTGCAGCTTTTATGTGGAATCCAGATGGGACTTAAGGAAATAAATTCTGGAGGCTTGGAAATTACTTTAATAAAGACACCCATCAGATCAGTCTGTGAATAAAGACATCTATTCATTATTGAATGGGCTAGTGCTTCCAGTTAAAATACTGGAGGTATGGGTAATTTTTTGATTTTGATTTTGATCACTTTTATTTTATTCAGTCCCTTTTTACATGTTAGTAAAAGTGTAATCAGCAGATTTGCACTAACGATTATTACACTTGGGGTTTTATTACTCTATTTTTTTAAAATAAATATTTATGATCATGACTTAATATTCTGATTTTTCAAGCGATATTTATATTCTAACTAATGTAACTAATCTCTTTCCAGTGTAATAAAACCTAACTATTCATGCAGTTTGATCTTTGAACCTTGATCTACAGGAATGGCTTTGGCATTTTCTTTATTTTAATGTTTTAAATGTTAAACCGATGCTATTAGTAGTAGTAGTACTGTTATTATTAGCTAGAGTCAGTAGTCTGTTTGTAAAAAAAACAAACAAAAAAGGGGATGGTGGAATTTTTGTTTTGTTTCGGAAGCATTCATAACCTAATTAATTTAATCTATTTGGCACCTTATAGTAGAACTGCAGTCAGTCCCTGGACTGACATAGCTATTACTGTCCCTATATAGTTAGAGACAAATGCAGAGGACACATTACCCTTCTGGGATTGGCTTCATAGTCATGCTAGTCCACTTCTTTGATTTTATTTATATTGCTCAGGCTACTTTTAAGCCCACAGTCCACCGAATGCTGAAAGGGCAATATCATTACTGTTAATATATAGTAGAAATTTTACACATTCAGTAATGCAAAGTCACAGGGGATGGACATTTAAGAAGGGGGATGATTTTTAAGATTTTTTAAAAAGAAGGGATGTCATCCCCCCTCAACTCGAGTACTGACTATAATTTTACACTTTTTTTATTGCACATTGTCTACAGTAGTAAGCATACTTTGCAGAAATGTAACTAAATTATACGAAGCAAACTTGCAAGGGAAATTTGCTATTAAAAATACGTATTGGCCTACAGTCCTGAAAAGTTGATAGTTATGCTAAGATTCCAGGTAATATCATATAAATCCATAAAAAATATTAGGATTAGTTAAAAATGTATAGTTATAAATAATGTTATAAATGCAAATAAAAAGCTCTCAAATATTTGTAGAGTGTTCCACAGCTTTTTGTTAAACTATTTAAAGTTACGTCTTTTTAGAATTTAGGTGTCAGTCGTAGAACGTTCAAAGCCAGAAGGTCTGGTTCCACATCCAAACTTTGGTTTCCCAATGTTTGATTTGTATGCTCTCCCTAGCAACGCTTGGGTTTTCTCCTCCAGCTTCCGCCCACATTGAAGAAATGCAAATCTCAGGCTTGATATATAAGCCCGGTAAAGGACTGGTGAGCTGCAACCTATCACCCAGTCGCTGATGGGATTGGCTTTCCCTTTGCTCCACCCAATGAACTGATGGCCTTTTATTGCAGATGTAGATTCTCAGTCATCCAGTTGGGAAAAAAAACTGTATCAAAAGTTGAATCACAAACCTTCAAAGTTGTTGGTGCTTACTATCTTTAACATACTTGAATAATCAATAGTTTAATTATTAATTATTAGCTTTAAAAAGCTTTTTTTTGGCTTTCCTGCTTTCCTGTAAGACATTAGAGACCAAAGTTAACTTACTGCAACATTCTGGGGTAGTTGATGTAAAAAGTGTTTCCTTTTTGTATTCAGATTTTTTTTTCTTACAGAAAGCAAACATTAAAAAACATAAAACAAAAACACACTTAGAATATTTTACTATCTTTTTTAAGCAAGTTTGAGTCAGACTGCTTGTTCTGCTTTGGTTTATTCTCTTGCTGTTCAATCCAAGGGGGATTTGGACTTAGGGTTTGAACTGATGGTCAGCAATTAACCTTTAGGTTAGCTGTGGGATACTTAAATTCATGTTTTCATCAGTTCTGGAGAGATTTCCAGGTTCAAGGAGACCATCATGCTAACCAATGATGGGACTAACGGCGTTGAAAGTAACGGCGTTACTAACGCCGTTACCTTGTTTTAGTAACGAGTAATCTAACTAATTACTTTGACTGTAACTATAACGCAGTTACCATTGCAGACACCCCGTTACTGCGCGTTACTCAGGTCGCACAATGAACCTTTTTTCATGATAGGACTCGTGCGCAGCTGCGTGAAGCTGACACCCCAGCCACGTCAAAAAAACTCTGCAAATAGACTGAATGGTTAGTGCAACGTTAGTGCAGATTTGTGCAGAAAAAAATATTGTTTGTGCTACTTTTGTTTAAGAGATATTAAAGATTATTTTTTTAGGTCATCCAGAGGTGCGCGCCTTGTCATGAGAGAGGAGAGGATGAGAATGGCTGATGTATAGTGAGATTCCGTCTGTCAGTTGGGTAGGTGGGTGTTTCTGCTGGCGGATGTTAATGTACAGCACACACAGAGAGATGGAGAGTGAGGATGACTCCAGCAGCAAAACAGCGTTTTCCTGATAGAAATACCGGTGTTACGTCGAGCTGCGTTTCCCCATCAGATACGGTTTCCTCTGCATCTCCGCACAGCGCAGGCGGCACGAGTCACCACGCAAGCGACAGGAAACGCGCATGCTCGCTAGAGGCGCGCACCAGTCGCCCTGTGCTCGCGCCACAGGGGAACTGTGGAGAGCGGGAACTATCAAATGATTAACCTGACAACAGCCAGAAATGATAGCCTATATGGAGAAAGGGAGAAATCTGGATGGATGGATGGATGGATGGATGGATGGATACTCTGCCTTCTCAACCTGCTGTATTTTTTATTTTAAACATTATTTGATGGCCTTTGTGGTAGGGATGGAGATCCATATTTTATGTCACACACAGAGTATACATCTAGATAGATAGATAGATAGACATTGCAGTATCTATAACAACCCAAACACACAGGATTTCAGAATTAGACATCCCCAGTTATTAATTTCACCAGATCTGAATGCCCTGTTAAAAAACTTCACATGGCGTTCCCCCCTGATGTCATTTACGTTGAGTTGCAATAAATGCAAAACTTTCTGCAGGTACTTCTCTTTGTCTTCCGCTCTATTCAGCTGGCTTTGGAAACACACGGCGAGAAGGTGGGGGCTGGGTGGTGAGGGTTACGGGGGCGAGAAACGCAAAAGTAACGCAATAGTTACTTTTACTAGTAACTAGTTACTTTTATTGTGGAGTAACTCAGTTAGTAACTCCGTTACTTTTTAGGAGAAGTAACTATAACTAATTACTTTTTCAAAGCAACGTGCCCAACACTGATGCTAACATTGACTACAGCTGAAACTTTCTTTTACCGTGATGCTGCTAGCTCTGTGTAACAGGATGTACACCTCCCAAAAAACCAGCCTTTTGTTAGTCAGTCCAAATAATATTTTCGGAGGAGTATTGGGAGTATCATCATTACACTCTTAGAGTAGTTTTGTTTGGCCACTCCTGGAAAGAATCCCTAATATTTCATGTTTTCTCCATTTGTACACAATGGTTCTAAATGTGACTCCCCAAAGTCCCAAAACCTTAGACAATGATAAATGTCTATGACTTTATTTATCATCCATTATGAATTGCGTATGGATCTATTTCTTTAATATAATTTTTATGCCTGGCATGTTTTCAGATAAATATTTTTTTTCTTTTAATCAATTTTGGTTTTACAATAATTTACAGTTTTTGACTTTCCTGTTGGTTTATATGACTTGTATCATTAATTGTGGCTGCTCAGTGAAACACTGGGTAGCACTGCTGCCAAGTAAGATTTCGGGTTCGATTCCCGGCCCAGGATCTTCCTGCATGGAATTGTTCTTCCTGTGCATGAGTGGGTTCTCTCCGGGTACTCCGGCTTTTGCCAACAGTTCAACAAAATAAACTGTTTCGGTTAATTGGCTTCTCTCTAAATTCTCCTTAGCTGTGTGTGTGTGCATGAATGGTTGTTTGTCCTGTTTGTCTCTGTGTTGTCTTACGGTGGACTGGCAACTCTCGCCCGTAGACAGCTAGAGATAGGCACCAGCACCCTTCACGACCCCAGAAGGGATAAGTCTGATGGAAATTGAATGGATCATCTTTTAAAAAGTGTTATTTATTCATTTCTCTGATCATTTTCTGTCTTGTATTGAAATCATTTTTCACATTTAAAATAAATCAAAGTGTTTTATATTATTATTACGAGGAGGAGGGGTTCACAGCTCCGTAGACACTACAATATTTACTAAGCATCTCTCCCTGTGTTCCTCTGCAGCTCACCAAGGTCTCCACAAAGTCAGAACAGGTCAACAAGAACTGTCTACAGACTCAAGAAAAAAGAGGACAACAACAGATGGTAGGACCTTTATAAAATTCCTGAACTCTGTTACAGGGTCAGTCTGTGATAACATGTAGGAACCAAGCTCAAGGTGATCTGTATCATGCCCTTCACACAAACACAAAAGACATATCAAGAACTCGGGGAAACTTTTCCAGATAAAATTCGTCCTTGTATATTTTTTTTCTGAAAAGTTTTGCACAGTGCCTCGAATATATTAATGTTCATTGTTAAATAACAAGCAAATACCATTTTACATATTTTTTATTTTCATTAAAGGTGCACAGTATCTCATGATAGTTTGTTCTGTTAAACTTCTGTCTCCATTTTTTTGTCTGCTTTTCAGAGAAAATGAGCCTTCCCCTCTCCCGTTCAGAGGTGTTTGGGGAGCTGCGCAAAGAGCTCTATGATGATGAAGAGTTCCATCAGTCTGATGTGCACATCTTTATCATCATGGGGGCGTCTGTGAGTTTGTGAATCTTCACTCTGCCCTGTTTCTGTTTTATATATAGTTCCACTTTTAGTCTCGGACCTTTGGTCACTGTTTCGAGGAAATAGTTTTGAAATAAAGATAGCGTAATAATTGCAAAGAGTGAGATTTGGTCAGTGTCCAAGCTGATTTCAACAATCTGTGAGCAAACTTGGCTCACTGTCCGCTTTCAAAACCTTCAGACTCAAATGGTTCCTCTTTATGTTTTAGCAAAGAAACGAAAACATTTTCAAACGTAAAAATTTCTATTTTTATTTTATTTTTAACTATTTAATTCCTTTCTATTTTCGTCTGAGTGTGTACCTGTCTAGCCCTCAGAGTAAGGACCATTTTTCCAATTACACCATCAAATAGAGGACCAGTTGGTGTCATTTCTTTGCTTTTTAAAGCAAAGAAATGACTGTATGTCTGTATGTTTTCTGGCTCCTACATCATCTGAATGACAGAATGTAAATAAAAGAAAAGGGGTTTTATATTCCGTCTGCAAATTTCCACCTTTCATTCAGGTGTCAGGTTTCATTTCCTCGTTTCTTTCTTGCAAAATACCTTGCTTCTTCTTCCTTGTAGCTTTTCCCTCACATGGTTTGGTTTAATAGTTGTCTCCCTTGTTTTAGCTGTATTATACTAGTAAAAGTACTGGCCTTCTAATGGCCTTCCCAAAGATTGGGAATTATGTTTCTAACAAGCTACTTTTTATCCAGCTTTTTACTGGTTGCGTGCTGTTTTCACTGCAGGGCTTTCTCTTTGCACAACAAAGTGGCTCATTAAGCTTTTTCTGCAGCGTCACTGTCTGTCAGCATTTTTCTTTCATTGGGATCTGGGGGCAGATCAGGGACAGGGCTGGGCTCTGTTCAGCCAGTCTGTAGCTGTACCTGTTTTATGGACGTGTGTGTTGTAAACTATCCAGTCCAAAAACAAAGTTTGACATTTAACACATAAAGAGAGTTTTTATGTTTGCTCCAACTGTCCCTAATTTGTCCTGCGGTGAATCAGGATGCATGATTCTGTTTTTCTGACAGACTTTTGCTTTGTAATGGTTTGTTGGAGACTAAAAGTGTTGAGTTACAGACTGTTGATCAGAGTAATGAGGATAAATTCTCTCTGGAAGCACACAGCCTTAAATAACAGTCACCAGGTTACAAACGGGGTGCTCCCAGATGAGGATTATCTTTGTGTTGAGACGAGGAACAGCTAAGCTTATTGGATTGCATTTAGGGTCAGAGGTGCATTGTTCTGGGGATTACTTCTTAATTAAGTTGACTTCTTTTGTTCATGCATGTGACATACCCTGTACTTAATGAAGGCTGCATTTTTATAAAATATAATACAGCTGAAAAGTTGCCTTATTTATTCAGACATTTAGTTTAACTCCTATTTTTACACACAGTGCTTTATTTGTTACATGTATTTAAGCTACAATTTTTTTTTCTAATGGAATTAGATAATTGCATCAAATTAAACATTTAAACCATCTCTCTTAAAAAACAATTCCTATAAGGTAAATCAGTTGCTCTCCCTGAATTGAATCATTAAAAAAAGCAAAAAAAAACTTACTGAATATATTACTTTTTATTATTAGAGGCCTATATTGCTTTAGCTCATTTCTGTCTTTGGAGATCTGCATCGATTAGCTGACATTGATAGATAAAGCCATTGTTGTCTAGATAGGCCCAATCGCAAAAGCAACAGGTTCTTCAGGATCACACCAGAAAGCAGTTGGTCAGTCAGTGTTTGTGTTTGTCATTCCTTCTGTTCTAGTAGGATTATCAAGGTTGTGCAATCCTTTTAATAAGACAAAGCTTTGTTTAAACCTGGCTTTACTAGCGATACTGCGGCATTGTGAGAGTTGGGTCTAGTGGAAAATCTGCCTTAAATGTTGGTGGATAAGATGGGACTGCAAATGAATAAACCTTCATGTGTTTTGGCCCACAGGGGGATCTGGCAAAGAAAAAGATTTACCCAACTTTGTGGTGAGTGATCATGTCTAGAACGGTTCAGCCTAATAAAAAAAATGCCTTAATCTGTAACCTCAGAGGTGGGTAATAATTAAAAAATATTCCCTTGTCTTCTCTCCCAAGGTGGTTGTTTAAAGATGGCCTCCTCCCTGAGCAGACATATTTTGTTGGCTTTGCTCGCTCCGAACTCACAGTTGATTCCATCCGGACTGCCTGCATGCAGTACATGAAGGTAGAACTTGATCTTTTGAAATCTGGCTTTCAAAAAACAATTTTTATTTCTAATTCTTCCAGGCTGATTTAAATTCTGCTAATACACATGTTTACATTTGTGCGCTCTGACATAGGTGGCAGAGACAGAAACAGAGCGGCTGTCAGCCTTCTTTGCCAGAAACACTTATATCAGTGGGAAATATGCAGATGAGGCCTCCTTCTCCAAGCTTAATGCACACATGCAGTCCCTGCCGGGAGGAACCGAGGCAAACCGCCTCTTTTACCTGGCCCTGCCGCCGACAGTCTACTACGATGTCACCAAGAACATCAAGCATCACTGCATGAGCACAAAGTCAGTACAATCTTGCCCACCTAGCTCATTTATCTTAACTGTGGTTGTTTCTTAGGGCTTCAAACACACTGGTGTTGAAGTATGTAACTGAATGTCTTAAAACCTAATATTGCAGCCACAGAGTTTGATGTATTTTGTTTAGATTTTTAAATATACAGAAACATAAACGATGACATTATTTCAAATCTAAATTAAAGGAGCAAATGTCTGTTTAAAATAAACAACAACAAAAAAAAACAATATAACTCTATATATCCAAAAATATATGCATTTGATTTCAGTGCCCCTGAGCCCATACTTTGTAAAATCACCTTTTTCCTTAGAAGTAGCTGCCAGTCTTTTTGGGTATATTCCTACAAGCATTGGACATCTAGAGACTGGTTGTTATTTTGTCTTTTGTCCATTCTTTTTCCCCTTCTTTGTCATGTAATTGATTTAATGTGTCCAGAATGGCATAGTCGTGTTGTTAGCTCTGTCAGGTGTTGCTAGGAGGCCTCTGGGTTTAATCTCAGCTTCCTGTGTGATATTTAGTCTCCTTTTGTGTCTGTGGGAAAGTCTTTAGCTTCCCAGTGACCTTGAACATGATAATCAGTGAAGTTAAACTATATGGAGTTAAGTTTTTTTTACTTTTTACTTCTTTAAAACATACGTGTTGAGTCACTGCTGCACTAAATTTGGTGATTGTTGGTGAATTTTTTATCTTCCTGCTGTGTGTTGGTTAGGGGCTGGAACAGAGTGATTGTTGAGAAGCCGTTCGGACGTGATCTGCAGAGCTCTGAGGAGCTGTCCACACACCTCTCTTCCCTCTTCACAGAGGACCAGATCTATCGTATTGATCACTATCTGGGCAAAGAAATGGTGCAGAACCTCATGGTGCTCAGGTAGGAAAACCATCCTCCCATACTTTGCTTTGTTTTCTTTTTTTTTTAGTTAACACTGAATTATTAGCCTATCAGTAAATCTTCTTACAGTCACAGAGCTCTCTGTGTTTTTAATTTTACACTGAAATAATGCATTTTATTAAAGCTTGTGTGAGTTCAGATTTAACCTGGCTTGTAATCAGGAACAGAGCTGAACATAAATGTTTCTGTGTGTTGTCACAAACAGCTGTCTGTGTGCTTTGTGAGCTATTGAGCTTGGAATAATGATGGAGTTTTCACTGCAGGTTTGGGAACCGAATCTTTGGGCCCATCTGGAACAGAGACAGCGTTGCCTGTGTCGTGCTCACCTTTAAAGAACCCTTTGGCACACAAGGACGAGGAGGTTACTTTGATGATTTTGGCATCATTAGGTGAATGAATGGAACAGAAACACCAATTCAGAAATATTTTCTTCCTTTTGAATGTCTGTTTTTTTTCTTTTTAAATAGCATGTTTTTGGTTTGCACCGATAATCGAAATGTGAGAAATGGAATCCCAAGTCCTTTCTAGTTCACACAAACCTCGGCATTAGAGAGAATCTAGCATCTTTCATTATATCCATCTTAGAATAATCTTGATGCAAGGTCAATTTTATAAAATATTACACAGAATATATAAATGAATGATAGATAAACTTAAATATTGTCAGTGCCATTATTACTTTTTAGCATAATTAAGTCTTCCTTACCTTTTTATTAATAGTTTTGTTTTTTTTATACCAAAAATACTGATTTTGCTCAATTTTCATAAAAAAAAAACTACTTTCCTGTCTCTATTTTCCCTGTGTCTCTTTGCTTTCTCTTGTTGAAAAGTTGCTCATTTATCTCTTAAAAATAAGCTAAAAAAAAAAATGTTAAATTGAAAATTGGGTGCTGCCAATGCTTTTATTTTATTTTTTTCCCCCCCAATTAAGTAGAAGGATTTAGTGTGAAGGATTATGCTTCTGAAATAAAGGAGAAGGATATCTGGGGAAATGTTCATAATTAGAAAACCTAAAATGAAGTTGCATTAAGGTGCTTCATAAGCATCTAGATTTAACAGTAAATGTATTCCAATAATCCTTTTCTCCATTGTGATGAAAGGCATAATTCTGTCTTTGATGTGACGAGCTGTTTGATCCCTTTGTCCCGATCAGAGATGTCATGCAGAACCACCTGCTCCAGATGCTGTGCTTGGTTGCCATGGAGAAACCAGCTTCCACCAGCTCTGATGATGTCAGGGATGAAAAGGTACTAAATTTGTCTGCTGCACACACAACCCCTCTACATTTAGCAGCTAAATCAAAACAACTTTCCTCTTCTAGGTGAAGGTGCTGAAGTGTATTTCTCCAGTGTCCATGTCAGATTTGGTGCTTGGTCAGTATGTGGGGAACCCTGATGGTGAAGGAGATGCTAAACTAAGTTATCTCGATGATCCCACTGTACCAAAAGGATCCACTCAGGCCACCTTTGCCACGGCTGTGCTCTATGTACAGAACGAACGCTGGGATGGTAAAGAGATTGGGCTCTTGAAAGTTTCAATAATGCAGTACCTGAATGTTCTTTTCATGAAAAGCCTAACAAATGTTCCTCTTCAGGCGTTCCTTTCATCCTGCGCTGTGGGAAAGCTCTGAATGAGAGGAAAGCCGAGGTGCGGCTGCAGTTCACGGATGTCCCAGGAGATATTTTTGAAACCAAGTGTCAGAGGAATGAGCTGGTGGTGCGGGTGCAACCAAACGAGGCCATCTACGCCAAGATGATGAGCAAGAAACCTGGTGTTTACTTTAGCCCTGAAGAAACCGAGCTGGACCTTACTTACAAAAGCAGATACAAGGCAAGCTCATGTTGATTAGTTGTGCTTATTGAAAAGCCCCCCACCAACGCCACCTAACTGCTACTTTTTTAAAAGATATTACATCTCTAATATATAATAATAGTCTAATATGTGTGTGGGTGTGTGTTTGTGGAAGTAAAACATATTCTTACATTTTTAGCCATGTAGAATCTGTGTTATAAAGGCCACATCAGAAATAATAGAGCTTCTGAGAAATCTGACTGAAGCCAGCAGCGACATACGTTCCACTTAGGCAGGAGGAATCCAGGACAGCTGGGAAACAGTTCTAGACATAACCATGATTTTTAAATGTCTGTGGAAAAATGTTTCTTCTGGAAAAAAAAAAAAAATAGTGGAAGACCTGAAAAGATGTGTGGAAGTTAATAACCCTAAAATCCTGACTTTGGTATATAACTATGGTAATGTAAATTACTTTACTTCTAAATGAGCGAAGACACTTTTTAACTTATTTAATGACAGTCTTACAATGTATGTCAGTATCATGTTAGCTGTATTATATCTTCATTTAAACTTTTTTTCTGATCTTTTTTTTTCTCAGGATGTGAAACTCCCAGATGCTTATGAACGACTCATCCTGGATGTGTTCTGTGGGAGTCAAATGCACTTTGTACGCAGGTCTGTTTCTGCTTCTTTCTGTTTGTTAAAGATTTTATCCTGCATTAGCTTCACTAGATGGTACAAAAGTGCACCCCCAGTCTACCTGATTAGATTAGTAGAAAAAGTTCAAGTAAAAGTAGTGAAAAGCTCTTCTTTTTCAATTGTTTTAACTTCTATTGTCGACATCTGCAGTGATGAACTGAGAGAAGCATGGAGGATCTTCACCCCTCTTCTTCATCAGATAGATAAAGAAAAGCCAAAGCCTATACCATATAAATATGGAAGGTAAAAAAATGCTAATTCTGCCTTCACAAAAAGAAAAATTGTTTTTCCTTATGAACCAAATTTTTAACTATTGTTTTTTTCCCTTCCCAGTCGGGGCCCTTCAGAAGCAGATGACCTAGTTCAGAAAGTTGGATTTCGCTATGAAGGCACTTACAAATGGGTCAACCCTCACAAACTTTGAATAGTAATGAGATGTGGGCTTAGGGGGGAGTAGAGGTAAAGTAGTAGGAGGGGTGCAGCAGGAAAAGCCAGCGATCAGGCATCTGAGGAATACGAGCGAGAAACAAATTCGAAACCATTTCTCAGGTATTACTATCCTTCTTTGGAACATTAACAATTATTTGGATGAGGATTACGAGTTAATGCCACAGCTGTGGTTGATGCTTTTTTTATACACACTGCAAAATCTAAAGTATTACTTTAAGGAGAACAGAAATGAAAGCTGAATAAGTTGCATTCCTGTTTGTGAGGATTTTTGACTGAATAGTAAAAGAGAGAAATGCACAGCAGGATGATGAGCGGGTTTAAAAACAGGATCGTAACAGGAGACAGAACAACATGTACACCAGCTGTCAGTACTTTACTCTTTATAATACTTTATATAAAAGTCTTACTATGCTTGCACTGCATTGATAGAAAGACATAGGATTATTTTTTAGCTTTTTTTGCTTTTGCTGTCTAGGACCAAGGATATTGAAGGTGTGGAGGATCAATACGGAAGTTAGCAGAAGTCTTAACTTTTGTCCCGAATACAAGCTGGGCTTCCACTAGCCTAATTCCAAGCTTTATTCCAATTTGTGTTTACATTTTTGTTTTTTATCATGTATTCATTCCATATTTCAACATATCCAGGAAGCAGGTATGCTGGCTTCCAATCAGCTGAATGTTATTCTGAATGCCGCTGCTTGCTTTATGTTAAAGTAGCTACACCTCCATTAAAATAAACTAGTTTTGCTTCTATTTATTTCTTGTTTCTTAATATTTTCAACCAAATATGACTGAATGAACCTCACATGCTGTCGCTGAATGAACATTTTTTAGGAGTGTTCATAACCTGTTAACAAAAACGTAAAAAACAACAATCTTACATTTAGTCTGCAAGGGGAAATCTGCTGTTGAGTTGTGTTTAACACACACCAGAACTATGAGGACACTTTTGTGAATGACTCAAGATTAAGAAAGGCCACTTTAGTCTATAAAGTGTTCAGTTACTTGGATGTTTCCAATCATTTACATTTTAAAACCTTATTCAAAACTAATTTTAAGTAGTTTTTTTTTACTTTGGGGCAGCTGGACTACTATCTGATCTTCAGAATGGAAATATCACTTGAATAGAACTTATCTAAAAAAATGTTAGCAAAGTTGTTGGCAGTTGATTGTCTGAGCATAATTATGGAATTATTTCTAAAACTTTGAAACTCTGATAAACAAACAAGAACCAGTGTTGAAAACCATAGAAGAGAAGTGAACTTCTCATTAGAAGAATTTCTACTAAAATTGCTCCAAAATCACCAGCAACTCATTCGGGATCACACAACATATCTAAAATGTCTACAACCTTTCAGCCTTGACACACCGAATCCAATTTTGCGTCTGATCCGACAGGAAATCGTGTCGTACAAGGTCGTGGGGTTTGGCGCTCTTTGAGAGCGAGTGGGAATGATTATACCCGATACGATTTTCTGCAGAGGGCTTTCATAGCTCCGACTGAGATAAGTCTAATTTAGTCAGCCTTGGGGGTGAAAATACTAAATAAAATCTGGCAATTGCACAGGAAAACACTCAGGTTTGGAATCACAGAACAGATATAGTGTGGCAGACTCGTGCATAACAGTCAATAAAAATGTTTTAAAAAACAGAATACTCTATCCATGATAGGAGTTTAGGACAGAAAACTGAAGGTACTGATCCTCTTTGAGCTCCGCAAAAACAAGGAACAGTACAGAAAAGCGCAGCTCATCTCTTGTGTGTCACACTTGCCAAAACACATTTGGAAACTGTCTTATTACATCTGCCTTAAAAAGGAACAAAAGAAAAATTCCAACAAAGATGGCCTAAGAGCTGCATGACTTCCTATAGTTGAAAGAACCATTAAATCATTTCTCTCTGAAAATCCTAAAAAATATTTCATTAGTTTGTACCTTGGACTCAAACACTCATTAGTTATGCAGCAATGTTTGTTTAGTGCTCTGCAGAATGGCTGTGGGGGTACTGCAGCACCCCCTAGTGGCGATAGGGAGATTTTGTTTTTTAAAATGTATTCAAAATACTTTGCACAATTTATAAATTTCTTATGAATATTTTGGGAAATGATTTAGACTTTTTTTTTTTAGTATTACGTGTATTTGTATTTTTGATTTAAGGTCTAATCAACAATCTCATGGAAGTTATGTTGTCATGGCAACGTCAAGCAAGCTAGTGGTCGCAGAGTAAAGAGGTATCCAGCTTGCGGCAGCAGACTAGTAAATTCCTTAGTCTAATGACAGAAATGAGGAAATATTGCACAGAAACGCATTTCCGATTTTTTTTTTTGGAAAACAATCACCAGTGAAGAATACTGGTACTGCAACCACGACAACGGAGAGTAGTCTGAGTGAGGAGACTGTGTATGTCTCTGATTAGAGTGAAGTTTAATTAATAGCGCACATATTCACCTGAGAACTGATTATGTCTCTGTGTTGCAGTCCCTGGTTGCGTGCACTGAATTGTATCTGACAGTGAAGTAGTGAATCTCAATCTATTTACTTATTTTCATTTATTTTATTTTAAATAGGCCTATAGGCTCATAAGTGTTTTGTGCACAGAAAAGAAAAACACTTTCACAGCACACCCTGTTCAAAATTACTTTCAGCAGCCCTGCTCTGCACTGCTGTGATGTTTTCACATTTTTAATATTACAAACAAGTTTAGTTAGGATTGGAGTAAGCAATGGCGTAGTGGGTGGATGTTAAAATGACAATTCGATACAGCTTTTATTATTCTGACATAAAAAGTATTTCACCTAAATTACAGAAACATGTCTATCTCTGCTTTAAATGAAAAAGGTTTTCGAGGAGTTTCTAGCTCACCTTTCCATTTTTCATAGGAAAGGCCAGCCCTGTAGTATAAGGCACATTAGCTCTGGAATTTAAAACATCCTTCATTTACAGTACATAAGGGTTATGTTACAAACATAAAAATCAGAGTGAGGTATTGCTATTAAAATACTCATTGTGCTTCACTGGATGGAAACATTAGTGCTGTAGGATAATATCACAAATGTGTTGCTACTAACAGCTGATTCATTATATATTAGCATATAAAAGACATTTTTCACATTTTTAAAGATTTCATAAAAAGTGGATTTGAGTCTTAAATCTTTAAAATGGAAAACCATAAATTCTGATTAGGATCAAATGTACAAAAAAAAGAAACAGTTGTTGGACCACCATGTTGGGACAGAAGTTATCCTTCATGTTCTACTACACATCTGGAAATGGGATGAAACTTGTGCAGCTTCAACATGCAATCTGAGTGAGGTCAACACGTCGGTCTTCAACCATGAATGATGAGTCACTCCTCGCAGGTTTAAACAGTGGTTGTGTTCCTGTTGAGGAGGAACCCTGCGAGTTCCACCCCCTCACATGTGCTCTGGGTGGTTCTGCAAGCAGCTGATGAACTCTGAGACAGGATGGCTCTGGAAGCAGATCTGATACACGGCGTTGAACAGAGGGAACCTGTCAAAGAACGTAGGCTTTTAGCGTTGATCTTTTCTGAGCTGATTGCAGACCATTGGTACAGGTGCTTCAAGTCACTGCACTTCTTCACTTACTTATCAACCAGGTTTTTGTGCTTGAGGATGAGATAAACTTCAGCAGCTGTCGCAGGTCCCTGCAGCTTCTGCCCGTTCAGCATCTCTTTTTCCAGTTCCTCGATGGACTGGAAAGAAATACAACAACATGCAAAAGGAAAATGTTTAAAAAGAGCAGCAAGACCCTAATGCTACCATCTACATTGGTCAATAGGAAATACAGTGTCAACTACAGGTATCTCATTGCATTCATATTTTATCAAAAGGTAATGAAACAAGTAAATTAATCATACAAAGACTGACTTTAAATCTTTTCTGTTGAAATGGATTATTATGACACATAATGAAAGTAAACTAACAAATATTTTTATTAGAATTTACATACATATAATAAATAAAATCATATTTTGTACATTGGATGCATTTTAGAAATTTAACTGATTTACAAAGTACAGTCATATGTTTATATTGCTATTTTTTTTAGGTATTTATTACTCTTTTCAAGGCTGCACTTTAAAAAAAAGAAATTTCTTTTTGTATACACTTATGTATACAAAACGACAAAATAAATCTAAGTCTGTGTACTTAAAAGTATAGCGGAGGATTTTTGCGAAATTTTGAAAAGACCCGTCTACTCCACTAGGGACATTTTATTTTATTTTATTTAAAATACTTTGTACAATTTATACATTTCCTATGAATATTTTGGGAAATGATTTAGAACTTTTTATTTTACTATTACGTGTATTTGGATTTTAATTTAATTATTTTGAGGCCTAATCAACACAAGTTCACAGAAGTTACGTTGTCAGGCAACGTCAAGCAAGCTAGTGGTTGCTGAGTAAAAAGCTATCCCGCTCGCGGCACCAGACTAGTAAATTTTTATAGTCTAATGACAGAAACCAGGAGGGAATATGGCAGAGAAATGCATTTCGTATTTTTTTGGAAAACCACCACCAGTGAAGAAGAGTACTAGTACCGCAATAAAATCTAATGAATAGCGCATATATTCACTTGAGAAGGATGTCTGTGTGTTACACCCTCTCCACTTGCACATAAGACACGATTTCCAAATGCACATGCACAACCCTGTACCCCCTCCTGAGAGGGAACGTCTATTAAATGCGTGCAAGAGCATACACGAGCCCATTTCTCCTTGTGCACGCTCTGTTTAAAAGTTGCTGTTTTCATCGCTCATACAAGCTTACTTTCCAAAAGAAGATTTGCAAATTTTCCACTATGTCACTCACCACCGGTGAGTGGAAATGGGGATGAGCACGTAGGACGGCCTTAGGTAAACATATCACAAGGATAATTGACAATTAGGAGGACCACTTATTTTGATGATCCACCCGGAAAAAGAACATCCTCTGCTATACCTTTAACACTTCGTTGGGCCTTTTGTTATAAAAAGGAGTGCATTAATGCAGCATGGAAGGGAGGGGTTCAGCCTGTAGCTCTGACATAGAAAACTCCCATAGCTGGATGCACAAACAGATGGGAACAGAAGTCAATAAAGTATGTATTGATAGCTTTGGCTATGTGTGCTGCTGGAAGATGAAATATGCATCTCTATAAAAATCATTTCCTGGTTGATGTACTTGAGACTTTCTAAAACAGAGTGAAATCTAGAAACTTTATGATGGAGCTAAACCAACTTGAATTATGTTTCTCTCCACTATCCTCCAGACAACGGGAACTTGATGTCCAAAATGTATTGTCATCTGAAAAGAGGACTTTAGAGCACTGAGCAACAGTCCAGTCTTTTCCCCCACCCCTTAAACCAGTTAGGGTTAACCTTGCGCTTGACCTTGAGTTTTCAGTCTGTGCTTTTCTTCCGACAGGATTTGGAAAAAGTTTGATTTATCAGCTTACTCCACTAGTTGTGAAAACACTAAAAAAGCTGCACGATTTGCTGCTACGATTGGCTCAAAGTGTATTATGGAAAGCGGGTACTAGCTGGCACGTCACCCTATCAGCTCAAAGTATTGTACTAAACATCCCTCTTTTTCAAGGAAAGACTTAACATCAGCCATCCCAGATTGATAACGTAGTACTCAACTCAGTTCTAAACCTATTAATATGGCTACTGCCAGGTTAAGTTAGGGTGCTTCAGATAGGAATTTTATTAAGAACATGTTAATGGAAAAAAAGATAAAAATATGACTAAACAAAAGCAGATTAAGACAAGAAAAACTACAAGTTTCTGTATTTGTGCTGTGTAAATATTTACGATTAAAGCACCAGGTCTATGAACCTTCTTAAAATACAACGTTCTTCTAAATGAAAGTTTTTCTATGAAAAAAAATCAAACAAATAAAAAGTTAATGCTCTCACTTTCCCTGTTTTGACAAAAGCCTCAGCAACTTTGCGATTGCGTCCTCCGTAGCAAGTTGTGATGAGGTCAGCAACCCCGCAGCTCTCCAGGAAGGTTGCAGAGGAAACAGGCCCAACTTTGCAGAAAATCCTTGCGAAAGCAATCATCTCCATCAGGCCCAGTCTGATCACTGCTGCCTTGGTGTTGTCCCCGAATCCCAGACCGTCGCAGAAACCTGCCCCTACTGCAACAATGTTCTGCACACAAAAGAAGGGAGAGGGCGTAAGCAAACACAGCGGGTGGAATAAGAGAAGCAGGAGACACAACTGCAAACTTTGCAGACTATCAGTAGAATTAATGAAATTTGACTAATCCACCCCATCAGTGAATGAACAAGCTCCATCATCTTTCTCATTAAATCTGAAGCGTTAATCACATCCCTTTATTCCTCTGAGCTTTTTATAGATTATAAACTCGGTCCGGCTAAATTGGTTTCTCCTCCCTTTTATCCACACCTTCTCCAACAAAGACATACATTCATGCTTGGCCACTGTAGACACAATAAAAAAAATTTGAAAATATTTTTATTATGTGACTATATAAAACAAAGTCTATTACTAGATTTATACATGTTTTTCCCATATATGTTCTGCTTTAGGGCCCTGTCACACCTTGCCGTTTTAGCCAGCGAATGCCTGACGTCCCAGAGTCTCCTAAAACGCTGGCATACTTTCTGTGGATTTCTTTAAATTCTTGGCGTATACATAGTGTATTCATAACAAGTCTAGAACTTATGTCCAACCACAGCCAAACTTATGCATGACGAACAGCAGCGTAATGCCTATGCAATGATGCACAAGCACCATTGCATGGGGATTACAAAGCATGAGTTAACGCTGCTCCCCTTAGGTGACCGGTCCACATAAAAAGATGTCTTTGACTGCGGTATTAACCTAGCTGCTGTTTGCCACCTGCCCCCAAAAAATCACTAAATAAAAAGAATAAATAAAGAAAGAGGGTTTGCAGTCGCAGCAGATTCAGTTTCATGTCTGCTAGGTTTGTTGGTCGTGTTCATGAACGCAGGGAGGATCCATCACAGTCAACTTCTTGCTCATCCTATGATGGGGATAAAGTCTGGAGGAGTACTGACGGTTTCCTCCTGTGAACCCCCTTTCATACTAATATGCTGCCAATATGCTTATAAATGGAAGCTGTAAGTTAGAAACACGTTCAGTGGTCGTCTGGAAGACGTCAGGTACGTTGATATGCATTGGAGATAAATTCTTGATAAGTTCTTGATAAATTATGCTCAAGTTACCCATAGGTTTTGGATAAGCTAGACGAGACGACTTATGAGTAACTTACACTTAACATATGTCAACAATTAAAAAAAACATACTTGTAACTTAAGCCCAATGTATTGCATATGTTGAGAAATTTTGAGCATGCTCAAAATTCCTCTTATGTACTTGCTGTATGTCGACGTGTGCCAGCATGTTTCAGCGTGCTTCAGCGTACTGCAGCGTGCTCATAACTTATGCAAAACGTACCCATAACTTATCCAACTTATGCCAGCGTTTTTTTTTGCCAGACTTTTCGTATGTCAGACATACGCCGGTCTAAATCATCAACATCTGACAGGGAACACTCTGCCCCTGTGATATTATCTAAAACTGAGATGTTCTGCTACTGCGTTTATCCATATACTCCTGCACTGCTCCATATATTAAGGAAGTATTTGGTGAGAAATACAAAGATTTTTTTTTAAATGTCCAAAGTAAAGATTTTTTATTCTTGACAAATTGTTTTTCCAGTGTAATCATAGATGCTGGACTAACAAAGGATTCTCTATGTTAGAAACCACCATCACCGTGACTTTTGTCATGAAGTGCACTTTTAAAACTTTCTCTCCTTTTTAGCAATAAATATGCAATGAGGACTTTAATCATTGAGAGAAAACAATGGGTGAGTTCGAATTCATGGGATGCGTCCTCCGAAGGCCAGATTGGTAGGCCGATTAATTCATATATAAGATTTGTTGTCATGGACTAATGTCCATGCAAGATTCCGCGTTATTCGGCCGACAAATGCGTCCTTCTTTTTGCCTGATTTAAAGGACGGGTCCGATGTATCCTATGTAGACTTGGATTCATTGTGAGCCTTGATCAGAGGAAAAAGTTACTTGGCGTTTAACAATGAAAATTGGAAGTTCAGATTAATATAATACAAGTATGGGAATAGTTCTGTCAGAATTGAATGAAAATATATACACTCACCGGCCACTTTATTAGGTACACCTGTCCAACTGCTCGTTAACGCTTGATTTCTAAGCAGCCAATCACATGGCGGCAACTCAGTGCATTTAGGCATGTAGACATGGTCAAGACAATCTTCTGCAGTTCAAACCGAGCATCAGTATGGGGAAGAAAGGTGATTTGAGTGACTTTGAACGTGGCATGATTGTTGGTGCGAGAAGGGCTGGTCTGAGTATTTCAGAAACTGCTGATCTACTGGGATTTTCACGCACAACCATCTCTAGGGTTTACAGAGAATGGTCCGAAAAAGAAAAAACATCCAGTGAGCGGCAGTTCTGTGGGCGGAAATGCCTTGTTGATGCCAGAGGTCAGAGGAGAATGGCCAGACTGGTTCGAGCTGATAGAAGGGCAACAGTGACTCAAATAACCACCCGTTACAACCAAGGTGGGCAGAAGAGCATCTCTGAACGCACAGTACGTCGAACTTTGAGGCAGATGTGCTACACCAGCAGAAGACCACACCGGGTGCCACTCCTTTCAGCTAAGAACAGGAAACTGAGGCTACAATTTGCACAAGCTCATCGAAATTGGTAAATAGAAGATTGGAAAAACATTGCCTGGTCTGATGAGTCTCGATTTCTGCTGCGACATTCGGATGGTAGGGTCAGAATTTGGCGTCTACAACATGAAAGCATGGATCCATCCTACCTTGTATCAACGGTTCAGGCTGGTGGTGGTGGTGTCATGGTGTGGGGAATATTTTCTTGGCACTCTTTGGGCCCCTTGGTACCAATTGAGCATCGTTGCAACGCCACAGCCTACCTGAGTATTGTTGCTGACCATGTCCATCCCTTTATGACCACAATGTACCCAACTTCTGATGGCTACTTTCAGCAGGATAATGTGCCATGTCATAAAGCTGGAATCATCTCAGACTGGTTTCTTGAACATGAAAATGAGTTCACTGTACTCAAATGGCCTCCACAGTCACCAGATCTCAATCCAATAGAGCATCTTTGGGATGTGGTGGAACGGGAGATTCGCATCATGGACGTGCAGCCGACAAATCTGTGGCAACTGTGGGATGCCATCATGTCAATAAGGACCAAACTCCCTGAGGAATGCTTCCAGCACCTTGTTGAATCTATGCAACGAAGAATTGAGGCAGTTCTGAAGGCAAAAGGGGGTCCAACCCGTTACTAGCATGGGGTACCTAATAAAGTGGCCGGTGAGTGTATATTTTTAAACTGAGTCAGATATGTGGCGGGTAATGTTTGATTTATTTAATTATTTTAATCTGTTACTGTGTAAATGGGTTTTGCTGACATTTAAGGACAGACTATTATATCTACAGTGTCTGATAAGATTTTTATATTTTAATTGCTATTTTGCACATTTTGCTTAACAGATTTTTGTTGTTGAATATAAGAGATTTTCCAGATATATTTTTTATACATACATTAAGATTTGATTATATCTTTCTACCCCTTTTATACAATAGAATAGATTGTTCCACAATGGGGAAATTCTGGTGTTTACAGCAGCCAAAAGATTCTAGAAAAAAAACTGTGGACCTTAGAAACTTATATAAGAATAACATAATAGTGAAGAGTTAAAAGATAAACAATAAAATACTATACTTTAAAGTGTTTTAACAATCTAAAAACCTGTGCACATGGAGAATAAATAACCAATATACAGCTATGGATATTTTTACAGTAATGGAGATTTGAAAATAGCAGCAACATCAGAGATGTGCAAAATGACAGCAGCATGTTATTAAATTGACTAAGGTTTATATCATTACATTTGCTTTTATTTGTTCATGGCGGTGGCTGTCACCTTTTATTCCACTCTGTATTCTCATTAGTGTAATCTTTGTTCACTTTGTGTGTCAACTGTTACTGTTGCTAAATGACAGAGCGTATGGCGGTAAAAGCCACCGAAGGCTGAACCTGTTTGAATTCACGGCCAAAACTCTTCTGGTCTCCTTATTTTCATGGACTTTGAAGGACCCAGTCCAAGTTGACCGAGTCCTTGGAAGACACAGCCCATGAATTCGAACACACTCAATTTACTGTCAAAGAAAACAAGGTGTTTTGAATAAATTCTGTTTGAAAAGAAATTTTTTTTTTTGTGCAATTGTGTTGCTAAACTGTATTACAAAATAAGATTTTTCCCTCCATCTACAATACATGCAGTACCCAAGTAAAATATATCAGCCCCCTTTTCATTGCAGGCACTTTGAGTCATTACCAAGGCTTTAGAAAGCCCTCTGTGTTTCAACAAAGGGTGGAGGTTTTTTGAGGACCCAAATGAAGAGAGGATGAGGTAGAGGTGTGTTTTGCTGACTTAATGAAAACGGGTAACAGAAACAAAATCCAAGAACTAAAAACCACGAGACATCAGGGGGGAACACACATGGGGAGTCAAGCAACAATGAGAAACCAGCAAAGAGTAAATGAACAGGTGGTGTATATATGGGAGACAGAAACAATGGGAGGACTAATTAGCTGATGGGGAGCAGGTGTAGGCAGAAGTAACTAGAAGGAGATAAGGGAAAGGAGACTGGCACAAGGGGGCAACAGAGAGCAACTCAAAAAATACAACACTGCATAAATATAACACATAAATGAAAAACAAACAAATAAACAAGAAAACACAGAATAACATAAATCAAAGTGGAACTGAAAACTTAAAAACCCTCTCCTTGCCACCGGAAAACAAATTCAGGACTTTTGATTGAGAAGTGAGGTTTTTGATTGTAATGCACTAAAAAATGGAAACTGCTTTTGCAAGATGCCATATCTACTTTTTATCCAAGGTAAAAGAACAACTTAAGAAGGTTAATTTACATAAACTTCATATAAAACATGCAGACCTGAGTTTGACCCAGCTTGCTTCTAAGAGCTCACCTTCAGAGCTCCACAAATTTCCACCACATCATACTCTTCGACTACAGTCACTCTGAAGTTACTGGTCTGCATGAGCTCCTTCAGAAGAGTCCCATGGTTTTTATTCTTACATCCTGCAAAACAAAAATGAAATGGCTGGCTATGCTGAAACGTGGTAACACAAACTAAATTTGCAAGCTCTCATTAAATACTCATGCATTAAAAAAGGTTTGATGTCAGTAAATCCTATTAGGATTCTTTACAGACAATATGTAAAATAAATAAAAATAAAATAATTGATTGATAACACACAGTGAGGCCTCCGGGGTGTCAGCCTCACCAATAGTGGTCTCACAGAACTTCTCATCTGCAACTTCGTTAGCAATGTTGGCTCCCATCAGCACGCTCATTGTGATACCGAGCTTCTCCTGGATTACATCAGAGATGAGTTTAAGTCCATCAGGCCCCTCATCTACACCCTGGAGAAGGCAAAAGAGTGAAAGAGTTGTGTCTGGGTCAATGATCGCATTGCACAACCACAGACCACATTAAAGTGGCATGACAAAGCCAGAGATCTGAGATGAAAGAGTGAAACATTGACATCTGATCATAAACTCTGTGCATGGAGAGCAAAGTCTGACCTTAATGAGGGATATTCCGAGTGTGTCGCTTTTAACCTTGCCCTTTAATGTGTCACACACTTTACCGACGAACTGGTGCGGGATCACAAACACCAGAATGTCTGCATCCCTGGATGCCTCCACCAGGTCTGGGACCGCCAGCTGAGAGGCAGGGGAGGATGTGGTTGCAAAAAAGGAACAATTTGTATTAAAAAGTCTGCTGCATAAAATGAATCCAATAATATGAAAAATAAAGTTAATATTAAATACAAGCATCTTTATGAGGCACTGAAAGTCTGAAGGAGAATTATAGAACTGTGATAACCAGACCAGGGATCTTTTGGGGTTTAATCATAATCTAAATAAGGAGTCTTTTAACCTACATCAAGCACATCCATGTTATCTAACTGTACTAAAAGTACAATAATATCAGTCACCATGTATAACAAAGTGGGGAATATTGGAAAACATGAAATTGCAAAAAACTATTGGTAACGACTGCATTGTAAGATTGAATGTGACTAACCTAGATATTGTTGTTTCTTTTTCTTATTTTTCCATCCTTAAAATGCTTCCAAAATTTTAATGAGTTTTTGCATCTCAAGCACTAAAAGATGCAGTTTGCAAAAACAGCAAATGGAATGCATTGGACTTCCCCAATGTAGCCACCACACAGAAACGAAATTCAATTCAGTTTATTTATATAGCGCAAATTCACAACACATGTCATCCAAAGGCACTTTACAGAGACAATTCAACCAGATCATACAGTCAGATTGGTTCAAAGTTTTCTGTCCAAGGAAAACCAGTTGATTGCATCGACTATTTGACTCAACAGCAATTCCTCACACTGAGTGTGCTTGTAGCGACAGATAAGCACTTTGTTCCTGTAGTTGGGACTGGTCTGAGATCATCCATTCTTAGTTCCTGTAGTTGGGACTGGTCTGACATCATTCATTCTTAGTTCCTGTAGTAGGGACTGGTCTGACAGCATTCATTCTTAGTTCCTGTAGTAGGGACTGGTCTGACAGCATTCATTCTTAGTTCCTGTAGTAGGGACTGGTCTGACATCAATCATTCTTAGTTCCTGTAGTAGGGACTGGTCTGACATCATTCATTCTTAGTTCCTGTAGTAGGGACTGGTCTGACATCATCCATTCTTAGTTCCTGTAGTAGGGACTGGTCTGACATCATCCATTCTTAGTTCCTGTAGTAGGGACTGGTCTGACATCAATCATTCTTAGTTCCTGTAGTAGGGACTGGTCTGACATCATTCATTCTTAGTTCCTGTAGTAGGGACAGGTCTGACATCATTCATTGTTAGTTCCTGTAGTAGGGACTGGTCTGACATCATCCAGCCTTAGTTCATGTTGTAGGGACTGGTCTGACATCATTCATACTTAGTTGCTGTAGTAGGGACTGGTGTGATATCACACAGACAAGCAGAGATACAAAAGTTACAAAAGGTAACTGGGTTGACAAGATGCTTAGAACAGATCAATATGTGGATCCACCAACTGAACTGAAAAGCGTCTTCATAGGTTTGCCATCAGACAGCTGCAGCTGATCCAAAACACTGCTGCCCGTGTTCTCACTAGAACTAAGGAAGTAGAACACATCAGCCTGGTTCTGAAGTCCTTCCACTGGCTCCATGTAGCTCAGAGAATAGACTTTAAAATCCTTCAGTTAGTCTATAAATCACTGTATGGATCAACACTTCAGTTTATAACAGATTTGTTGTCAGTGTATCAACGTCCCAGACCAATCAGGTCTTCTAGTTCAAGCCTACTCTCTACACCCAAAACTAGAACCAAGCTTGGAGAAGCAGCATTTAGTTTCTATTCTCCACTGATCTGGACCAAACTCCCAGAAGACTGTTAAAGTGCTAAAAGCCTGAGTTAATTTAAGTCAAAGTCAAACCAATTTGTTTAGAGCTGCCTTTGATTGTTGAAGTCAAACTATTAACTGAGGTATTATTAGTGTAAGGTTGTGATCTAACTCTTTTATTTTCTTATCTACCTACTTTCATCATGCCAGAGGCTTATCGGCATATTATTTTTTTATTTGCTTTTATTCTGGTCAAATTGTTTCAGTTGTTTTACAAATGTATCTGATTTTATTTTTCTTCTATTTTTTTTATATAACTCATATAAAGAACTTTGAATTGTCCATGTACTGAATTATGCCATAGAAATAAAATCGTGACCCTTTTGGTCCTCCAAACTCTGGTGATAACATTTATCACTATGTTATAAACCAATGGCTTCTTACCACATTAGTTGGCAGCTTGTGCCCAGGGAGGTACTTCACATTTTCATGGCTGGTGTTGATTATCTCGGTCAGTTTGCGCCCGTTCACTAGCTCCTCAAACACCCACATCTTTACAGTGTTGTCAAATTTAGGGTTGTGAGCAACATTTGCACCAACAATCTTGGCAATGGCAGATCCCCTGTGTGGTTAAGAGTTACAAGTCAGTGTTTTATATACATGGTGTTTGATTCACTGCAATGCAATAAAACATTTACAGCTTCTCTTTAATTATCAGCCGCTGCTCTCTGACCTGAAGGAACCAGCAGGCTGATCAATAGACAAACTGGTTTTGCTCTAGTTTAATCTAGTTGGACTCGGGCTGGCTTTGCTAATAAACAGCATAAACCCTTGTATTAAGTATTTGCAAGGTAAATATGAAGAAATTTCATGTTATCTAATCTAATGAAAAGTTTGAGGACTGCTATGAACTGAAGTGGAGGACCCAGACGTCTCCTATTATCACAGCCAATTTACCATCTCTCTATGGTCAAATTTTAAAAATGGGCAATTTATCTAATGTGGCTAACTACAACTAATAGTCGCAAGCTGAATAGTGCTATGAAATATAAAAAGAGATACATATTTTGAGAAATATTAATAAATATAGCCAGCTTTGGCTACCATAATGTTTTAATGTGTGCAGGGCAGCAATGCTGGATTTTGAGATCAGGATTGGTGGGAAACCTCTGACCTGGGAGAATTTTTCCACTTCAAACTCAGAAAATTTCCCTTTATAATAGCTAAAAAGTATATTTTTAACATCTAATTAATAATGCAGGGCTACATATAGATACTTTAACATAACTAATAACAGCAGTAATCAGTTTTTTAGGTGAAGCAGCCATATTAGATTTATATGTCAAGATTGTAGAAAAACATTCGGATTGATTTTCATTTTTTTTCTTTTGTTTAACTGATTAAAACTGCAGCCTTAATCTATTCAATCGGTGCCACTGGATAGGAAATATTTCCTTTTGAATTTATTTCAGTTACCACAACCTTTTGCACAAAGCAGCATCGTCGAATTTTAAAGCTTTTTATTTTTTTCTCGCTCAGCAGTCTTTCTTCAATCTCCAGTAGGGCTGAAAATAATCGGATTAATTGTGATTAATCGATTACAGAAATAATTTTCAACCAATTTAGTAATGGATTAATCATTAACTAGAGTATAGAGACTGGAAATATGCTTTTAGCTGAGAGAGGAACCCATTTGGAACAGTAATTACTTAAAAATTGTAAAAAAAAATATACAAGATTTTGGGGTTTAAGATAAAAATATGTTTTCGTCTGTGAATATGCTCCATCCAGAACTCTTCAAGTGGAAACGTTTTAGTTTCACCTGCTTTACTTTCATAAAAAAATCTTCTTTAAGGAACCTTTGGTTATCCGATTATTAATCGATTAATTGAAAAAATAATCAACAAATTAATTGATTTGCAAAATAGTCGTTAGTTGCAGCCCTAATCTCCGATAATATTTTTGTTAAGTGCTCCAACTTTGAAACTTGCAAATTTCAGGGAAATACTTAAAATAAAACCATCCAACTGCAACCAAAACGTTTACTTAGATTTCTTAAAATCTTGTACAAATTTTTGTTCAAACTGTCACACTCAGAAAACATTAAAAAAAAGGTATTTTAAACATTAGATTTTTTTATTATTTGACTTTTAATAGATCAATTATACTAATTTAAAATTTGGCTGACCAGTAGCAGTCAGCATAAGAGCCAATTTTAAATGTGTTGTGATATGCAACATCTCCAGCAAAAAAGTAATAATAAAATGAATTTCACAGGGAAGAAAAGCTGATAATTAAAGCCGATTTCCTCGGTTAATTTCGGACATTTCTTCTTTTCTTAAAGTTGTGTTAAATCTCTTTAACAGAGTCAAAATTACACGTTGACTCCAATATTCAGGATTTCCTAATAGAGAACTGGCATTGAGCACCAGCTAAGCTAACCCACTGTTATTATGGCTAACTTGAAGGGCAACAAACATCCCATTAACGGTAACTGAGCTGCAGTCAGTTCTCCTGAACGTTAGTTTTCATCATGTGCCTGAAAGCAGCCTCTGTTTCTGCTAATGAAGCAGCAGGTTCCTGCATGGTCCCACTAACTCCATTCACCTTCCTTCCCTCTGCAGACTGCTGCTAGTTAACGGTACTAATGAGGAGCTGAGTGGGCCCCATCAACCCTGACGTGTCCTGACAGCTCGTCACATAAACACAACAACTTGCCAGTTCCCGGAGCCCACGATGCAGACTTTCTTCGGAGCTGCCATTATTCAGGAGATGCCGCCGCGGAGGTGAAGCTGCGCTGACTGCAATCCTGTTATGAAACAGCTCCGTGTTTTTATTGGCCTATTGGGGGGGAGCCACTGGCCCGCCCCACTCCGGCGAGGGCTGTCCTGCTCCTACTTTCAGGGAGCAGAGGTCAGCAGGTAAAAGGTCCCACTGTTGCACAGAACTGAGAATTAAAGCGCTTCTTCTTTCACAGTGGCGGTTCTAGACCGAATTTACCAGGAGGGCCAGGGTGGAACCACTGCCCTTTTCCTGGGGACACAGAACAAAAAAATAAGAATAAAAATAAAAGAAAATAAGAATAAAATAAAAAAATAAAATAAGAATAAAAAACAAACACAAAAAATAAATATACTAATAGGCAATGGCGTAACTATCGGTAAGCAGAGACTGCAGTTGCCGTCACTGACACCTGGTAGGCCCCTACACAATTGTGGTTTAGGACATCTCTTTTCTACAGAGCCCCCTGGGTGTCAGAGTAAAAAAAGAAAAAAAGGCCAGTGGAAATCCGTGGGCACGGATTGATAAACTGAGCGCACGGTTTTCCAATCCGTGTGCGCAGATTGAGAAACTGTGCTCTCGGTTTATTAACCCGTGCACTAGGATCAATAAACTGTGTGCCCTGCTTTGCATTCCGTGTGCACACAGCTGCTCCGGAAACTTCAGAAGATGCAAGTTAGTAAGTCTATATGTTTATATATATATATATATATATATATATATATATATATATATATATATATATATGTATATATAAAACAAATAATTGACTAAACTTACCTTGTAGGTAAGTTGTATTTTCTTCTGTGTGAAATGATTTTGTAAACATTAGACCCAAACTTTATTTTCCAGCAGGTAAATGAAGAGCTGTAATACGATATCATGCACTTAAAATAAGATAACTGAGTTGTTTTATTTTATACGTAAATCCTCTTATTGCATTGGTAAATTTTTTTTCCTACCTGCTTAAATGTGTAGTGGAGGATGTTCTTTTTCTGGGTGGATCATCAAAATAAGTGGTCCTCCTAATTGTCAATTATTCTGGTGATGTGTTTACATAAGGCCGTCCTATCTGCTCATTCCCATTTCCACTTACCAGTGGTGAGTCTGACATAGAGGAAAAATTGCAAATCTTCTTTTGGAAAGTAAGCTTGTATGAGCGATGCAAACAGCAACTTTTATAGAGAGCGTGCACGAGGAGAAATGGGCTCGTTCATGCTCTCACATGTGTTTAACAGGAGTCCCCACTCAGGAGCGAAAACAGGGTTGTGGCTGTGCATTTTTTTTTTTTATTTTTTTTTTAAGTGGAGAGGCCTGGTGAAAATCCTCCACTATACCTTTAAATCAGGGGAAAATACACTTGAGGAAAAACAACATTTTTGCATGTTTTTTTTTGTTGGGGCATAACAGGGGCTAGGATCTGTTCTTTAGGGTTACTGACCCATGCTTTTAAATTTTTTTTTTCTTTTTTACAAATACATTTCTGCCTGCTATTCAAAAACTGTTACTCATGAATAAAATCTACTCTAACTTTGTACTTAACAATTGCCTTTAGTAAATGACTACACCACGGTGTAACTTTGTCATGATCTCGGCGCTGATGGTTTGGTTTTTTCCTTTGCTCCTTGCTTTCCTGTCTAATTGGTTCTGCAGCTGATTATCGCCGATCATTTCCACCTGGTTCCTCTACTATTTAAGTTGTGTGTTTGCCTCCCATCAGCGCCAGGTTATTCTTGTGTTTTTGTGATACGTTCCCTAGCAATCTGTAGTCTGCCTGTTTCCCTGATATTGACCAGTTTCTGCCCTGAGGATTTCGAGTTTTTGCCTTGCCCCTGTCTGCTCTGTTTGTCCTGTCTGACCCTGGATTCTACCGGCTTCTGAACCTGGAACTGTCGTCTGACTTCGGCCTTGGATTTCCCTTCTGGACTCTGTTGCTGCTCGGCGTCTGCTGCGCGCTCTCTAGGAACTCTGGGGGCGTCTCCCGCCGCAACTGCGGTCAAAGCTCCGCAAACGGACTGAACTTTGAATCAGGTCAGTGACTTTGCTCCAAGTCGTGTTAAGCTCCATTTCCAGTCACTGATCTGTATTCTCCCCTTTCTGCAGAGATCCGCCCCGCAGCAGACGAGCAGCCCCACGCACCTGTTTAGTAAAATAAACGCCTTGAATTTTCCCACTGCCTGTCTCGCCTCGAATTCTGGGTCCTACATTCTGAGTTCATTACAAACTTTTGTTTTGGCATGGATCCAGTTAAAAGAAGCAAGCTTATTTTAGAACATTAGTGAACAAGTAAAACAAAGAAAGAAGTGGTGGAAAAGTTTTAGGGAAGTAGAACAATAATGACAGGAGACATAATAGGTTCAGGGTTACTCTGGAGGAGCTGCAGAGATCCCCTGCTTCACTGAACAGCAACCAAACACAAATTATTACTTTTTGTAGCAAGGATATTTATATTTATGTTTAGTTGCTTCCATTTTATTCATGTTCCACCAGTCTTAAATGCCATTCTTTACTCGTCCTGGTTTGATCAGTACTTGGCACACCAATATGTCATGTACACTGTGAATCAAATTTTGAATGTATTAAAATCCAACATAGTTTGCAGAGTAAATAAAATCTTTGTCAATTTAAACTGTTGAGCCCTGTTTCATTCTGAGTTCAGTCATGAACTACAGCATAATAAACTCTTTACTTGTCCTAAAGTTATTCTTTTACCTCGTCACTTTGGAAATGATAATGCAGATGCAAAAAAGCTGTGGCTTAATGGGAAAACTGGTGTCATCAAAAGTCTGTCTCGGGATCATCTCTCAGTTCCTTCTTTATTATTCATAGTTCAGGTCCTCTAGATTTCATAAGAAATCCTTTTTTTTTTAATGTCCTATCTCTATGACTGAATATATATTTACCATCCAACCATTAGATGATTTGAGCTCCTCGGCTGTAATATTTGCTCCCACTCATAACTGAGATATTCTACTGATAGTTTGCCTAGTTTCAGTTTCAGTCTCCTTCATTTTTATCTTTCACATAGTTGCATATAAACACACTTACAGTAACAACAAATTAAATGCACAATTTGTACCATTTTAATGAAAACTAGAAACATTTGATTGTGTTAGTCTTCGTTGCTACCTCCAAAAATACACAGTAAGAGGCCAGGAGTTGAATATGTGCAGTTTGGCTTCCGAAATGCCATACAGTTAGGAAAAATTTGATTCTGAGATCTGGTAAACTAAATTTGTCAAAATATTGCAGTAAATACACATTATACATGGTTGTTAAAAGTGCAATTAAGAGTTAAAAACATTCTTTGATGTATTTTTACTGAACAAAAGTTTTTTTTTTGGACCTCCACCATTTGTTGACCTAATACCTAAATAAAACCTAGAAAGCCCATTAGAAGTCAGAAACATCTCTTTGAAATTAAATACTTGGACCAGTGGCTTTAAACAAAAGAGGACTTGTTGCATAAGTTTTGGACAGCAAACAGAAGGGGCCATGCAGGAAGGAACTGAACTCTGCAGTCTAGCTTCTAAGGACAGGAACAGTGAGAAAATCCAGCTTAGTTTGCAGACAAAAGGTCACGGTTTTGTGCCACAAATCCAGTCACGCTTTAATTTGCTAAAATACTTCCTCCTGTTTTAGTTTCTTGGAGAAGTTTGGTTACACTTAATCTATTTTTCAATTTTAAAAGTAGATTTCTTGAAAAAGAAAAAACATATTTAAAGTTATACATAAAATTCAATTTAACCAACCTTAGAAGAAAAATAAGAATAAATTTATCTGTGAATCTGTATTTTGACTTGAACATTAATATTAACAAATGCAGTTTATCCAGTCAATTCCATTTTAAAAATATAGGCAGATGTCTTATAGATCTAGAGTTTTCTCTTTCTCTTCACAAAGAAGCAATGACTTAAAGAATCACGACAAAACACCTTGAAGATAGCATGCAGGAAAAATGAATGTGAAAAAGGGGTAAGTAACACAAGAAATGACAAATCAGATATATAAAGTTAGCATATCATCTTTAATAAATATACTGCTGCAAATCTGTTTCATTCAAAGGGCTACAAACAAAAACAACACTCCTTCACTTTTTAAACACAAATCTAAAGCTTACAGTAAATTCAGGAAATAAAAACAATAGTCACAGTCCTGTGAACTTTCTGAGAGATTCATGAGGTTGTGAAACAGAAAAAAACAAAACTGATGATATTATATTACTACAAAGCAAATAAAAAAGATGAAGCTTGTCCATATACCATATACTAAAGATAAATAAATCATCAAGACTCATATGTACAGGAAACGGAGACACACAGCTAGTCTGTGTCAAATAAACCCAACTCAAATGGCACTAATACAATAGGGCTATTATTCACGGTCACAGCAGTATTGACATCAACTTACAACTGACAGTTTGTTTGAGCTGGATGCAAACACAACACAGCTACAAATTCCTTTTTCCTGGAGCTTATATCGAGCTCAGCTAAGATGCAATATTTAAGATGGAAACAGAGCAGAAATTCATGTTTGCAGGCTAACAGAGGGCAGCATATACCTCCTTTCCCCCTCCAGTGCTTTACCTTTCCATGGCCTAAGCAATGTCAGGACATATGGTACAAATATCATTGAGCATACTGCAAGCAGAAAGAGGACACAAATGATTGATGTGCTCTTTTTTTTTTTAGAAAACCTGCTGTGCACTTATACATGCATGTCAGAGCCCTATAGAAGATGGAAAAGCACATTCACTATATTCATTCTCATTGATGTGATCTCTCTCTGTTATATTTACTAAAAGTTATTTGATATGAGAAATGTATCTTTCCCATTTAAATTGTTTTTTTTGTTTGGGGATTTACAGTTACCCTTCAGTTTTAGGGCAATTTTTCACAGTATGTGGCATCTACAAATATATACTTATGAAATTTTTTTTAATTTTTATTTTATTTGTTGCGGCTGATTTTTATTTTAACTTCTTTTCTGATTGTTTTTCATTATGATTGACATATTTTTTTAACACATATTTCATACTATATTAGTAGTAATGTTTTTGTACACTTACAGAATTACTCAAATTTAGGAAAAGCTCCAAAAGATGTTATTTAGGAATAATACCCAATCCTGTATTCTTTTTACTGACTAGCATTTACTGACTAGATTTACCATCTGCATGTTCTATGGTCTTATATCTTTTATATGCAGGTTTTTATTGTTTTGGTGTGGCCAAATCAAAAGCCACTTTGTCTACAACGGTCCCAGATTGCAAAGAACCAAACCTGCAACGACCTAATGTTAATAACTGACCACTGAGCAGCTATCCTTAAAAAACGCTACCTGCATGATATTGAAAGAGCCTGCAGCATGACAAAGGAATGCCTCTCTAGTGCTTATTTCAACTGAAGTCATATTTGACCTCCATCAGTAGAAGGCTGATTGCATTGAGGATTTACCTAATAGAAGATATGAACTGCTAATCTCATAGCACTAGGTTGGGTCAGAGTTACACTGGGATTCAAATGCCAACCTGCAGATATGGGCATTGGGGCTGAAATACAACACCCACTTCTGTATTTTGGCTTCTGAAGCCTTGGTTCTCAAACTGTGGCACAAATACAAAGGATAGTACTTGGCTTCCTTTTAACTGTATTAACCATTTACAAACACAAGGTTAATTCCAGGCTATACTTAACTACCAGCAAATGTAAGTGGTTACTTGTTTACCTATAACATGTATGCAGCATAACAAGGAAGGCTATGCTGCAGTAATGGCTTGTCTCAGTGAAAATCCCATTACTATTAGCAACACAAGTTAATGACAGGTTGCTTCTTTACTTTTTATGTATGTCACAACTCTAAAAGAAGATATTAATATATGTTGTGTGGTACTAATTGTTTAATGGAACACGACATGTCCGATATGAAATGAACAGTTTATTAATGTAATTATTACTGCATTTTAAAGACTGAGGGCCGGATTTATCAAGATCCAATTTTGCGTGCAGTAATTTGCGCTCGCAAACTGAAATTTTGCGCGAGGGGCTGAACCATGGTTTGCGGGTGATTTAACAAGAGTGATTGCGTAACTGGTGGCAGGTGCAAAACTGTTGGAGACGCCCTATTTAAATGATGGTTTTGCGCGTTTTGTGGTTTGCGGCAAAGTAGTTTGTAGTTTGTACAAACTAGTGCATTAAGACATTTAAATCTTACAGTGACACCCCCACCCCCTCCAAAAAAAAAAATATATATATTATATATATATATATATATATTAAAAAAAAACTTTGGCAACCTTAATTCCCTACGGTGGTATGTGGCTGAATTTCTACTTCACTGCAGTAAAAAAAAACAAAACAAAAAAACAGGTGTTTTGTATTGGCCTGTAGAAAAATGCACATACCAAATGGCTCACAAGAAGTGACTGTGGATGAGATTACTGCGCGTACGCATCCCTGCAGCATTGGCATGTTGCTCCACAGGCGCAGGGGGGAGGTCGGGGTTCTCCGGTAGGGCGTCAGGGCGACATGGCATTTAGAACGTCTGACAGCACTTCTGAAAAACTAGATTGGGAGATCCCAGCTCTCGCTGCAACCGTACGCTGGAATGACACAGATGCAAAAAAGTGCAACGTTGCAAGGAGTTTTGTGATATCTGGTATTGCGTGGGTCCTCCTTGGGGCTGGCTCCAAATCCATTCGGAGTTCCCCCAACAGCTCCAAAATGGCAATGCTGGATAAACGATATGTTTTGATGATCGTTTCCTCGTTCATTCCAAAAATATTCACACGGAGTGAAAAAATGCGTTCTCTGCGTCTCCTTGCTTCATTTCGATGTCTCCTTCTTGCGACAATAACCGCTGCCATGTGTGCGCAATTACGCATACAGACCATTTGCACCTTCTTTTGAAACGTGTTAAATATAGAGTCAGATACCGTTAGCAAAATTGCTTTCAGGTTTGATAAATCACTTTGCGAGTGCTAAATTAATATATTTACATGTTCTCCTCCCACAAGACGCACTTTTGCGTGTAAACGCCCCATATTGCATATTCATTGCAGAAAAAGTACTAAATGGATAAGAGGCGCTATTTAGCATGTTTTAAAGACCAAATCCTTTTAGCACGCTGTTGATAGATCAGTTTGTAAATTTTTTAGCGTGCGCAGTGAAATAGCTCACGTTTTTATACACGCAAACCTTTGACAGATCCGGCCCTAACTGTATAGGATATTGGGAAGAAATAGTAAGAAATATTCCTCCTTTCTCGCAGGTTGCTGACTAAAGTTTACTTCCTGTCTAATTTTATATGCGGGAAATTGAAGGTTTTGAACTCTCAGTCAAAATTGAATGTATCATTAATCTGCTCCCTTCAACTAAACAGACATAGGTAAAATACTGAGAATCTATATAATTTTCTTCTATTCTTTTTTTGTTTTAAAATTCAATGCAAATTGAATAAGTTCATTCGAGTTGCACTACTGTAGAGCCCGAGGTGTTACTTGTTATAAGCTTGAGAACCAGAGCTCTGAACTGTTAGATGAATGCATTGCTGACATCTTTCTCTGCATGCCCCCCCTCACAACTGTTGGCACCTCTGGTGAAAAAGTAAAAAGCCTTAAGATGAATAAATCTTTGAGTGCAATAGCATACATTTCAAACTCAAAATATGAGAACAATCTGACCTCTAATTTAAATACATTTTATATGAGGGATAAAACACAAACATTTTCAGCAAGCTCCTTGAACAAAGTCATTGGAAATACAACTATTGGCATCCCTAATAATCTTTGTTATTTGGAAATTCTACAGGAAAATAGTAACTTGTTGATATATATCTTGATCTTCAACTTCACAAATTTGTTTAACAATGAGGCGAGGTCCACAAAAAAAAGACATGGTATCTTTTCATTAACAATAAAGGAAAAAAAGTCCTTCAATTAGCACCATTGCAGATGCTGTACTATGCATGCTGGGCCTTTTGGTAGCGCTGTGACAGAAACACATCAAAATCAACGACAAAAGCACCTGGCATGCGTGGAAATCTCATGCGAGGCAAACAGCAAATAGGGGGCAAAGAGGCGCATGCGGGTAAAGAAGAATGATAGTTTAAGAAAAGGCGCCACAGTCAAAGCAATAACTTCACGATAATATTGTTCATTTTGTATGAAAATCATGAAATGTAAAGAAAAAAACCCAAAGCGCCTAACTTTAAAAGGCACAAAAAATACAAATCCATCACCAGAAGGTTTAAATCAAACTGCAATAAACTATGAAACTGAAGAACCTTAACAGTATGCCTATTGTTGGATTGGCCTTCTTGCAGATTTGTAGCAACTTATGTTTTACTTTTTCAGTAAAAGATTATCCTAATAATGGTTAGTTTAGCTATGTCTAAAAACTCAGTGGCAATGTTGCACATAAGCTGAGGTAGTAAAGTGTTTTAGCAGGGTATATACAGGAAAGATGCTTTTAAGGACAAAGAATATATATATATTTTTTCCTCTGGTGAAAAATAGGAGAATAAAGGCAACAGGGCCAGTGTGGGACTCAGAAAAATTCTTGCATTTCAACAATCAGTTTACATGAAGCCTAATCACTCTGACAGATAAAAACACCACAGCACAGTACACATTTAAAATCTGCATTTAGATGATGCCCATTTCGCTGCATTCCTTGCTACTTCTTTAGAAGTTGTTTACAGATGACCATGCAGTTGATCTATCTTCAGATCAGGTTGATCTCTGGTATCTGAAGCTTGTTCAATGTCTGTGGAACTTCAACTTCCTTTATGCATATGGCCACTCACTGAGAAAGTAAACCCTAACCAGGCAGAGTTCTTTCATCCACACATCCTCTACTCTTGAAGCAGCAAAGTCTTGCAGACGTTCCCTCCTCCAGAAAGCAGAGGCTTAGTGAAAGTTACTGACGTGACACTTGACGTCATCTAAGCTCAGGACTGTTCTCTGGTCAGCGCTGTTGTGCTTGTGCTTCTTATCAGAACAGCGACACAGCTTGTATTTTATCACCTGAAGGGGTTAATAGAGAAGTCTCAACAACACCATCCGATGTTTAAAATATTTAAGTGTTTCTTAATTTTATGTTATTATTTTGTTATTACACAATCAGACTTTTTTTTTCTCTATCTCATGTTATCTTAAATATATCTAAAGTTTGTATGATTTACCATTTTAATTATTACGAGCAACATTTTTATTGACCATTAGATTCCTCCATGTGTCTGAAAACACTTTCTCACCTCATACAAGTAGTCAAAAATCTCCAGAATACTCAGAATGCTAGCCCCAATAAAGAGCCCCATCTGACCACCGATGTCACCTTAAATAAGAGAAAAATAGGTTATCCAACACGCACAGCACAAGGTTACACATAAAAAACATTTTTCATACAGGATGACAAATTATTAGCAATACCTAAAAGTCCAGCCACTTCATATGCTTTCTTCTGTTCAATAGTCTCATAGTTTAGAGCCTCAAAGAAGATGTCCAAAACCAAAATGTTATCCCTGTCAAAACAAGATAAACATATGATAAAAAAACACTCTATTAGACTTTGAAATACAGCAACATCCTAAAATATTATAACATAAGAAAACGGGAATGCAATAAAATCATTTATCTTTCTCAGTTATACACTTTAAAAAGGAGAATTCAGAAACCAAAATCAGTTTTATTATTATACTTACTTAATGTACTGCTCTGTTTTGTTGTATTTCTTTGCCAGATACTTGGCTGATGCTTTGCTGGGGATCTTGACGAAGGACAGCTCTTTGCTGTACCTGGTCATGTTGCATGGCGTCTCACATACACAGAAGTCATTGTCTTGTTCTACCAAGAAATCTGGAGGAAAAGAAGTCAGTTCAGTTTGACCTTTGGATCAGTGTGTGTGTAACTGGTAAGATTCATGGTGGTCGGGCCTCCATCATTCCTATGGGATAGAGCAAATGCTCGATAGACCTTGCATCATAATTCTTGAAATTTCTTCATGCTGTGATTTGCAAAAACACATTTTTATACATTTTATTTTATTAGAATAGTATGTGTGTTATTGGAAAAAGGTACCAAAATATTGCAAAAGATTTTTTTTAAAAGTCAGAGATAAAGTTGTGGGGCCTACAGTAAAGCAACAGCACAGTTTATTGTACAAAGATGGAATGAGTATATTACAACTACATATATAACCACTGAAATGGACAAACTGTCTAGAGGACATAACTAAGTTGATTATTATGGCACTAGTTTGTTTTAATTGACAGGTTGCTGAAAGGAGATAGGGTTCGAATAGAGGGAAGAGGCAAATGGCAAAGGTCCTGGGACCAGGGGCCAAACCCTGGACAGAGATGTCAAACCTATATAAATGGCTCACAGACTCTACACATGCAAAACTGTTGGTAAATGGTAAATCATTATTAAAGTAGAAAAAAAGTGTCATTCCACTTGGAATGCGGAGGTTGTGGGTTCTAAACCCACTCCCACAGACTGCCACTGAGCAAGACACACACACACACACACACATATATATATATATATATATATATATATATATATATATATATATATATATATATATATATATATAGTGGGGAAGCTGTACAATATAGATGTACAATATAGATTTTAGACTGAGGCAGTGGTTAAACTTCAAACTAACAACATTAAATTCATAACCAGAACTACAGTGAAATTTTTAGATCAAACTTGTTCACTTATTGAAATGAACTGATTAGAGTCAACAAAACCACCCAGAAATCTATGGTACCAATATTTATTTTTGAAGGAGAAGTTGGTAAAAATAATGTCTCTAAATGTGCAATTTGGATAGACATGCCTCAAAAGATTTTCTGTTGGATTATAGCAAAAGTGGCTCTAAAAATTATTAACACAGTAGGTCTAAATACATAAAACCTCATTAACCTTTAAATTAAAGTACTTTGTCCTATAAAATCCAAATCAAACACTGTATGAGGTAATAACATGCTGGTGATAACATGACAAAAATGCATGTTATTCAATGCTTTTTTAAATGATAAAATTCAAACTTCTTTTGAAATTGTTATGTTTAAGCTATGTCTGCAGGAAGGTGACTTTTCTTACCAAGAGCTGGGTCAGCACATTCTTTGTACACCTGGGGGGTGCAGTAATCAGCACTGCCTGAGGCACAAGCAACACAAACAACAGCTCTAAGTGTCTTTATCCAAGTATTCACTGATTGCTTTAACGCTCATACAACAGATGTTTGTGTCCTACCGGGCATGTGCACCATGCGGCAGTTACAGTTGTCGAATAGATAGCGAGTCTCACAGTCTATGCGGCAAGCTGTGATGCTGTAAGTTTCAAAGAATTCTGAATCCATGGGTGTCACCTTACAGTCTCCCCAGGGTGGGGGCAGATATATGAGCTGCAATGAAAACAAACAATTCAGGTCTTCATAAATCAAAAAATAAAAAAAAAACTTTAAAAGCGGAAAATCAAGCATTTGTTAAATTTGAAAATTAGGAGGATTGAATAGTAGTTATAGACTGAGCATGATTTACAATCTATTATTTTAGAAACTGGACCTATTTACCCAAAAGTATAGATATAAACCAAAACATTAAATCCAAACAAGACAATAGCTAAAGATATTTTGCAGCATTTTGCCTTTGCTTCCAAAGGTCAAACAATCTTCATAACTGTGGAAAACAAACATACAGTGACTGACAGGAAATAATAAGGCATATTTGTTTTTTCCTCATCATCCAGAAAATGTAAAAAAAATCCAGACAGTGTTTCCAGATTTCAAAGAGTAAAAAATATGATTGCTGCTTAAAATGCAGATTAGTATTTTATCGAACAAAAGTTTTTTGACTGCCACATTCGTGGCACTAGTTGCCTTTATGAACTGCAATCTAATCAAGACAGGAAACAGAATCTGTAACACTCGGGGCCGACCGGGACTTTAAGGCTGACTTGGAGGAGGGCACCCTGACTAAAGTTTAACTCTTTCCTGCAAACACCTGGAAAACATTTAGACCAATGCATCACAGTTTCTGACATGTGATGAAAAGGAAAATAATTACAAACATACTATTAGAGCACTATACAGTGGTGCTTAACATGGTGTATGGAGTATAGGCTGACCAAATGTCCTCTTTGGTCCACATACATCCACTAATCATTTTTTGTCCAGGGCATCTGATGGGGTTCATATATTATTAATGAAAATGTTGGCATTTTATCATTTTTCATTTAACCAATAGGCCTTTTCTAAAATCACTTGGTGCAAGCATGAAATATGACAGTCTTAATTTGATATGACATCATCCCTGAGCTTATGCTGTTTGGGTGGTTCTTTTCCACATACAGACAGAACAGCTGCCATTTACAAGATGTCAGAATAAAGTATAATTATTAATGACACACAAGTGGAGAAACTTTAAACTTTTCATAAAATATGAATTAAAGAATAGAATGTGCCTCGGGAATTGGATTAAAGTGAGAAACAGAACTAAAATCTAAGCTTCACATTCTAGAATATGTACCCGCTGCTCCTGGCAGGAGACAAACGTCTGAAAACCTGGTGAAACACCAAATCCCAGCTGGTCGATGAAGGGTGGCTCCTCCTGACTGTGGATCTGAACTTTGATCCCAGCTTCAAATGAAGTCTCATCTGGGTAGGGGGACAAAGATAAAGAGAGAGTGAGATAATAGATAAGAAAGGTATTACCAGTGAAACTAACACGTTTGCCTTTCAAACACACCAATGAAATTGACTTTTTACCTGTTTCTCCCCAGACTGGCAGGTATTCATCCTGCTGAATGTCCAGCATGATCTCCAGCCCGTTGCCCATTCCGCCTTTGGTAGTGATGAGTGGGGGTCGTCCATCTCCACCGGCATTGAAGGTGTAACATTTCCCGTAGCGCGTAAAAACCTAAGTGACACAAAGGAAGTTCAGAGTTGGGTTGTCTTACAGGAATCTGTCAGGCTTTTCCACTTGGGGTCAGTGTTGGACTCACTTTCTTACTGTAGGTTTATGTGTCGTTGTGGTTGGGTGTTAATATGATAGCATTTATATATATGCAACAGAAATAGCATGACATAAATGTGAAGCTGGGAAGATATAACAGAAAGAAGAATGTAAGAGTGAGCAGTAAAAAAAATGGTTAACAGAAGGTATCCTCTTGTGGGCGTGTAAGTTACACAATCAACCCAGTGAGGTGATGGGAACTGGCAGAGTGGGGATTTAACATTCTCTTGCTCACTCTTTATGGCACTTGTAATGGACCTCATGTTGCCATGGATACCAAGCATCTCAGCCAGTAAGAATGCTGGCTTAATTTTCAAAGAAAGCTAAAACACAGATGTTAAATCAAGCTTCCGGTTAATACGAACAACAAATTTCATTGAAAAAAAAAAAAATCGAGCACTGAAGGACACTAATAGACTGTTTGGATCACAGGTAGGAAAGTTGGGATGCAAAGTGAAGTAGACAAAAGATGGAGGGAATTTTTCCTCTCATGCATTGAGAGAGCTTTTGTTTGTCACTTTGGCAAAGATTGACATATCTACGTTAAGAAGGGAGCAAGCCAAACAAGTAATTGCGCAGAAAGAGTTTGGATCTCGCTGCAGGTAGTTTAAACATTTGGGGCCATCTATCACGAAAAGTCAGCAAGGGACTGCTGCTGGTTCCAGCTGACGCAGCCATCAATATGAAAAAAACAAACAAAACATTTACCACTAAAAAGGAACAGAAAGGCAGAGTATTACAATTATGCACACATTGGGCTGCAGTATTTACTTAGCGTTTCATGTGCTTTGGAATAAAAAGGTGCATTATGAAAAAAATAAGGGAGTATGAGCACAGTATTAAGAGTGATTGGAGATTTTCTGTGTCAGTGAAAGCAGCACAACAATATTCACACTCAGCTCATACTGGAGTCAAAAAGCTGAGAGAAGCAATTCTCACAGCAATTATAAAATATGACATTGGCTCCTAGTTTAATCCTCCAGAATGATGCTATAAATACACCGAGCTAAATGTTAGAGCTTAAAGTGTTTATTTTGCAGGATAATAATAGTCTGTATGCAATAAGGTTCAGTCATAAATAAAACTAAGCTAAGTATAAGAACTATTTGTTTTTCCCTTTAAATCCCAGTTTAACTATACCTAATTTCACATGCCATCATCATGCAGATTTAAAAATCAGCTTTAATAATGATAAACTGGCTGGATGATGAAGATGACCAAGGAAATTTACTAGATTTCTCCTTGCTGACATCAACAGAAGGAAATTTAAAACAATAATACGGTCTTCCGTTAGCTTTTTTCAGGACATTAAGCAGATTGCTCAACACAAAGGCGGACCCTAATAGAAAAAAAGAAAGCCCTTCATAGCAAAAGAATTTATGAAAGTAAGGAAGTAGTTGTAATTATTTCACTTACAATCAATGCTTTTGATAACCAGATGAACCATTTAAAGCTACAATCCTTTCTTTCAGTGTCAAATACAACCTGTAGCATCACTGATTGATTCGGAAACTGCACTGATGATCTTAAAGTTACCTACTGAAAGCATAAATTCCCTGTACATCAAGTAGGATTTAAAACATTCACGTACGGTAGCAGAAAGGCACTCCAATATAAAAAAAGGGATCAACAGCACTGTAGTTTTTCCACAGCCTGCACCTATAAGGATGTCAACGAATACAGGATCTGGGCTTTGGTGAGAAGGGCAGCCTGACTGGAGAATATTAAAGCCATTGGTCATTGTTAGGAAGGCGTTTAGCTGTTTAAAACAGCTTTTTCAATAAGCCTACTGATGGTTATGATGGTCTTGTTGTTTTGCAGTAGCAGTAGATGTTCCTGGGGGAACATCTGACAAAATGGACGTGGATTATTATTTGAGTTAAATCATATATTAGGACAAGTAGAGCTTTCCTAAGGAAGGGTGAGGGTAAAACAGTGAGATAGCAGCAGGAAGAGCTTAGTTGGTTTATGATTTATTCTGTTTTTGGCGATAGTTGACAGCAAATAAGACTTATTAATGTTTTTGCTGATGAGCTTAGAGAAGGAAGACTATATATGACCAATGACAGATATAACTTGGAATTGTAGGTTATATCTGTGAAGCCTCTATTTATAGATGATGTACTGAGCCTGCAGTCCAGATTTTTGCCATCTGCATTCAGCTTTTCGACAGTCCTTCCTGGTGTAGCACTTCTATAATGAGAGGTTTTGCTGACAGAGATCTAATGTTAATTAAACTGAGTTTATACAACTTAGTGTCTATTAGTAACTCTGTGTCTAGCTGTACCTGAGCCTTTGTAGATTTTAAGTTTGATTGTTTAGTACTATGTCTTATCCTTTTAGCCTTGCTATATCTATAACATAGTAGCACATGACTATCTCCTATCAGGGGCCCAATTTTTTTCCTTTAGACTTATAGTTTCTGTTAGGGTTACCACTGGGGCCTAAAATGTATCACAGAAAACGGCTTTGAAGGCGATCGATAAGGAGGTGCTGGTCTAGTAGCGCGACCAAGTCAAGCAGCGTCGGTATATATTGACATTAAATATGTAGGATTCAGTGCTCACATTTCTTTTAGTTCAAATAAACAGAACTAAAAAGGAATGCAAACAACATAAATAAGCTAAAGATGCCAATGAATTTATCAACTAACGATAATTTCTCTAAATAAATGACATCAATTTTCTAATTCTATTAATATTAATAATAATTAATAATAAAAAAATACCAGGGCTTTTCATCTGAACACCCTACAAGGAAACATCATAGGTGGAAAAAAAGACTGTTTGCCATCTGACAGTTTTGGTGTTAAGAAAAATAGTTGGTGTTAAAAGTTTCTAGAATAAAAAGAGTGAGTTTGAGATTTGGGAGCCTTATAAAAACCTGAAAATTGAGAAGACACTGAAGCTCAGTATAAATATATTCTTTGCTATGTATTTTGGTGTTCTTTCAAATAAAAAATCTTTCTGATAAAGAAAACAATACAAATATTCCATGTTATTTTGGTTTAGTTAAATAGGTTGAGGCAAATGAATTAATTGATGAGGGCATTTGTGACACAGGCTGAGTGTCACATGTTAATCATTGTGGCCAGTTGCAGCTACTAAACTAGAAACTAATCACGGAAACAAAAGTGCAACACCAAGGAAATCAAATTCTTCAGTTTTGAAATCTGTGCAAGAAAAATAGTCTTCCATTTCATTTTCTATCCACTCGGCTGGAGTTGCCACTCTCTACACACTCATTTTACCCACTGATCACACACACCAGGCTGATGGCTGGATGAACAAAAAGAGGAAAAAAGGAAGGGCTCTGCCCTTTTACCTACAGGCAGAAGAAAAATGTGTTGACCGATCGGCTGGTTGCACAGTATAAACAAATCAATCACTGCATAAATGTTAAATGGTGTATATGAGAGGTGCATAAAATTCTCCAGCAGTGTGATCGATGTACAGATTTGAGTTTATTCCTGATAACTCTTGGTCTTAGCTGTATAACCCGAACATGTAGACATATATCAAAAAAAGATTGTGCAGCTTCAAATTTGTTTAGTTTTTTTTTTACAATAAAAAATGCTCTCCAGCAGCAGAGAAATAATATTTCCAAAATTTGACTACAGATGTCCTATTATTTGACATTTGTTTCAATCTAAAAAACAGTATAAACTGCAAATCAGTCATTTTAGAAATACTTTAATTCCCTAGTATACTTTCAACAGACTATAATCTGCATAGATTTATGGTCCATCAACCTGTCACTCACAAGTTATTTTTCATGCATTAAAAAGCTCTCACCAGTGCACAGCGGTAATAAATCAATATGCAAATAATTATGCATAGTTGTTTTATATATGCACCTCAAGTTTAGAAGGAACCTCTAAAGGCTAATTCGTGCACTCTACCACGCATTTGGCAAGGTTTAAATACAGCCTTGCAGCCTGCGACTCAGTAAAAGATTTCTCAGAAGGTTACGTTCAGTCCATTAGTGCTCTCCCTGTTTAAAAGGGATTTTTTAAAGACTTGAAAGCTGGCTCTGTAAAGTGAAAACACTTTCACTATTATTAAGCTGTATGCTTAAAAACCCACCACTGGGACAAGGGAAGCAAGGAGCAGTAAACAATGGACAAAGCAACAACAAAAAACAGGTATAAAAACCCCCCACAACAATATAATATATTAATTTGTCCAAAGCCGCTAGCTGTAACAATGAATGATTAAAAGTTTATGCATGGTATTTGTTGTAATGTGCTATGTCAGTTAGTACTGATCATGCCCACAGCTAATGGGACAACACATGAAGTATTTGGTTGTGCACTAGAATAAAACATTAACAGGGACATCATAAATCAGAGAGCCTAAGTTAATTGTTCTCTTGTTCTGCATAAAATATGAAAATGTGCTGATCTCACTTTTCACTTTGCTGTCTGGTAGCTGGTATCTAGCTGATAAAAAGGATTTCCAAAACCAAAAACAGCCTATTTGAAAAGAATTTTACCAAGGAAAATTAGTCAGATCTTTTTGTTTCTGTCTCTCTAAAAAAATAAAAAAAAATAAGCGAGCTTAAGATTTTAAATGTTTTAACTTTTCTTTCTTTTTATCCCCAGTCCTTTTTACTTAGGTTGCTGAATTTTTTATTATTTTTGTTACTGCTGCTTGCAAAACATCTGTTCAAATGCTTATTTTTTCAATATTTAATGTGGTCGAAAAATACAAAATAGTAATTCATTTTAAAATAAATATAAAAGAGTGCATATGAAAAACAAAATTGCACTTTAGAATCAGATAAATTCAGTAATCCTCTATATTCATTTCTGCCAAGTCAATACAAACCAATTTTTGCTTCCATAACAACTGCAGCTCTTGTTGGGTGTGTTTTTATAAGCTTTGTACATATGGAAACCAAATTCCTCACAATATAACAAAAACTCAGCTTGAGTAAAGAGTCTCTGAATATAATTTTCCATGCCTTCTCAGACATTCCTAAATGGAGCTGAAGTGAGGCATTCCAAAACTTAAATATGTGCATATTTAATGTCCTCCAATGCATCTGATGTGGTATTTTCAGGCTATAGGATTCGGAGGGGAACTTCTGCAGCAGTCTGAGGTCTCTGCTGTCATGATTGGTTTTAAATCAAAGCCACATGCAGAACACAACGGAGGCTGGGTAAAAGTTTAACAGAGTTTATTGAAGTTAGTTTGACACAAGAACATGAACTGGATCTGGAACTGGTCCGGGTTGGGTTCACTGATGTCTGCAGAGATGGATAGTTTGATTAGCCAGGCAGTCAGATGATCAATTGAGTCCTTTAAGATAATTCTGAGTCTACCTTGAAGGAGTCCAGACTTCTCTTGTGAGAGAGGGAACCGTTGGGTCCAGAGACTGTTGGTTCAGCAGAGTGCACAAGCAGCAGCAGCGTCTAGCTTCTGACTTTGAATGGCAGACCTTGATCAGAGTTTCCAGCTCTTCTCTGAGAGCAGCAGGGAAAATCCAGATAGGAATCTTCAGGTTTGGCTCACCAGGGCTGGCAGGCAGGTTAAGCTCACCCAGAGCTTCAGGCTTGAGACAGGTTTCCAAACTAAGATCAACACTGCGGCGTTGAAGGAAGGTCTGGCAGCTGCTTATGTAGGGAAGGTCTCCTGATGAGTAGATGAGTCTCAGGTGTGCTGGAGGCTCCAGCCCAGGAGACCACGGCGCACTCTGCTGGTGGAAGGTGGTACATCCCCAGATCCCATCATCTGCGTAGTTTAATTGACTACTTTTCTGCACCTATCTCAATCCAAACCTCATCCACTAACCAGTTGCTCTGTCCCTGTTGAAGAATAGTATCTTCACAGCATGATGCTGCCAGAACCATGCTTCCCATATGGGTCATGCATTCTTAGTGATGTGTGTAATCGTTGAAAATAAAAATAAAAAAAGAATAAACCCTAACCCTACTCATGATGGAAGAGAAAAATGTATGGTGATTACAAAAAGAGCATGTATGGGATACTTTGGTAGAACAGATCAAACAAATGCTGGTTTATGTTCTATTTAATGCCAATTACCCTTTTACAGTGCGGTAAGGCAATCCTGATGTAGCCGAAACACACAGAATCACTCCGCTTTGGAAAACATATCTGCAAGTGTTTTGTGTGTTAGAAACACATCTGTAACAGGCTTTGTGTACAAAACACAAAGAACAGTTTGCTACTCTGTGTGTTTTTGTGTGTTAGTCTAATTTTATTTTTGCAAGCCTTACATTTGTGTTTACTGATATATTTTTTGATTTGTAGGACACACATTGACCACCGTATGATACTATCAGGCAACTGAGGCAAAAAGTCCAAAAATGTAAAAGAATACTGAAAACCAAAATCTAGGAGAACTTCAAGGAAAAACCCCCAAGAGGAGCCAGGAAACAACGGAGCAACCAAACAACAACAAGGAACCAGCAAACAGAGACTGAAAATGAGGTGTATAAATGGAAGACTGATCAAAGACCAGGCTAATCAGCAAATTGGGAGTAGGTGTGGACAGAGGAGTCCTGAAGGGAGCTAGGGAAAAAGAGACTGACACAAGAGGGTAGCAGAGTGTAAACAATAACAAAGAACTCAAATACAATAAATAATTACAATAAAACAAAATCAAAATGAAACCAATAAACTAGAAAACACAGAAAGATCTGAATCAAAGTATAACTGAATACTCAAATTTTTTTTAAAAAATAGAACCCAAAAGGGCAGTCATAACAAATACAGCATTTAGTTGGAGACATTCATGGGATGATAATGGCTGTGAAGCTACGGCTGACATGAACAGCTTGTTTTGAGGTATCAATATATCATAATAAAATTTAAAAAAAGCTAATAAAAGATGTCCTCTTAAAACATGCTCAGCAGCTCCTGTCTGTAGCTCACATGTTGGATTCACTTTGTCAGAAGACAGATCAGGGGTCCAGGTGAGGTCTGAAGTCTTTTGATTGCTTTCTTGTCTAAGTCTTTTATTTTTGTGACCAAGGTGAAACACAATGTGGATTTTTTGGCTCAAAAAATAATGAAAAACTGAAAAATGTTTAATCTCTGCCGTTGATACGTCTACATGACGTTTCAAGTCTGACCTTAGTGTACACAACTCTGGAAGAAACATTACAAAGTGTAAAAACTGATTTTCCATGTATCAGTAGTCAGCGCTATCTTCTTTAATACTCAACAACATGCGATTGAGCACAACTTAGAGTTGGCCCCTGACTGAGTCACACTGTGCATGTACCAGAGGCTCCCCATGAAATAAGATTCCACTGTTGTTGAACCCGTTTTCAAATAGTGCCATTTTCAAAGAAAAACTGAACTTTTCAGTTTTTGCCAAATTATGCTGTGTAAAGAAGGCTTAAAACTTTCTCTTACTGAAAGTCCAGAGTACTGGACTAAAATTTCTTCTAAAGATAGAATATCCTAGCTGAGTTGTGAATATAGGTAGCTCTTCAAAAATAAATAGGAAAATTTTTATTACTTCTTGGGTTAATGCCCTCCTTGCAATCCAGCCTGTCAGGTTATCTTTGTAACCTTATCTTGATAAAGTGCGCAGTTATGCTATCCTTCATTCATTTTAAGAGTATATATTGAAAAGTAACCGTTGTCTGCAAATATGACATTGAGAGAATCTTTGGAAAATATGTTTGTCTACATAATTCCACTGGGTCAGACATGCTTAGCCAAAATATATATTTGTTATTTGTATTAATTTGAAATTATTGTTATTTACATTACCTTTGAAATCAATGTGAAAACCAAGTTGAATTAAATACAGCAGTATGTGTCTGTAGTATTCATTTTTGAAGGCCGCCTCATTCTAATCCCTTGTTTCCAGAACAAAGCTAGAAATAAATAAAAGCCTCAGAGCCAAACCACACACTCCTCCGCCATTAGACCCTGAATGAATAGCTGACTCACCACACTAATAACCAGGTGGAACTGAAAGCTGCTCTAAAGAGAAAATAAATTATAGACAGAGGATCAGAAGCCAGAGGCAGGATGTTTGTGTGTGTTTTTGAGTATTAATAATGATGAGACTATGGAATGAGTAACCTTGAGTCACCATGTGTCAAACTAAAGAGGACAAATCATGAAGGGGTAGGTAGAGACGAAGGACAGGGTGATTTAATCAAAAAATAAAACTCTCTTTACACATCAACAGCATTTAAAAAGAGACTTTCTAATAAGCTACAGCTCTCCGGCTTTCTGTGACCAAACAAAGGTGACTCAGTGTGTTTTCACACAGAGTGTGTTTGATGAGAGGGATACACTCCACCTCACACAAACATGCCAAATGGGCTCAGCTTTATTTGTTGCTTCATGTTTGTAGACCTTGTTAAGTTTCTTTGCTTTCACAGACGGGCAGCCAGAGGAGTTTCAGCGAAACGTGTTGCAGCGAGAGATTTTTTCATGCTATGCATTTCAGTATTAGATGAATGGACCAAAAAGCTGATGGGATCCAATCTGATACATTTTTACATAAAAATAAGCTGTTCTTTGAAGTGAGATCAAAGGTGTTTTTCACAAACGTAGTTGTATTTAAAATAGTAAAAACCCACCTCTGTATTTAATTCTACAGAAATACTTTGATGGTTTCTTAGAGAAAAATCCAATTAAAACATTTAAATAAAATGCAAGAGGATATCTGATGGTGGCAGTGAGAATGAAGGACTGTGATGTTCAAACTCTCAGGAAATCGTTTTCTACACAGCGTGTAACACACAAGGTTTTTATACTATTAATAGATACATTTCAATTTATTTCAATACTTTTTAAACCTTTAATGTGACATAAATCCTGTATTTTTAAACTGAAAGGCTAATCTGATAAAACGAAAAAAAATGTGACCTACGTATGGATGCCTTACTTTTCTTTTTTTTTTTAAAGCTACAGTGTGTAATTTTCAGCGACATCTAACGTCCAGACTGCAGACCGCAGCAACATGAACATCTCCCCCCCACCAGTATGGCGAGCGTTACGGGACAAAATGTCTTCCACGACGTCCGCATCACCTACCTTCTCAAGTGATGAGGTTTGTTTACATAGATAATTTTACAGATAGTATTTCATTAGTCTGTGTGTTCAGTACCGTCTCAGTTCATCTCTCTCAACTTGCCGTAGTTACTTTCGAGCGTAATGGGAGATCTCGCAATTGCTAGTTTGTTGGCTCTGCGCTGCCGTAGCGCAAAGATGTCTGCCTCAATGGCTGTGAGACCCGCTCCTATGTAATTATAAATAACGAATTCTAAGGCAACGCAAATATTAAGGTTAAGAGGCTGAGCTCGTAGATGATGATAAATAACATAGTTATGTATAATATATTACATTTCTGACTGTATATCCCTGTAATTATTACACACTGTAGCTTTAAATGATCTTTTTGATTTTGATTTTAACCCAATGATCATGCATCTCTGCTCCAGTATCGACTCTTAGGCAACCGGTTTTCTTCTAGGATAGTTGGTTCCAACAGTTATCTCACTAAAAGGAGTAAACTCCCTCTACTCTAGAAATTAATTGCCTTAGAAGCATTACCCTGCTTCTACTATGTATTATAGTGGGAATATGCACACCTAGTCTCCAGCATTAGTCTTCCTTCACACATAGTCAATGGTACTATGATTGGTGTACCTGATTGTCTTGTATAGATGGGGTATAGATGGATGTATTGATAGTTACATTTGATTTTAGTGGATTTTATTTGTAAGTACCTGAATTAATTGGGCTAAATACATATAGGCTTCCTCATTTTCAAGTTTGTATTTTTTTTTTATATATATGTTTTTAAATAATCTGTTGGGATCCAGAGGCTTGCCCACCAGAGGGCGCCGAGGATCCCTTCCTGATTGTATGTGCTGCTGTTGGGATCTGGGGTGCTGTCTACCTTCCTCCACCAGAGGGCGCCGAGGATCCCTTCCTGATGGTTTGTGCTGCTGTTTGGATCTGGGGTGCTGTCTACCTTCCTCCACCAGAGGGTGTACTGGATCTCCTGAAGCTGGAGCTGACTTCACCAGCTGCTTCTCATCTGCTCATCAGGGGACCAGTACTTAAGTGGGCTGTGGACAACACTCCGGCGCCAGAGTGTTTTGCCAGTTATGGTTAGCAAGTCTGAGCCAATCTGCCTGCCTGAATCTAGACTCCCTGATTACCTGAACCTGAACCTAACCTGTTCTTGTCCTCTCTGCTTCTAGGAAGAACCTGTCTGAAAACATAAACTCTGGAAGAGTTTCTCTGTCAGAAACCTGTCGGTCTGACTAATGAAGAGTCCTGGAGATCAGAAACCCAGGAAGGGTTTCTCTGTCTGAAACCAGTCTGTCTGATCAAGGAAGAACCCTGGAGAATCAAACCTGTCAGCCCTCAGCCAGCCGCCAGCCTCTGGACCCTCCAGGTTTCCCCCCTCTGTTGCTCTGCTCAAACCTCTGAACAGGTACAAACCTGTGCTCACTCAACCAGCAAGATTACCAGGACTTCTGCTAACCATTCTGTCCCCCTCTGCAGTGAAAATCTGTCGTGACCAGTCCCTGACCAGATTTTCCCCACAACCTGTTCAGTGTTCAAACCTGTGTGTTTAACAATAAACCTTTGAACTTTTTCCCTGTCTCAGAGTGTGTTCTGCATGTGGGCTAGTAACCTGATACCCATCATGACAGAACACTCTGGCCAACAGACTAACCCAGCGGAACCACTCTGGAGGATTTATGAACAACAACAAACCCAGATACTGAGCCATGACTCCACCCCCCGTGAATTCAACCACTGTCAAACTAAAATCAACCACACCCCGCAGGAGGATACCCAGCGCGTCACATCAGAGACAGAGCCCGTTCGACTTCCTGTTCAAGATATTGATCCCCCATTCAGGTCAGAACCCAGCCCGTCGTTTGTCGAATTCAGCCCTACACTGCCTGAAAAAGTTTTCGGCAACTCAAGTAAGTGCAGGGGATTTTTGTTCCAGTGTCTGCTCCTTTTTGAGTATTATGAGTCGTGTTTTCCTGATGAGAAAAGTAAAATAGCGTTTGTCTTGTCATTTCTGTCCGGTAAAGCCCTAGAATGGGCGGAGGCCAGATTTCCCTTAGAAGCTAGTCTTAGCTGTACTTATGGGAAATTTATTCAGGAGTTTAAAAGGACCTTTAATCAAGACACTAATAAGTCTAGCGTATCTCGTGAAATTTTGGAGGTTTAACAGGGAGATAGATCCGCTTCCCATCTTCACCAGGCTAGCTCAACCCGTTTCTGCAAACACATTTATGATCGTCAGTTAACACCTTCTACCAAGAAACTCAAAATAGGCCCACCAGTCACACCCCAACCAGCTAGAGCTCCCCGCCAGCCAGATCAGGCATCAGCCTCTGAACCTGTTAGCAAACTAGTAATCCTAGCATCTGAACCCGTAACCGATCTAGCAAGCCCAGCGTCTGAATCCGTTAGCAGACTAGTTAGCCTTGAGCCAGAACCAATTAGCGAACCTGTTAGCTCAGCTCCAAAGAACCTTCGGCGTAAGAGACGGCGTCGCTGTGAGCCCGCTCTGAGCCGTCTAGAGACCCCTGAGCCAGCTCTGAGCCGTCTAGAGACCCCTGAGCCTGCTCTGTGCCGTCCAGAGACCCCTGAGCCTGCTCTGTGCCGTCCAGAGACCCCTGAGCCTGCTCTGTGCCGTCCAGAGACCCCTGAGCCTGCTCTGTGCCGTCCAGAGACCCCTGAGCCTGCTTTGTGCCATCCAGAGACCCCTGAGCATCTATTTAAAGAGGGTTCAGAATTTGGAAATACGCCTCTAAGAGCCCCTCAGCGGGCGCCCCAAATCGCCATGAGCCCTCTGCAGGCGCTTCAAACCACCTCAGGGGCTGAACCTGTGCCGCCATGGGCGTTTTCCTCGACGCTGGGACCGCAATCGTCGGGCTCCTCTGTTCCTGAATCGGAAGGCAGTCGACAGGTTCCTCTGTTCCAGAATCGGAGCCGCAATCGGCGGGCTCCTCTGTTCCTGATCCGGAGCCGCAATCGGCGGGATCCTCTGTTCCTGATCCGGAGCCGCAATCGGCGGGCTCCTCTGTTCCTGATCCGGAGCCATAATCGGCGGGCTCCTCTGTTCCTGATCCGCAGCCGCAGTCGGTGGCCACCTCGGAGCCTGTTCCGGAGCCGCAGTCGGCAGCCACCTCGGAGCCTGTTCCTCAGCCGCAGTCGGCGGCCACCTCGGAGCCTGTTCCTGAGCCGCAGTCGGCGACCCCTCCTGCTCCAGCTCCAGAGCCGTAGTCCGTGGCCCCCTCTGAGACTGTTGCTGAGCCGCTGAAGAGGGGACGGCGTTACCCTTGGGGCTTCCTGTTGAAATTGGGGCGTCGTCCTCCTTCTAAACTCCTGCAGCGGCGGAGACGTCGTCCTCCTTCTAAACTTCTGCAGCAGCGGAGACGTCGCCCTCCTCCGAAGATTCAGCAGCGACAGAGAGGTCATCCTCCTTGAACCCTCCTACGTCGCCTGACCCGCAGCCGGTCTCCAGAACGTCTGTCGTGCCTCCGGACCTGCAGCCGGCCACCTGAGACCCTGCCTCGCTGCCGGCCCCACGGCCGGCCACCTGAGACCCTGCCTCGCTGCCCGCCCCACGGCCGGCCACCTGAGACCCTGCCTCGCTGCCGGCCCCACGGCCGGCCACCTGAAACTCTGCCTCACTGCCGGCCCCACGGCCGGCCACCTGAAATTCTGCCTCGCTGCCGGCCCCACGGCCGGCCACCTGAAACTCTGCCTCGCTGCCGGCCCCACGGCCGGCCACCTGAAACTCTGCCTCGCCGCCGGCCCCACGGCTGGCCTCCTGAGACTCTACCTCCAGAGACTTTCTTGCCCTCCTTGCCTGGTTCCCGCTCCGCCCACCCTGGGTGGGTTGTTTTTTGTTATGAACTCTGTTTTTGTATTTTCTTGCCCTCCTTGCCTGGTGCCCCCTCCGCCCACCCTGGTTGGGTTGCTTTTTGTTTTTTGTTTAGCATGGACTGTTCTGAGGGCGTCTGGAATCCGCCCTTGAGGGGGGGGCTCTGTTGGGATCCAGAGGCTTGCCCACCAGAGGGCGCCGAGGATCCCTTCCTGATGGTTTGTGCTGCTGTTGGGATCTGGGTTGCTGTCTACCTTCCTCCACCAGAGGGCGCCGAGGATCCCTTCCTGATGGTTTGTGCTGCTGTGTGGACCTGGGGTGCTGTCTACCTTCCTCCACCAGAGGGCGTACTGGATCTCCTGAAGCTGGAGCTGACTTCACCAGCTGCTTCTCATCTGCTCATCAGGGGACCAGTACTTAAGTGGGCTGTGGACAACACTCCGGTGTTTTGCCAGTTATGGTTGGAAAGTCTGAGCCAATCTGCCTGCCTGAATCTAGACTCCCTGATTACCTGAACCTGTTCTTGTCCTCTCTGCTTCTAGGAAGAACCTGTCTGAAAACATAAACTCTGGAAGAGTTTCTCTGTCAGAAATCTGTCTGTCTGACTACTGAAGAGTCCTGGAGATCAGAAACCCAGGAAGGGTTTCTCTGTCTGAAACCAGTCAAGGATGAACCCTGGAGAATCAAACCTGTCAGCCAGCCGCCAGCCTCTGGACCCTCCTGGTTTCCCCCCTCTGTTGCTCTGCTCAAACCTCTGAACAGGTACAAACCTGCGCTCACTCAACCAGCAAGATTACCAGGACTTCTGCTAACCATTCTGTCCCCCTCTGCAGTGAAAATCTGTCGTGACCAGTCCTTGATCAGATTTTCCCCAGAACCTGTTCAGTGTTCAAACCTGTGTGTTTCACAATAAACCTTTGAACTTTTTCCCCTGTCTCAGAGTGTGTTCTGCATGTGGGCTAGTAACCTGATACCCATCATGACATAATCAGGTTTAAGTAGTGGTCCTATTCTTAGGAAATTCAGGGAATAGAGCTTAGTCCAACTTATTTGGCAAGCCAAACAAGTTTAACAATGGACCGAAAAGAGAAAATTAAATGATAGGTTTGGGAAAGTTTAAAGACATTATCTGTAATAAGTGTGGCTTTTTTAGGAAGTAGTTGAAGAGAGAATTATTGTAGCTGCTTTATGGGATTTGTTCCTTGATGGTGTAATGGAGTGTTTCTCAATTTTTTCTGAAGGTCAGAGTGAGAATAATAAATGAGAATTGATCATGTAAATCAACAGGTTCAGGGCATTGACTTGTAGATCTTATGTTTGCAGCTGCACAGGGTGAAGGGCAGCACTGCTTTATTTATCACCTAATCGGTGTGAACAGCCAGCCCACCTGATGTTTATTGAGAAAAGTAATGAGAACTCGAAGAGCAGCTGTTGGCCTAACTTCTTCAAAATGAATGCAAGTGTTATTTCCCAAAAAGAAACAACATTGGTCTTCTTTTTTAACCGATAAATATGATATTGCCTTCCAACTTTAAGTTCTTTATTTTTGATTAAAGCACCTATATCCGGCACAATACAAGTAATCCTTCTCCCCAGACACTTCCTTCCTCTCTGGTTGGCATTGTTCTCCCTTGGTCCCTCTGTGTCTCCTAAACTATGATGTTCTTTTCCCTGTGGATTCCTCTCCCTCTCGTGTCCCACTACCTAACCCACTCCTGCCTCATTTGATAAATATTTCACAGGCCAGTAGTGACAAGCCGCCACCTCTCTTATCCTTTTCCCAGAAAGCCGCCCATCTCTCGGTACCTATCACCTCTGGAGGCGATTTAGTCATTGTACGGAGTAATAGGGCATCCCAGGGGACTGCAGGACACCAAACAGTACATAAAAATGATGGATAAAAAAGGAAATATGTATTCAGTAAGGTTATATTGGAATTTCTGATGGGATGGCCTGATGTCAAAGTCAGGACTGTGCTGACCTTAGCTTTATTGCAGCATGACAGAATGAATATAAGATTAGCCCTGTACTGTAAAGCAAGAAACAAACATCAAGCCTGTTAGAAGTAGTGAGGCAAACCTCTATAATCACTTTAAACGGAAAACTATGTGATGTAGAATAGCTACATAAAAAAGCATATATCAAAATATATATAAAATGTTAGCTGTGCCATAAAAAATATTTTTTTAAACCCAGATAATTACATTACTAATGCAGTTTGTAATCAACTTTAATTGACCTAATTGTTTACTTCTTCAATGGTATGTTTACTATTCAGCTTTAACTACTTGTGAGATATAGAGAAACAATGGTCATGTTTCTATCCAAATGGGGTCCTTTTCATGAAGCAGGTTTACCAAAAACTTTTCTAAAAAGTTTTCTAAACCTAAAAAAAAGGGAAACTCTGACTTTCCTAAGTTTCCCATGTTTCCGCTCTCATTACAGCCAATCATGCTGTTTTATTTCCTGATTTAGTACAATTTGTGTTGTAGTTTTGTGCATAACAAATATATATATCATTCTTCACTATGTCCCACATTAGGTTTTTAAAACAAACATTGCATATTCGTTTGACGAGAATCTTATTAAAGAATGATCGGCACATTTTCACAGATAATTATATATTTATAGGGAGAGGATTCTACAATTCAGTTGACAGGACATGAGATTACTTGTTTTTTGGTTTGTTTGGTTTATTTAGTTATACTTACAGTACATGAAGAACTACTGGAATTATTTTCAGATTACCCATAAATAGATTAAATAATTCTGCGGGAAAGAGGAATTATTTTAGGGTTAGGATTCACTCGATGATAACAACCTAATGAGCCTCCTGGCACAATCTGAAGGCATTCTATGGGACTGATAGCCACTTACAATAGCCATTTATTTATTGGGACGACAACATCTTAAAGCAACAGTGTGTAATTTTCAGCGACATCTAACGTCCAGACTGCAGACTGCAGCAACATGAACATCTCCCCCCCACCGCTTCTCCCCCCCAACAGTACGGTGAGTTTTACGGGACAAAATGTCTTCCACGACGTCCGCATCACCTACCTTCTCAAGTGATGAGGTTTGTTTACATAGATAATTTTACAGATAGTATTTCATTAGTCTGTGTAGGGTATAGATTTCATGTAGACTTAAGATAATAAATATCGAGCGTAATGGGCGATCTCGCAATCGCTAGTTTGTTGGCTCTGCGCTGCGCTACTTACAGTACACATTAACTCGAGGAACAATCTTCTCCTTCGCCATCTTCCTCTACTTTCCAGCTGTAGCTCTGTTTCTCTATCTTTTAAACATATTCTCCTTTTTTATTCTATTCTTTTGCTTTTCTGCATTAAAATCTCTAGTCCCAGTGGGGTGAAATAGACATTTCCTGTTGCCTGTTGTTATGTTGACTCGTCGAATCGGTGTTCCCATGATAATGGCTTTTCATACTTGTCGTGCATGTGCTAAATCTGAGTAGTTCTACTTGAAATTGATTGAACTAACTCATAGCAACCACTGTGAAACCCAAACCTCAGAGTTCCAAACTGAGGGACTGCACAGGAGAAGTATATAAAGGAGACAGGACAAAGCCTGAGCTAACCAGCAGACGAGGAGCAGGTGTGTAAAGAAGAAACTAGAAACTAGGGGAAAGGAGATTGGCAAGAAAGGGTAACAAAAAAACACAACACTGCTTTAACATGTCTAGAAAAAACTACAACAATACAAAACGGAAAAGAAATCAATGACCAAGAAAACAGAATGACATAAATAAAAAAGATCACCTTAAGTCAGTGAAAAAACATTTCTTTATTTTTATTTGAGGGAGCGTATTTTTTTCAAATGTTGCCATTTTCATCAAGTTTTTCTGAAGGGATACTTAAAAATTTGCATTGGAAATAAGCTTACGGAAAAGCATCTACTGTAATTATAACGTCCTGTCGCTAATCTTTGAACTTTTTTTCAGACAAGTTGTACTTAGAACAAACTATCAAATGAATGACAATAAAAAAAAAAAACATTAGCAGCTAAACATAGCCGGGTTATCCATGTCAGTTTTTGAAAATGAAAAGCTCAAAACGGCTGAATGCTTCCTTTGTTCATTTCCTACAGCTTTGTTTTGGTTCAGCTGCTATTCAGGGGTTTGCTACAGCATGTTATTAAAACTTGCTCACTGCAGTTAACAAAATCCACAACACAACAACAAAAGCCACAATGCGACAAGAAAATCTACAACTGTAGACAAAATCAAGCAAATGAAAAACAGTAGAGTTATATCAATAAAGAAAAAATAATTAGTGTCAGCTTCTAATTATCAGCACAAATTATCACAGCAAGATGGAAGAAAATCTTTATACATCGAACATAAAAAACAAAAATCCGTGGTGCTAATTATTGTACCATCTTTATCAGAACAAAACAATCATATTAAAAGCCATCAGAGAGCCTGTAAAGAGACACGACGGGAAGAAGCCTGAGAACATGAATCTGTTACTTTATCTTTTGCTGCCTCAATGTTTTTTAACGGGTTCAGTAAAAAGCATGATTATGTTTTTATAAAACGTTATAGACATACCCCATTTTGCAGTATATTCGATTAAGCTGCCATTGACAAGTGGTGATGGAATTAAAACCAGCTGTTTAATGCATAACTTGCTGTAAATCTGTCTGTGGCTATTTTTTGTTAGAAAAGGGACGGGATTTGGGGCGGGGGTTGGAGGGAGGTGTCAATCAGTAGACAAATAGAACTTCCTCATGTGTCATGATTATTTTCTTTTTCCTTTCTGTATTTAACTTTATATTTAGTTTTCTCATCATTTTATTTTATTTTTTTTCTTGCATCACTTAGACATTGTCTACCTACTAATTTGTCTTACAATTAAATGAGCGTATTTGATTAGCTAAAAGCAGTTGAACTAGCTGTTGTACTGGAGACGAGTGATTATAGAAGTTTGGGAGGTGAATTTCTTCACAGGTGGATTTCTAGTTTAGAATATTACAGGAAAAAGATTTGCAGGTGAATAAAAAAAATATGAATGGAGAAATGCGTAAGACTCATAACAAATATCAATTATTAGGTGGAAAATATTGGCAACCAATAAACAACAGTTCTGCTTCAAACAATAAAATTTAAAAATGTATATTTCTTCATGTTTCAGTTATGTTATATACTGTAGATATACTTTTATCAGCAATAAAGATTATTTATATAATTTTTTATTATATTTCACACCTAACAATTTCAAGTGTGGGCAGGGAAAACCACAGCTTTCAGGTTTTTTCCTTTGTTTTTGGAAACACTGATGATTGTCTTGTAATTAAAGACGCAAATTAAATTGGCATTCGTACTAAGAGTTTGGTTAATTAAGCTACGTCTTTGTGGTAGAATTAAAAGTAGCACAGTTTCTTTACTGTGAAAATAAAACCTCTGATATGAATCCAACAGTAATTAAAGAGAGACGGGGGAAAAAAATGGAAATTTGCAACAGAAGAAGATAATAACTGATCGAGCAGAGACTGGAGGCTTTCATCGCTCTCTGAGGGCAGCTAATTGATGTTCTAAAGGAACCCTGGTAGATGGAGTGTAGCAGCAAATGCACCTGTGAGGAAATAAAGCCCAAAGGAAAGAGACACAGCTTTTCCATTCTGTTAAATGAGATAGGGGAAGATTTTGGCTGAAATGTATAAAAACATTACTTTAAAACATCCCTTTAACAAATACAAAATCTTTAAGATATAAATTTGCCAAGTTAAACAGCCACAGCTTATAGGAGATAAATGAGACTTGCAGATGATAATCTCGGATAGGCACTGCCCACCCCAAACCGAATGAGTGTATCTTGATGAGCCGATCCATATGGGAAGCTAAAACCTCCTCTGCCTGTCTCCTGCTTGCACGCCTCAATCATCACTACAACTGCCTACAAATCTCCTGTCAGCCTGCGCGAGCCAGCCATGCAACTCATCCCACGCTCACACTCAACTACGAGAGAAATGGCAGGGAAGCAGGAAGACCATCGCTGCAGTGTTTAGTGCTTTCATGAGTTGCTTTCCCACTACAGTTCCCTCTCAGTTGCAAAAGTCCTCCTGCACAAATCCCCGCTGACAAAGAGGAAAGCTGAATTTTTGAAAGTTTTCATATGTCATATGCAGCCCTTCACTTAATAAAAAAAAAAACAATTGAAAGAGACCTAAAGTTTACATGCTTTGCAGATGTACATACATGCATATGTAGGTATTTAAAGTAAAGCTTTCAGTGTAAACACATTTTTAGATGAACTTAAAAAGCTGCACCCAACTGTCAAAAAAATCTATTTAAACTTTCAAGTGACTTGTGTTATGTGAAAACTGTCTTAGATCCTCACAATCACACCTCAGGGGATTTCTATTTCACAGGCACACACAGTACAGCCTGCTATTATCCTCTGCCCACTCGTGCCATCTATGTACCCCTAAAACCAGCCACACATGAAGAAATTCCTCAATGAAGTCTGAAATCACCATAATTGATGGAGGACACATATCTAATTTTGGCCTATTTTAGTGTGGAATGTTTCATGAAATGATCTGTTGTTAGACTTGATTTAGAGGGGTTTTATTTATTTTACCTGTGCCAACAATTGTTTTAAAAACTAAAAAGACTTAAAAGACACTTTTAATTACAATATATAGAGGAAAGACAGTGTTGTAGTATTTTACTCTTTTAGCATTTTGGCTCTAGAACTGTCACAGTAATGACATAATAATCAAGTTTTTGTGTTTATACTATAATGCTTGTGCTAAGTGGAAGGAAACACACATGCATCCATTTGCACCCGTTCTATATTCATAACTTTATCTTTCTATTATCTTTCTTTTTGTTTCTAAAGAAATATAAATGGCCATTTTGGCCCTAAAGTGTTTACTGGATTTCTGCTTTTTTACATCAGGCTTTGTGTGATAATTTCACCTAAGTTTTCCACTGAGTGATCACTAGACTTTCTATATTTTCTGTCAAGCTGTAAGCACATCCATTATTTGTGTACTTTTGTTACAGAAATATGTTAGTTTTCTACTTTCCTGGTTCTGTTAGGGGTCAGGGTGGGTGGGGATGTTTTTCAGCTTATCCCAGCAGTCACCAAGTTAGAGCCGCCAAACACCTCTGGCCAGTTGCCAATTCATTGCTGTGCCAACATGCATGTTTTTGAAATGAATGCAGCCACAGAGAAAACAGAGAAAGCATAGATACATTGATGGATTTTATCAACATTCCTGTAGGGAATTAAAACACAAAACTACTAAACTAAACTGACAAATAAAATAAATTTTAAACACTTTAAGTAACAGAAGCTCTGAATAAAACACTAAATGAATTAATCTGGTTTATGTTACAGTTGATCTCAGCATCATGTCTTATATTGACTCACAGGAAGACTGGTTGATTTTCTGTGCTACCTGTTAATTTTGATAGTATGAGATTAAGCTCTGTCCTGTACAATGCTACAGCACACAATTGGTCAGGAGGAACTGAGACTGGAGAGTCTGATAATAGTGGGTTATTTCTGTCCAGTTTAAAATAGTCCACATTGCCAGATGATTGCATGTCCGCCTGGCTGCTGAGTGTTACCTTTGAGTAAAACATTACTCTCTGTAAAGATGGAGCTCAGCTCATTAAATGCTTCTGGTCAGAAGTTTATGTCTGCTCATTATGGCTCTTTCAGGTTTGGGATTTTAATGAAGGACTTAAACAGATTTTTTCCCAAACTTGAATGATTTTATTGTACAGGGACATTTTCTATCAAAAGTATATTTAAAGGTGGAACTGACGTTTTAATGTTTGAGGTCTAACCTATTGGTACGGCCAGATCTGATCCACCTGTCACCTTCAGATGAAAAGGTTGAAAATATTCAAGAACCTCCCATTTATTACAGAAGTCCACTTTATTTTCTATTCTTATTACATTATTAGGAAAAAATAAAGCTATAATTCAAATATTTTTATCATAATGAACTCCCTAGGAAAGCACGCATCCAGATAAGATTACTTTACTAACATTGCACTGACACATATGACCGATTAGCGGCTTTAAATCTGTGGGAGATGTGTTGCCAAATTTCACACCAGCTTTTGATATAATTGATGATTGCATTTTCATAGAAAAACGTATATCCTATTGTTTTGCTCAAATAGCACTCAGGTGGATAACAGCTTACCTCTCCAAGATATGGGTATCAGGCTTATATACACTTGCTCTAGAGACTACAGAGTTGCTTTTTTAATGGAAGCTTCCATTGTCAGTTAATAAGGCCAGTATTATGGTGTATACAGATGACATTGCTTTTTTTTATTGCTAACATGACTTTCTGATCTAGAAAATTCTCTACAGTAGTTAAAATGGGTGAAATTTAACAAATAAGTGCTAAACACACTAATGTATTTAATGATAGATGTATCCAATCAGCTTTTCCATTATACAGAGGTGGAATTGCATCTGAATTGTCACCCATTACATATTGAATACACAAAGAATAAACAGTTTGTTAGAAGAAAAATGAACAATCAGTGGGGTTATTGTAAAATGGACTCTGCTGCCACTACTCCTGTGTTTAATGAAAAAAAGAAAAAAAGAAAAGAAATAATTAAGTTATCCAGGTCACACCGGTTGCGTATGACTTCTTAATCTCAGACCTAATTTATTTCATTGTTACACCCTCTGCTATGGAGAGGATCCGTCTACACAGGATGAGCAGATCCCGATATGTGAAGATTTTTTCCACTTCTGTCTCAGTTCCTCACAAATTGAGACACTTATCCACATTTGACCCGCAAAGATTATAAAAGGTTATAAAAACGTTACGATCAGTCTGTTGCGCAGCATCTTAAACCAGGATGGATAGAGGATTTTAATAGACCTATGCTATGAAAACGGCTATGCTAATGAAAAGGAAATCACAGAAATAAAGGCCATGGGATGGTTTACTGGACGAAGCAACGACAAGAGATTCTCAGAGAAAGATTAGGTTTTTTTTTTCTTTTTTTTTTTTTTATAAAGATGGATAGATTAATAAGCTGAACTTACCTGCACTGTCTGCCCCTCATTTAGTTTTTTTGTGAGGCTCAAAGGATCATTATTTTACAGTTTTCTGTCCACCTGAAGTTTTTTTAATTTTTTTCTTGAGTAGTGATAAGCTGCGATTTCTACTGTCCCTCGTTATCTTTCCAAGGCTCAAAGAGGATCGCTACTTTTATCTGTTTTCTGTCCTGAACTCCTATCATAGGTAAAGTATTCTGTTTTTCAAAAAGTTTTATTGATTGTCTATGCACAAATCTTCCCTGCCTGCTTTATATCCTCTGCATGACTCCATACCTGAATGTTTTCCTTTGAAAATTGCAGATTTTATTTTGCTTTTTCTCACAGATCAATTTGTTTTACTTTGTAACTGCATCTCTTTTCCTTAATTGAAGGGCAGTCCGACTGAATTAGACCTGGGGTCTATATCAATCAGAGCTACGCAAGCCCTCTGCAGAAAATCGTGTAACTTTCAATTATAATAAACACCACTGGATGCTAAATTGGATCAGGTGTGTTCGGGGCTTAATGTATTTAGCATATGTTAATTCTATTTCTATGTGATTTATAAATTGTAACTATATACTTTTCTAGGACCCGAGGAAGACCAGCTACCACTTTGTAGGAGCCAATAGCAAATAATCCAAAGTGACAAGAAAATTCTAGTACATCAGTGACCCTTACCACAGTGAAGTAAGTTTTACATCACTGACTGGGAAATATTTCTTTGCTTTAAATCTGGCATCTTACTAAAAAAAAAAACAGCTGCCCACCTGGCCAAGTGAAATGCTCTCTAGAGAAAGTCCTTACAGTCAAAGATGGGACAAAAATGGAGACTTACTCCTACTGCAATGAAAAGAAACACTTGCTGCGTTCAAGGTGAAACGTAAAAATTTAAAAAGGCCTATTAAAATGTGCAGCACCTAAGTGGCAGAATCATGATAAAGGTCTGATTTGGTTTTAATGCTGCTCTACACAAAATGGATGACTACTTATGAATTCTTTAATTAGTGTTGGAACAGATAACTAAGTCTAACTCTATGCTTTTAAAATGGCCCAAACCCTGTTAAATATTCATGAATTATGCTTAAAACTCAGCTTGGTGCCATGAGACCTACAAATCTAAATAAACTGTTGTTCCTGATAAAAAAACAACTGAAATATTCTATTAATTAAAATTAATCAAGAAGCTTGTTCATGGCTACAAAAAGTTGGTGGTTAATCTAAAATCTGTTGAAAGACATTTAATCAATACAGTCTGCGTTTATATCTTAGGATGTATATAAATTGTTGACCCTATGTATAGTAAACATTTTATATATATTTATATATTATTATAGTAAAACGTTTTAGTCCTTTTTTAAAAACACTAAAGTTAATTGTTGCATGGTTACTGAACCTGGAAACAGACACTGAGTAGACATAGATCTGGACCACATCCTCCATCATATAAATACATTATTCTGTCTGCATGTGCACCTTTAAATATGTGTTACCATCTTGTTAATGCATGTTCAATTATCTAAAATGTGTAATGATGAGAATCAGAATCTTTCAGGGCCATGAGGGAAAATTCAGTTTGCAAATCCTTAAAGCTGTCACATCATGTTTCACCTGACACCTTGTGGCCCGAAGGGCTGTTGAAATTGGAAGTTTCCATTTGCAAACGCGTTCTGACTTTTCTCCTACACTGACTTCAATTTCCCTGCCTGTCCTCTGGCCTCATAACATCGTTTGACACCATTACTTCAGTTTTAGGTTGTTTTTAAAAAAGGATATGAAGTGCTTGAAATACAATTAATCCATGTCCGTTTATGTCATTGTTGAGGAACACCAGTGACACATTGCATTGAATGTTGTGGAGAGTGGACAGAATCTGAACTTGCTGTGCATCACTTAGCCAGACAAAAACCGTAAAGGATTGCCGCATGAATAGGTGATATTAGGAACTTTGGATAAAGAAAGGCTCCAGATAAGAATCAATCTTATTAGTGTGGGCACAAATTCTTGTAAGGTGAACAAAGACCAAGCATAATGTATTTATTTCCAACCCATTAATCTTTTTTTTTTTTTTTTTTACATTTTGAAACTTAAATCTTATTGGCATTTTATATGAGAGGCCACATCAGAGTAGTGCATACTGTACATGTAATGTGTTAAAGAATCAATTCATGGTTTACCCTTCATTTTCTTTCAAATAAAAAAAATTGTGAGGTGTACATTTGAATTCAACCCATCTGAGGCAATCCTTCGCAACCCTCTTTGCAGCTGCAGGTCTTTGAACCAGCTTGGACACTTAACCATATAGCTCAGATGCAGCCATTTGAGGGAGAGAGCTTATGAACATAAATTCAATGTGTTGTAACAAACCTTTAAATGGGTCTGGGTCGATCTGGGTCAAAGGTGTAGCCATTCACAAACATGGAGATCATTTAACAAAGCTTTTAACTCTGGTTGTATTTTAGTGTTTTGCAGCCTTTGACAGGTTTTTCCAGGATTATCCATTATTTAGCTTTTTATATCTTTTAATCAACTCTTACCAGCTCTCCGTCCCTACTGAAGAAAATGCACCTCCGCAGCATGATGCGAGTATCACCATGTTTCAACCTATGAGGGGTGGGTTCTGTGAGATGTGAAGATCAGTCTTCAACCGGAGTTACTCTTTGTTCTAATCAAACATATTATTATATTATATTTGGGTCCCATATGACAAAAGCTCTTTCTTGCAAATGGTTCCTATGATTCAGAACTTCCTCTCATTTTCTTTAAACATCTTGCTATGACTTATAACTGTCTCCCACCTGAGTGTCCAGTCTCTCTGCTTCACCAGAGGTACCTTACATCTCCTATCCACATCTCTAGGTAATAGGAAGCATAATTGAATTGGGCAAAATTAGATAGTAAGAGTTTACAAAATTATTTTTTTTTTAACTAACTGTGTTTACAACTTTTCCCTGACCTGCGTGAGGTCTTCATAAAGCTTCTTGTTAACAAATCTTCTCTAAAGAAAACCCCACAAGCCTTTACAGAAGACTCCATTTATAGTTTAACAGGTAAATTATCTCTGAAGCCACAGGGCAATTTTCAAAAAAAGCATACTCATACTTCATAAGGTAGTACCGTAATATGGAAAGATGAAGTAGCTTTTAGCTTCCAGATACTGACTTTTATTGGGGTGAAAATATATTTTTATGAAAAAGCAGCAAAGGAAGGACAGATTTTTTAAACTTTACTTGGTTTTGCTGGTGTTTTCGAAGGAATTTGTTGAGTCGTTAGCTGCAAATGATCAGAGTTTTGCTAATGAGTTATATTTCAGCTGATTCAGTGTCTTGTTGGCTTTCATTGGCAATGCATCATTTGGCACTGCTATGCTTGTTGTTGAAACAATGCCAACCAAAAGACAAACGGGCACAAATTATGTTTTGGCTACCTGAGTGCTGTTTGGCATGGTGTTCATGGTGGTCAGTGGATATGAGAAGGAAGTATATAGTCTTGTAGAGGAGTCTCAGACAAAGATCTGGACATATGACAAATGTGTGTTAGTCTCAGAGTTAGTGAGTTACAAGCTTATTATTGTCGCAAAAGAGCTTTAGACTCCTTGAAAAGGGGAGCTCAGGCTTAAGGGGTTAAGACACATTTCTAAAAATTATTTTCTTTAAGGTATGGGAGTAAATGGGAAGTAAATAAATAAACATAACATTTTTTAGATGTTTACCTACACCAAAAATCATAGATACTTGAAATACTGCAGTTGTAATGTGGCAAAAATTGTAGGTTTATAAGGTTTGGATTCAGATTATGTACATGCATCTTTATAGAAACCCTCTCATAACACAGCCAGTGAGCTACAGGCACGTAAACCTATTTTTAGGAAAAACATGATGACTCAACATTTGAATGACTGTAATAAGAAGTATATGACCTCCTGAGGGGGGATGGGTTGTGTCCAGCTATTACAGTAGATCGGCACTGAACTAGGAGCTAGACAGAGCAGCGTCCTGAGCTCTTTTTGAGCACAGATCCAATCATCTGGGAATGCAACCCCAGCAGAGGAGGAGAAACTCTCACCCTCATTAATAAGAAAACATCAACAGACAGATAGATAGGCACTGCCGGAGCATTTATTTTCCTGCTCTGGAGAGGAGCACCTTTACACTTGCGTGCAGCTGACAAACCCTCCTTTCAATAAGCATCTTTCAGTTTTTCCTTATCCTAAAGTATCACCCAGCTGAAGTTGTATTGAACCAAATTAAATGAATGCAGCCAGGGAGTCATGACATTTTTTTGGTGCAGTTTAGAAGGTGGAGAAACTATCAGGAGGGAAAAACAGGCCCTAAAGCTGTAACCCCTGGAGTGAACCTTCTCCACATGACAAATTTCACACTCTGCTGAGAGAATCCAGCTGAGACTTCAGGTATCTCAGCTTGTCACATGCTTCCGCTGAATTCTGAATGATTATAGCAATTCTAGCCCCTTCCCCCACCACCACTAAAAATATAATAAATAAAAACTTGCTGCACACACATTCTGTCTACCTTTGCAATGCCACAGCTGGAGGGTAAGTTTGGGCTGGATAAAAAGATAACACGCAGAATTTACGGTTCATCCTGCTAAAGAAGATATCTTGTTTAAAGATAAAACAGGTATTTGACAAGATTATCCTTCAGCCATCGTTATCGAAATTATTAAAAACCTTTTAAATAAATAATTGGTATCACTTTAAAACAATGGCAATCTACACCAGCAGAATTATTATGACCGTCCTCCTCTGTCTCTTACCTGCTTGCTTTACAATTGGCCCAAACAGCGGCCTTCAAACTTTTGCAATAATTTGAGGTCCGTCTTTCAGATCACTGTAGAGCAGGTGCTGAGCCACACGCGACTCTTAAATGCCCCCCTTGTTGCTCTCTGGAGCTTTTTCAAAAATATATGAAAATGGAAAACGATGGATTTTTTTTGGTTTGTTTGTTTTAATATAGTGGGCAGGAGGTCAAACAAACATTCATTATGTTTTCCAATGCTGTAAAAATTTGGGCCATGGATTCCAAAGGGAGAAAAAAGGAAGATAGCTGATGAGAACAGAAGATTCAAAGAAGAATGGACTAAATCATTTGTTTTATTACCAATGCATGGGGATTGCCTGCATGTTGGCTTTGTAATGAGAAGTTGTCAAGTAATAAAAAAGAGCAATTTGGAAATGCATTTCCAGGGAAGGCATGCTAAATATGCAACCAACCACCAAGGTGGGAGTATGAGAAAATGCGATTGCAGAACTTCTGGATAAATCAGAGCAGCACAAAGATGGATTTAAGAAGTGGATTGCATCTCCCTACTACACTACTGCTGTAAGTTTTGTTGCAAGCATAGAAAATGGTCCACAGATTGAACAGGTAGTGCTCTGGTGCAGGTATGTGGACTCCCCCCCCCCCCCAAATCCTCAAAATACAAATAACACCAAGGAATGTTGGTGATGGAGTATATGGGAATTGAAACTTAAACCACCAAAATTTGTAAAGCAGAGTAGTCACGTGATGTGACATTTTCTCCATGATAAACCTTTAATCATGCCCATCATTAGCCCATGTAGTCCTTCTTTATAGTTGGCTAATACACTAAGAGCTTAAGTTGCCATACAAGGCTTATATAAGACATTTCTGCGGCTCCAGACAGATTTTCTTTTTTTTTTGGTCCAATATGGCTCTTTGAACAGTTTGGGTTGCTGGCCCCTGTTGTAGAGGGACTTTGTCATCCTCTCCTCTCCTTTTGCTATCAATTAAAGCAAAGAAGCCACATACTGTACCATTACAACCACCACAAGGTTCAGTGGTGCACCTTTTTCAGAATTTTTGTCACATTGACCAGTTGATTTCAGTTATTTTGCTCAATCTCAGACCTCTGCAAACATTGCTTAACCTGGAACTGTTTCTCAACCTCATCCTGGATTTCCCTCTGGTGCTTTATGTGTTTCTCTGTCTTTATGTTTGTCCCCCTGATCAGTCAATGATGCACCTTTGGAGTCATTTTGATAGATTAGCCTCTGCTGGAAAGATTTACCACTGCAAATGTTTCTTCTGTTTGTGGAAAATGTCTCTCAGGGACGTAAACCAGAGTCCCAAGGCCTTAGAAATGGCTTCATCAGCCTTTTAAAACATAGACATTTGAAAATCTTACCCATCCCCTGTTAAATTTCATTAGATGGAGGTATGCGGTGTTGCTTATTTGGGATCATACAGCTTTTATCTAAGCAATCATTAACACTGTGGATCTGGAAATAATCAGGCCTGGGTGTGGTTAGCTATAAAAGCAACTCAGCTTTCCAAAATACATAATAATAATCATTCAAAATAAAAAAAAAGGGATAAAGTAGCAATTTCACATATGGACAGGTTCATTCTGTCCCATTCTACTGTACCTTATACAGATGCAGGTCATGCAGAATGCACAATGATGCATAATAAAGATGAAAATACTTTTACTCAAAAAATCTGTTTCATAGTCAGACTATGGAAAAGGAGGTACTGTTTGTTTTTGTTTTTGTTTTTTTTATGGTGTGCAGTGTTTCAAAGAATCAATCATTTTCCATCTGCCTGATTTTATGCATGTTTCTCTGTGAGCTTAAGCCACCGGGGGAAAAGAGTTTTGTGTTTATCTTGAAAGCGGACCCGGCTTCCCTGCTGCGTGCTGTCAGAGACAAAAGGACAGCAGGCGATATCAGAAACATCACAGACAATCTCGACAGTACAAATGTTTTAGGAATCCGATAGAAATCAGATCTACTTTTCCTCTTTCATTTATATAAAAGAATGTTGTTGTTTTTTAAGTATCAATATTTATTTGCTTTAAGATGAAGAAATTTATTTGGTAGAAATAAATATGCACAATTCAGCAAATAAAAAAATTTGTTTATGTTAGTAGGTCAAAAGCAGCAACTTTTGAGATCTGATGAATAAAATAAAGCTTATAGATTAGGTTTGGTTTAGTCTTGTATCTGAGGACATTTCATATTGTCAAATGCTAAAAGGACCCTTACACCTCTTGTTGTAGTTTGGCTTTGTTAGGATTCTCAAGACAAGTCTCACCACTGACTCTTTTTATCATCAAATTTTTCTGAATTTTTTATTCCTCCTAATTATGATAATCTTCTACCTTCTTCATTGAAGAAAAACGTTGACTTCTGTTAATCAAACCAAACAAAAATCATGTTTTATACAGAAATAATGGTTTGATGAAAATTGCTTTTTAACTGCATAAAGGTTGTTATTTTCAAAAGTTTGTTTTTTAACTGACTAAACCTCATTTGGCATTTTATATAACATTAAATCACAAAAATAAGGCGCATGGATAGAGTAGGAATTATGCAGGGACATCATTCACTATAAGCTCTTGAAAAAAACCCTGTGCTGCATATAAAACTTGCAGAGAATGAGAGTTTTCTCTGGTACCAAGCTTCCTTCTGAGTAAACAACTCCCGGGGTTCTTCTTCTAAGGTATCCTCACATGAGATGTGTTAAAAACATCACACATTAGTTTGCCTTAATTAATTCAGAATCTTTCTTTATTAACTGTGTTATACCCTTACGAAGGATTTTAGTATTTCTTTATTAGCTGGATGGAAGGTGTTATTTGTATGGGAGTCTTGCTGGCGCTTATAGGCAGTGCTTAGTATTCCTTTTATTCATGCAGTGTGCTGTCATCAGCTCATCCTCATTAATGGTGTTTCTAACCTTGTATCTAGAGAATGTTAAAATTAGATGGAGGTGCTTTTTGCTCCTCACAGCTAAAATACCTGTTACCTGCACTGCTGCAACAACACAACTTGTAAACTGTGTAGATTTGCAGCTTTTGTGAACCAACAGAATTCGGCTGTTGTTGACAAAAGCAGTGATATTAAGGAATTATAAGTGGGTGTTAAAAGGAAGTGAAATACAGAAATAAATCCTTATAGAATTTTACAGCATCATAATTACATAATTTTAATAAAAAATGTTCAATTTTTAAATCAGTTTTTAAATTTTTAAAATCAATTTTTAAATAAAAAGTCAAAAATAAGCTGAAACAAAACCATAGAAAATAGAAAACCCTTTTAAAAGTGGCAAGTATAATATTGAGCATCATCTTTTACCTTTTTTAGATCCTCATATTTTGTCCTTCTATCGATATTTTTTTAGTTATTAATAATTCTTTATCATCCTTAATTTTATCCTTATCCATATAATTATATGTGTTACCAAGTCTTGTTTAATTACTTTAGTTTACATAATATTGCATGTTACACACATTGATATTAATGGTACATCAATGATCAATTGCTATGGGTAATTAATACTGCACCTTTAAACACACTGCTTCACAATTTGAATCCACACATGACATATGGAAGAGGCTGACCTACTTTTGCTGCTAAATGTCTTACTAGCATCGGTAGATGTAATATATGTTACAGTTTTATTAAGCCCTTTTTTCCCGTAAAAATTCAAAAAATATCCACTGGACTTGGTTTTCAAGATTTGAAGATGTTTCGCCACCTCTCCAGGAAGCTTTCTCAATTCAAATGTCAGACATTTGAATTGAGAAAGCTTCCTGGAGAGGTGGCGAAACATTTTCAAATCTTGAAAACCAAGTCCAGTGGATATTTTTTGAATTTTTACAGAATGACTATGACCTGGATGACTGAGAACCTTCATCAGCATAAGCCCTTTTTTGTTAGTTAAACAAGTTAGTGAAAGTGGTTCATGTTGTTCACACTTTACTGTTATCTGTTGATGTCATGATCTCAGCGCTGATGCTGGCCTGATTCCTCACAAGACACACCTGCACACCTGCTCACACCCATTCACTACTAATCTGATCCACCTGAACATATCAGTATATGAGCACCATTTAGACCAAACATCAGTGCCAGATTATTTCAAGCCATTGGTGAGATCTATTCCAGCATTCTGATTCCTGACTTCCTGTTAAGTGGGGAGTGATGGCCTAGTGGTTAGGGCATATAGAGGCTCTAAGTTTGAGCCCCAATCCCCCACTCTGGATATCTGAGCAAGATCCTTAACCCCACACTTCTCCCCGGGAGCCGCATATTGGCAGCCCACTGCTCCCCCAGGGGATGGGTTTAAATGCAGAGGTAAATTTCTCCAGTGTTTCTGACCCTGCCTGATTCCTATCTGACCTGACTGCCTGCCTCTGCTGCCTCATTCTGATCTGTTTGTCTGCCTGCCCATTGCTTAACCTGGAAATGTTTCTCAACCTCGTCCTGGATTTCCCTCTGGTGCTTCATTGGACTTCTGATCACCTGGCTCTGACCCTCTGCCTGTCCACTGATCATCGTAACTGGTCTGGAGTTATCCTCTGGGATATCCTGACCAGTGACAGCAACATCAACGCTACTGTCAACCGGCTCAAACCTAACCTCTTGGTTCTTCCAAGACTGAGGACTAAGAAAAAGTTAGTGAACATTACTTTTGTGATTGATGCACATTGTAAAGCTAACCAGGTCACTAATCTTCTGTCTCTGTTTCCAGAGGTTCCTGCTCTAGTGGCTGACACCACCTGCAGCAGTTTAGTTTCAATTAATTGTGTTAAGCTTTCACACTGGATGTCTGGTTTGAAGTCTGGGTCCATCTGTACTGATCATTACGGATCATAATGCTCCTCAAGAAGCCTGAGTAACAAAAAGTTTGTAATCTCACAAATTAAATTGCATAATAAAGTAGGCAGAGGTTCCAAGGATGGATTTTCCAACACAAATCCGGGGTCAGTGTGACTGACATGGAGGAAATATAAATCAATAATCACCAACACTGCTGCGGTGGGGATGAAGGGGGGGCATAGCTGTTTCCAGTGAGGTCTTAAGATCCCCCCCCCCCCCCCCCTCATGCAACACTATTGGCAGGAAGTGGGAGGGACATTCTCTCTGACTCCAATTTATTTTACATTCTGACAGCCTCCCTTTTTTTTTTTTTTTACATTACTGGCTTCTCATACTTGTCAGCTCTGCATTCACTTACGTGATTGTTTGCTGCATCAACATTATATCCCATAAATTGAGCTGTTGCTGTCTAAGGAAAATCTGAAATTAACAAGCTAGATTATTTCCAAATCTTTTGCCCAAAAAATGAAACAAAACAGTTGTTTTACTCTGAGAAACAATGATTGTGGCTGCTTAAGCACCTGCAGATTTTTGAAGGAAGGTAAAAAGCATCCACATTTAACAAGTTTACAGTTTCAGTATTCAAAACCATGTGTCAAAGTGTTGAAGCTGATTTTTTAAATGTTGTTTTTGCTCAACTTTACTGGGACCTGTGAGAGGTCCACCTAAAGCCATCATTCTGTTTTATATGCAGCACTAAGGGGTTTGTTAAAAGCCTTTTTTTTTTATTTGCAACAAGCTTAAAATTTCTCAGAGGAAAAAAAAGCACCTTTCTTTTTTTGAAAAGGTGCATATCTATGGGATATCACTGAAATTAATGGTGAAAAAAGGAAAGTCAGGATGACCTTCTGTTCCGCCTTTACAGCAGAGCTGACCCAGAGCTGTAAGTAGAGATTTGAAACACAGTACGGAAGTAGTCTAGTCTGCTTGACTTCAAAGGAATGGTCTAGGTAGATTTAAAACTTTTTTAGTAAATGAAATAATAGCAGTTTTCACAGATTTGTGCGCATCCTTCCTCTGTTCTTCTTATGTCCTTATATAAAATCCATTTCAAGTACCTGCCTTCAGAAGCCACCTTATATTCAATAGTCAACTTGTATGTTATGGGATTTTAGTATTATACAGCTGCTCTTTAATAATCAGTAAAGCCTCAGAGGTTTAGATCATAAGTGAACCAACAGAATAGGGAAGAACAAAAAACACAGCGGACAGATCAGGGATAAAGGTGTGGAGTTGTTTGAAACAGGGCTAGTTTATAAAACTAATTTTAACCTCAAATGGGGTCCAGTTGAATCCATCATCCAACAATGCAAAGAGAAAAGGCCCAACATTTACCATGCCTTGGATGTCTACATAAACTGAGAGGCGATGCCCATGGTAAATCTATAGGAACTTCAGAAATCAGGTGACTAAGGTGAGAGAATCTGTCAAGAGAAAAAAATATCTTGAATTTTAGAAAGGGTGGGAAGACCAATGGCATAAATATCGGTAAGCAGACACTGCAGTTGTTTATGGGCCCGCAACCTCTTAAGGGCCCCATCACTGACACCTGGTGGGTCCCCAACACAATTGTAGGCTAAGAAGTCTCTTTGTAGATGTAATGGTGTGAAAAATTGCTCTTAAACACTTCTGATACTGAAGTGACTGACCGCACGGGGCTGTGGGGGGGGTTTGTTAAGCATTGCCCTGAAATGCGTTTTTGGAACTTGGGATGTCTGTAACGTGGTGATGCACTGTCACCAATGGTTCCATTCAAGGTGTGCAGTCGCTATTTTTCCGTGTGTGATATGTGATCATGAACAATTAACAATTGCATAATTGTTTCTTCTTGGCAGATTTATGGAACTGTCGCCGTATCCTGAACCTTTATCACGTGTTGTACTTCATATGGGGCCGACCCAGATAATGTTGCTTATGGGCCTTTTGTTGTGTCTTAACACAGTTGTGGAAGACAAATGCTATCTATATAAAAAAAATACTTTCAAATTGGTCGTAAGCCATTTTTAGTTGACATTATAAAGTTTTTAATGGACACTATAAAGTGAATACTATAAATGTAACACTATACATTAAGTTATAAGCACAACTTTCACCATGACACCTTGTGGCAACTTCATGTTGTAGGAATACTTCTCTGCAGCAGGGACAGGAAAGCTGTTCCTTGTTAATTATAAGATAAATTGAAAAATAACCAGACAACTCTGGAAGCAAACATATTAGATGTTGCAAGAGACTTCAGATGAGGGCAGACCTTTCAACAGGACAAACCCTGAACATATGGCACCAACTTTAATTATTCAGATCAAATATAATTGATGTGCCTGAATGGTTAACTCTAAGTTCAGATCTAAATTCAAAGTAAAATGTGTGGCAAGGCTTAAAAATGGATGTGAACAGACTAATTTATTCAGTCTCAGCTAGAGGTAATTTGCAGAGACACAAATTTCAGCTGCAATATGACATACCTCAGAAATCTTGCAGTGTTATTTGCAACAAAAGGCGGTTCTTCAAGCCATGCCAAGATATATGTATATATATTTAAAAACACATTGCTTTCCTTACTTTACAAAACTGTGTATTTTTTCACTATCACATGAAATCCCCAATTAAAAAACCCTAAATTTGTGGCTGTAACATACTTAAAAAACTGTTTCTTAAAACAAATTAGGACAAGACATGTACTTATTTGTGTTTTTATTTCGCACAAGCAATTTTGTATATATTAACAGTGAATCCTTCATGTATGCTTGCTGATAATCACACCTCTTGAAGTCACAGTGCCTATAATAACTGGTTGTGTGAAAGAAGGGCTAGATAAAAGCTAGACAGAGAAAAATAAGTGCATATATACTGTATGTGGATGAGTTGGTGGAGGCTGGGTGTAAAATGCAACAGCTGAGCTGATGAACCCACATGAAAAAGCATACAGAAATAACTAGAAAATCTTGGATATTAGGGAAAACATTTCAAAACATATTAAACAGAAGCAGTAAATAACAAAGAGAAGCAATCTGTGACAATCTGATAGGAAACCCATTTGCATCTATAAACAACATGCTATTAAACCGCCAGCCATTTCCAAAAAATAAATCACACAAACTATAATTATTGTTATGAATTTAAATTATTTTCTTATCAGTAAAAAGATTCAGTCTGGCTGTTTGTTTGAGTTTTGTAGGTTGTTATTTGGTTTGGTTAATTTTACGAATCCAACTGAGACGTATAATGCAAATATCAGGGTGAGGCCTGTTCCTCCTCATGACAGGCTTGCAAATAGAAAGAACAGAACGGTCAGTTTTGGACATAAACTTGATGCACAGATACGGAATTGTCTAAGAAGAGATGTTGAAAAGAAAAGACAGGAAATACAAGTACTGCGTTCTTCCATATAATCTAATCAAAGAGTGACAGTTGAGTTCTGTGGAGCGACTAATGAGAGGCATCACTTGCAGTACCTACATCTTCTTCTGTTTTAATCACAATAAATAATGCAATCAAACCCCAACTTGATGAGCGGCACAAATCAGAGAGAAAGCCAAACCCAGCGATGTAGAGCACACTTTTCTGAGCAGTATCTGCATAAACTGACAATCCTGAACCACAGACGAAGGGCTCAGAACAGCAAATATTTTAGGTGGCATTGAAAAAACATGGCTCAAATAGTGAGAGAGGTGTGATAAAGGAGCATCAATATTGCTGAGAGCTGGCTTAGGTATTTTGATGAAAATACCTAAGAAAGAAAATATAACACTTTATCATTTCACCATTTTATCGTGCTGTCTTTTATATAGTCCCTTCAGTACAACCAACAGTGGTTCTCAGCTGTCTTTATATCCTGAAATGGTTTTTACTAATATTCTCACTGCATTCAGGAGGAGCGTGTGAAGAATCCTAATATTGTTGTCTATCTGAACTCCCTGCCTTTCTGAATAATATATGAAAAGATGGGCTATTGTTTTTCGTTTTTTCCTCTAAACTCTGAGCTGGTTCTTTGAAGGTATATGTTTCAATGATTAACTGCCTCAGTGGTTACTCAAAGCAAAGAAAGTCCCGAAGGCATCCAAGGATATGCTGGGATTTAGGTCCTCTCCCCCTGTGCCCCTAAATAATGCCAAGCTGCTACAGAAAGTGGACAGATGGAGCTGGAGGATGTATATTTGCCTCTAACATTTGCTGTAATGATCTGAGGTTTCCGTTCATTCAGATGCTGCAAAAGGGACACTGACCTACAAGAGAGTGGATGTTTTATCCAGACAAACCTCCCAGGATAATATTTAGCTGCAACTCAGCTTTGCAAATTTTACAAATATATGGATTTGATTTAGCAAAATATCTAAGGGTGATCCAACTAATCAAGAACTTCTGTGAATAGTACAAAAAAAACAAAACAGGTTTCTTACAGGTTCTCTTCTTGGGCTATTCTTTTTTTATTTGCAACCATTTTCAAATTCTGTCCAGTTTCCCTGTCCCTCCCGAAGAACCCCTTCTCCACAGCATTATGCTGTCAACTCTATCTTTTGATATGGGAATGTAATCTTCAGGTTGATGTTCAGTTGCAGTTTGCATAGCTCCACACACAGCTTTGGAACGTAAGCTAGACCGTTTTGTTTTGTTATCACCAGCAGTGCACCTTTTTTAACAAAATTCTGTTTCCTACATTACTTTTTCTTAAACGGAGAAGAGATTTACAATGGTGCTCCAACATAATTGTCACATTATTGGTAGAAAATACTAATTAAAAAATACTTCACCTAATTTGCAGATCTTTGCAGCCCCAACTAAACTGTTATATGGCTCTGGCTGTTTCTCTGGATGCTACTCTCCATGGCTGGCCTGTTAATTTTATTTATTACTTCATAACCAAACCCTTCTCACAACTACACCCCTGACCAGTCAGATGTGTTTTTTGGTTTACATGCTGGTGCTTGGTAAGGAATTTACCAATTTACCTGGATGGGGCCACCTTTTAACCTTTTTACATTTGCTTTTTGCATCTCTGCTTCTGTCTCCTTGAACCCCAGTCGGTCTCGGCAGATAGCGGCTCACACTGAGCATGGTTCTGCTGGAGGTTTCTTCCTGTTAAAAGGGAGTTTTTCCTCTCCACTGTCACTACAAGCATGCTTAGTGTGAGGGATTGAATTTGAGTCAATGAGTCGATGCAATCAACTGGTTTTCCTTAGATAGAAAACTTTGAATGAATTTGACTGTATAATCTGGTGAACTGTAAAGTGCCTTGAGATGACATGTGTTGTGAATTGGTGCTATATAAATAAACTGAATTGAATTAAGTTTAGAAGAACAACTATATTCTTGTAGGTCAGTGCTTCTGCCAAACGCTACCCATTTGTGGATGACAGACTAAGCAGTGCTCCTTGATATATTCATAGCATGGGATATTAGTCTGAAGGCATTGGTGGTACTTAATCTTCTTTAAAGTTATCAATGAAAAGGGTCTAAATACCAAGGCATTTCACTTTTTAAATGTGTATTTAAGAAATATATATATAAGTTTCCTTTACCCAAACATATATGCAAGCCTTTGTGTTGATCCACCACATAAAATCTGCAGTTGTGATGTGACAAGATTTGAAAAACACTGAAACTCTTTCTGTTTAAAAGCATTGTCTTTTGCATCACTTGGTGTTTCTCTAAACAGGGTTTCATCAAGATACGATGCCTATAGATGTGAGAAATTAAGACTACACACAGAACATGTAATATTTTGAAGTGAAGTGGGTGGTAGTACAAGGCCAGACCAAAATCCTTGGTATCAGAGGCTGGAAAGAGAGCAGTGGAGGCTGAACAAAATAAACAAAGAATTTCAGAATGAGAAATAGTCAAATTGTTTATCAAGGTAACACAGCTCAGGACTCACAGTAAAGCGCCAGAAAGTCTGTTCCAGTTCACCCAATAAGACATTCTAGAGGCCTTTTTTGTAATACTATTTAGAATAAGAAAACAGCCATATGTTGGAAATATGATGTGACACAGTTTGGATGTATTATCGATGAAGTATTATGCCATATAGAGTATAGTCAGTGACTATGTTTTGGAAAACTAAAACAACACACAACTCATTGGTGAATTTTCTAAATGTTTAGTGTGTTAGTTCACTAGGCCAGACCTTACATAGAAACTTGGTAAAGTTAAAGCTGTCCAAAAAGGGGGCTCTGGTTTCTGACCCCGAAACACAAGAAAGAATACCTAATTATGGATAATTCTTTATAAAAATGGCATTAAAAGACAATAAAGCCTTTGTAGTGAATGGGTCCTTTTGTCAGTGAACATTTTAAAAGAAACTTGAAGAGGCCCCTGTCTTAATATGTCAGTCTGACAGTAAACTGAAAACATGAAAAGGTTGCGGTTATCCTTCACTTCTTTATTTACACTTTCTTCTTTTTTTCACACTTCAAAATATGATATATTGCACCCCGACCAGAAAGTTTGCCAATGTGTTTTTAATTTATTTGACAAAACTGACAGTTTGCATTATTAAAATATTATCTTGAGCTCGCCTTTCCAGCAGTTTTCTGCCTCTCCTAACATACTATTATGCGTTATTCTTTTCTTTTACCATATCTGAGTGTGTGCAGCCCACTTTTACAAAGTGGAACTCATTTGTCTTTCTTCAAATGCTAATGGTACCCATAATGACTGCCACTCAGAGTTATCTCTTCTCACTGATATCAGAGTATAATTAAAACAACTCTGTCCTTAATGAGGTGTCAGAGGTGATAATGCAATGTGCTGATAGCTATTTTAAAAAGGACACATATTTAAATATATAGCATATCCCCCCACCCACCCACCCATCCCCATGCAAATCATCACAGACACATAAAAACACCCACGTTCCTTTACTTCTTAAATGTTACCAACATCAGAATTACAATGTGCGACTATTAGGTCAAAACTAATTTCCTAGAATAGCGAAACATGCTCTAATTACTCTGTGCCTAAATTAGGTAGTTATTTCGTTTAGTAGTTATTTTTCTAATTATGCCCACATGTACAGTATGCATAACTACTCTGAAACATGTTTTAAGTTTAATTTTCACTACAATTTTGTGTATGACAGAGTTATGATGTAACTTTATTTTTAATGCTTTTGTATTTATGATTTTATCAAAAAAATGTTTGGCCTGTGAACTAACGCCCAACAAGTTGTGTGTTAGGATAGCAAATCAACGTGTTTGAATCGAGTTCAAATTATGTATAACAGTTAACTCTACACACTGATGGAATACATTTACATATAAGAATTTATAAACAAAATCATTTAACCCCTATTCAAATGGAATTCAGTTAAAAACTCTTGACTAAACTTGTAAAAATAAATGTAACCAAGCAACTATGTACACATTGAAAAAGTAGTTAAGATGTTGGAAACTATATTCAATAAAATCATTGGATGGTCACAGATTTTGTGTATGAGAACCAAAGTTTATTAAACAGTTTGTAACAAGTTCAAATTAGCTTTAGATTTAGAGCAAGTTTTCAAGTTTAACAATGAAATTGGTTTTTACTTAATAATGTTTAACTTACCAAGATGTGAGTAACACCATATTTAAATGATTTGCATAAATTAGAAATCAATTACTGTTTGATTCTAAACCTTCTGTGATTGCTCTGAGGGACCACCTAGCTTCTATAGCTAGGTTTGACCTACAGTATGATGATGGAGATAGTAGCCAGCTGACAGAGAGGATTCAATAAAAAAAGACTTTGGTTATATCTAGGCAATCAAATCAATGGCGTAACTATCGGTAACCAGAGTATGCAGTTGCTTAGGGGCCCCCGTCCTCTTAGGGGCCCCGTCGCTGACACCTAGTTGGCCCCCTACGCAATTGTGGACTAGGACGTCTCTTTACAGATGTAATGGTGCGAAAAATTTGTCTTTAACCCACCTGATAGAACATCAAATGACCATTACAAGATCGACTGACCGGAGCTTATTTATACAGCAACACATGCCAGATTTCAACATGATGGTGAGCTGTTTAAACACGACACCAACAGCAAAGCAGACTGTGGTACTTTTAATAACTATGTTAATAACTGTGTATAGTTCATTAGACGGTTGGTAAAAAATACACTCATATAAAACAATGATGTATTTGAGTATTTTATTTTTTACACCACGATTGGAATTATGGGTAACCCAGAGCGTAGAGCAAAACCATAACATTTACGTACAATTTGTTATCAACATTGGATACCAATAAGAAGTACTTAAGTGGATTTCAGAAAAGAAAAAGGAAAGAAGAGCTGCTGGAAGAACAGCAAAAACGTCTCCAAATAAACACGTTCTTTCAAAGAAACAAAAGGGAGAGTTGGACGTTGCTGTTAAAGTTAGTAAAGATTGCGACTAGGAGATGAATGGGGAGAGCGAGGGTGAGGAGGGGTGCATGTTCTTAATGCGAGTGAGTGCGTGCAGGTAATGCAGTAATTCGTGAACCTTTATCACGTGTTGTACTTCATGTGGGCCCCACCCAGATAATGTTGCTTATGGGCCTATTGTTGTGCCGTTACGCCATTGAATCAAATGTAATGAGAAAATCAGCAAACACATACATTTTATGTTACGTTGGTGTTTAAACCGTTAGTTAAATAAATTGTTATAGCTTTATAAACAACAGCTAAAACATGCCAGCAATGGGAACCATTTCCATTATCTTCTAATTGGCCCTAAGTGAATACATGAAACGATCACAAATTCTCAGAAACTCATAGTCTTTAGCTAAAAACTGTTGTCCTTGATTTGGGAAGCTGAGGTGTCTTCAGAAGTTCATGATGGTTTAACTCAGGCTGTGTTGGTTAGGTCTTTATTCAGATAGCCTAACTGGGAGGCTACTGTAGGTGTGTCCTTTATAAAGTCCTGGTTCAGGATCCAAGTCTGGAACTTCTGAGTTACTCCTACAGACTCAGAGAGGGGATCTGGAGGAATCTGAGGAATCTGTTTGGAAATAGCCGACAGTCCCCCTTAACCTAAGCAGATGGCTAAGGAGGAAGATCCCCTGGCCTGCTGGGAAATCCATTTACTGTAGGACTTCCTCCCAGATGTGGTCGCTATCTAGAATTCCACTGGCAAAGAGAGAATAAGTAAGCATATTGCATTTTTCCCAATGCACAGTGGAGGGAGGGATCACATGTCCCTGTGGGTGTATCTTTTACAGCAGGTTATGAACTTTAGAGACATTCATTGGTCCCCAAAGTCCAAAATTAACATTACAGCTTATGGCACAACAATGGTTCAGCAGGCTACGATAATAGAGTCACATATATCTAACGAAAGTAACCAGTAAAATAATGTTTAGACCTGAAAAGCATTGGAAGTGCTTACATATTCTTAAATTGGCACTTAAAGTGTCATGATCTGGCCTGTTTGCTCTCCCCTAATTAGTAATTCCTCTCACCTGCCCTCTTCCTTCCCAGCCTCAATTATAATTTATTCCCCTCACCTGTTTCCTCTGGTTTATATTCAGTGCCAGATCATTACTTGTCTTTCTGTTAGTCTGTCTGTTTGGTTTTTTTGTCATGGTTCCTGTCCTGGATCCTAGCTGCCAGTGGAAAGAGGGTTTTGGTGTTTGTCTCGTCTCCTGATCGTCCACTGTTCCTCCCCCGCGGAGTCCTCTGGGTTTTTGGCTCATTATGGGGGGAGGTTCAGTTTTTATCAAAGTAAGCCTGGCTCCAGGGAGGAGACCAGTTTAAAGTCCAGCTTCAAGTTCCGGTTCCTACGTCCTGTCTCGGCTACCCTCTTCCACTGTGCCTGCCTGTCTGCACCTGATCCTGTCTGCTCCTGTGCGTGACCACCTGGTCATGCTTCTGGTCCCAGTCTGACTCTGAACCCTCCTGGAAGCCTGTGCATGCCTGGAAGTCTGGATCCTGCCACCTGTCTCTGTTCCTGTCTGATCTGGATCCTGCCTGTTCCTGTCTGTTCCTGTCTGTTCTGGATCCCTCACCAGGATCAGCTTCCAGCATGACCTCTGGGACTGCAGCACTGGGGACACTCGTGGTCTGGACTGTTAAACCAGGTAAGTGAACAACCCAGATAATCATATATCAGTTTATCGTGGTCACTTACCTGTGTTTCCTCCCCTAGAGTGTCTGAGATTGGGCGGTGCCCCACCCACCCCCCCGCCTGCAGTGTCCGCGAGCCACAGCTCCGCTTTTGTTTTGTTTTTATTTTAATAAACCTTTTGAACTTTCCTACTGACTGTCTCTCCTGAATACTGGGTCCATCTGTCCGCGATTCTTGACATAAAGGGGTGTTGTCACGTTATAAGACATTTTTTTTATTTATTTATGAACCAGTAGCTCCCTCTGGTTGCCAAATATGTTTTTCTGAGAATTTAGCATGTCTTGCTGGCATATTGTTTGTTTTTTTGTTTTACACTTTGTTTTTGCTTATTTGTTAATAAAGATTTTTTTATATATATATTTACAATTGCAATACCATGCGAACTGAGGTATGCTACTGCAATTGCTCTAAGTTAGACAATTGCTTCATGACTGTCTACCAATTAAAGTGTTGAGAATAGCTTATTCTTATTTAAATGGAACCTATTAAGGTGTTGTTACATTGGTAATAACCACTTGCCCAGTTAAAGAAATAATCAGCGCCCAATCACTGTCTTCTAATACGTAAACACGAGGAACGTCTGATCTGTTCAGTGCTAAACTGCTTCAGGAAAACTTAGTTTTTCCAAATATATTGATGAACCAGTCTCCAGGTGATGAAACTGCATTGATTTTACAGAATTCAGCAGACAACAGGCCTTGATATTACATCAGGTTTTCTTTCTTCTACAAGCATATGGTCACTTTGGAGGAAGCATTAAATCATTAAAAGCATCAACCTGACTGCTCTGAGGTGAAAATACCATACTGTGTAAAACAAAAAGCTCTGAATCATTTAGTAGGCTAGATTCAAAAGTACAAATTTAAAGCTTGAAAAGAGGCCAGCCCCTCTTCACCATCTTGAATCTGTTCATATTGCTGATGAAATGCCATATTTTCTTACGAAGAATAATTATTTGACATTCCTCTCATGAACTAAAATGCTTAGTTGTCAGACAGAAGAAATAAAACAGGCCTCCTATTCAGTTTCCTCATTCTTTATTACAACTCACAGCATTCCACATCTTAACTTGGTATTATTTCTCACAGTCCTACCTAGCTTGAGTCCAATAAACTAATTATATCAGGATTCTTGTCAACATCTTGTAATACTTTTTCCTTTCATTAAGTTATTATCCTGATTTTGACATATTCTCTGACTCACAGTGATGCTGAATAGTACAAAATGTTCATCACCTTCAGCTTGGAAGCAAACATTTGAATGTTTTGGTCAAAACTGTCTGGAATTTAAAACTAATCATAATTGCCTTTACCTTGATAAACAATCCCTGCTGAATCTTCCCCAGAGACTGATGTTTTATAGATGTCGGAGCTCGGCCTTTTTTCAGTGTAGTCCTGTTTTTCTAACTGTGACTAACTGGATGTGCTCTCTTCATCCTCTGACATGGGAGGTGGCTCAGAGCTCGTCTGCCTGGCTGTGTGTTTCCCGGACGGGGACGCCTGTGGAGCTGGTTGACAATTGCCTTTTGTGTCTCTGCTTCTTTCTGTATCTCTGCTTCTGTCTCCTTGAACCCCAGTCGGCCTCAGATCTCCGCTCAAACTGAGCCTGTTTCTGCTGGAGGTTTCTTCCTGTTACAAGGGACTTTTTCTTTCTACTGTCGCTACAAGCATGCTTAGTGTGAGGGATTGCATTTGAGTCAATGAGTTGATGCAATCAACTGGTTTTCCTTAAATAGAAAACTTGGAACCAATCTGACTGTATGATCTGGTTGAATTGTCTCTGCAAAGTGCCTTGAGATGACATATGTTGTGAATTGGCGCTATATAAATAAACTGAATTGAATGTTGCCATCAACATGCTGCACCAAGGCTATAGTGATACTTTGGTCAGAACTGTTGCCTAAACTAACTTGTTGATGATTAAATATTGTTCTTTAAGGTTTTGGAAGATTTAACCAGACCTGGGAGTCTTGTTTGGAAGGCAACACATCAAACATCTTGAGAAAATTTTGTTTGTCTCATCAATAATTATCAACTAGTTTCAGCCAACATAACCTTTATCGCATATTTTCTCAAATTAAAGCTACAGTGTGTAATAATTACAGGGATATACAGTCAGAAATGTAATATATTATACATAACTATGTTATTTATCATCATCTACGAGCTCAGCCTCTTAACCTTAATATTTGCGTTGCCTTAGAATTCGTTATTTATAATTACATAGGAGCGGATCTCGCAGCCATGGAGGCAGACATCTTTGCGCTATGGCAGCCCAGAGCCAACAAACTAGCGATTGCGAGATCTCCAAAACGTCACAACGATGTAGAAAAAATAACGGGTATATTTATTATCTTAAGCCTACATGAAATCTATACCCTACACAGACTAATGAAATACTATCTGTAAAATTATCTATGTAAACAAACCTCATCACTTGAGAAGGTAGGTGATGCGGACATCGTGGAAGACATTTTGTCCCGTAATGCTCGCCGTACTGTTGGGGGGGAGAAGCGGTGGGGGGGAGATGTTCATGTTGCTGCAGTCTGCAGTCTGACCGCTAGATGTCACTAAAAGTTACACACTGTAGCTTTAATGACATTTGTCTTTATCAAAATATGAATCATGCTGTTGAACTTTTTGTAATCTTCAACAAAATCTTTATAATTATTTCTGTCTAACCAGAAAACCTATCATTGCTTCATGTTATGCAAATGTATGTAGCAAATAAGGAAGATTAAATATGGAAAGTCATCAAACATACTTTAGCCAAGTACTGCTGTACCTTTTTTTATACTTTGACATTTTCTCTTCCTAAGGGTTTTTCTAAGTAGAGATTCTCAAAGTAAATGTCACATTATACTGTCTGTGGGTAAAGTTTTCAAATTACGTCTCAGGTACTAATTTTAACACAGAAGTGTTATTAAGGTGGTGGAGGTGCCGTTGGGCCAGTGGGGTCCTGCGGGTCAGACAGCAGCATTTGTGGAGGCCAGACAGTCACAACTGGAGAAGCATAATAAGTTTCTGCTCCTACTTTAAACAGGTGTGTCCCTGTCATGCCGAGGACAAAGAGAGAGACTAGACAACACGCCTGACATTTCTGTTGTAACTCCAGCTGCAGCTCCGCTCAATTTATTGGACAAAGAGGGAGAAAACATATGACACTGAATTAATGCACCTCAGTCATCCTAAACGTGGCCACACACATCATGTAGATACTGATGTCTTCAATTTCATCTCGTTGTCTGAACATCACTCAATAAGTTGTAATTCCTGTTTTACCATATTTCACTGTGAGGCACAATGACTAATGGCTTTCATTCACTTTCATTATTAAACAGAATTGTATTTCCTCTGGCTGTGGGAGATGGGAAAAACATTAATTTATCCTCTAACATATTTGATAACTAATAAATACAAAAAAAAAGCATATATCCTGTCACTGTCTGATTTGTCTACAACACAAAAACAATGTGTTTTCCTCCTTAATTAGTCCACTTGCCAGGCCTTTTCCATTTCACAGATTCAAACTCTGCATATCCGACATTCAAAATAAATAAAGTGGGTGAACAATGATGCCTGTGAGCTGATGAAATGTAGCAGCACAGATTGAGCTTCAGTCAAGTGAACATTTTTAACTCTAGATTTGCCAGCTGGCAGGTGAGAAGAATATTCTGTTTTAGTTTTTATAGGGTGACTGAGAACACAATATAAATTCAATGCATGAGGTAACAAAACAACATTGTTTGACATTTATTAGTCTGTCAGTGCCTGGATAAAACACTTTTATCTCACCGGACTTGTACTTCATGGGAAATAATAGCTTGATTCTTTCATTTTCAGATTTTATGTGGTTGATAGAGTAGGGAAATATAAACTTGCGAGCTTAAAGCGTTTGAATGTGAATATATCAGTTAATTTATCATTTATCGATTTATTTTATCCACTTACTGTTTACGTAAAAAGCTAATTCGATTTTTGCCAACTATTTCCATACAAATCTATTCCCAGAAAATTAAAAATGATGAATTTTTAGCCAGACTTTTAAAGAGTGCACAGGATCCCTGTTTTAAGGAGGATTTTTGATACTAGTTTTTACCCTTCAGCAAATCCTAAAAGAAAAATTTGCCTCTTTGTCTACTAAGCAGAATAAAGCTTAATCCATCTTTAAGGTGTTGTAGTTGTTTTTTGGGGGGCTTTTTTGCAGGAGAAGACTCCACATTCTTTCCAGACCCAATGAAAGCAGTAGGAGTGAGCAAGAACAACATGCATGTAGGCTGTAAATAATAGCTCTTTCCTGAAAGTTAGATTGCTCAACAGAGCTGTGGGGGATTGCAGATATAGCAGCTTTGTTAGTAGTGGATTTGTTACCTTAAGCTATCAGTCTCATTTGATTATCTAACAGCTGATGCACAGTTAAAACTGATTACACTAGTTTTAAGCAAAAGTGAAAGCCAGTTCAAAAAAACTCTGATTGGTCATTATAACAGCTCCAAAACGAACATATCAAAGTAAAAACCAAATAAACAAATTCAACAGCAATATCAGCAGGTTGAAGATAAAACACATGCACTTAATTAACACTACAGGTTATTCCCTTTATGGTTGCTTTGCAGACATTCTCTTATTTGGTTATTGGGGAATTTTTATTTTTTATTTTACTGCCAAATTCTTTATGGCTTTTCTTTCCTGCCACTGGATGTCTTTTTACATCGATTTCCTTTTGTCAGTCCCCAGTGTGTTCAGAGAATAAAATGCAAAATGTCATAATCATAAAAACTTCAGCATCCGGCAATGCAAAGGTCCCAACAAATCATGCATGCAGCACAGACAGGATTCACTGGCAGTGAGAAGAAACATCAGCCAGCAAACCTCAGATTTCTCATAGGCCAATTTAAAAAGAGGAGGAAAACAACGGAGGGAGATGTTGCCGGAACTCTGACTCTGAGCAAAACTGGAGGCAGCAATGGTTATCTGATTAGCTTGGTTATTGCAGGGGATATGCCACTTTGATGATAAGAATAAAAGAAGACCATGCATTGGCACGTCCAGGAAATACAAATCAGTCTCCCGGACGTTTTTCCCCGGGCGAATGCAGTTTTTACATGTTGCTGTGCATGTGATTGCCTCCTGCACAGCTTTTATTGGTGGTTAGCTTAATGTTATGTGTGCATGTGTGCAACTCTGCTTAGAATCACAGGCTAAAAATAAGAATCTACCAAATGTTGGTTTTTTATAATGCCATAAGCAAATCAGACATTCCAGGTCTATTTGTCTTTGTTAAAAACAAACAAACCTACAGTTAAAATATGAAATTGATCATAAATACATCAAAAATGTACAAACATCCATCCATTTTCCATCACACTTATCCCTGCTGGGGTCACAAGGCAAGGCAGCAGCAATACCCACTATTCCACTGTGCCGCCCAAAAATTTACAAATGCATGTAAAAACAAAATACATGTTTTCTCAGAAGTGTTACCATATAATATGCTAAACTGTATGATTTAAAAAACGAAAACTAATCTCACAAACCGTTGGAACAGCCGCTTCCCTACGACTTTAAGGAGAGCACTTTTAAAAAAAGTAGATATTGTGATACAGCTCACAGTTTTAGTCAAACGATTTGTTGAAGAAGCATTTATTTTGGTTATATTTTGGTTGTCTTTTAAGCATCTCTAGCCTCTATTACAGTATATCAGACCAGAAATAAAGCCCAGCTCACGTTAATAATTAGCTCATTTGAACTAAAGTAATGGCCTAAGTGCAACGTTCTTATAGGTTTAGAAAGAAACATTGTATAAAATCAGCCAGATGAAGGGTAGAATAATTCATTTTGCCTATATTTATAGTTCAGAACCATGGTCTATGCTGTAGGTCTTAGTCACAGGGAAAAACCAGCAGAACCACATCCTCTTATAAAGTCACAGATTAAATCTGCTGAATTTTAAACCATCTGTGGCTCTTAGCTGCACATAGAAATCCTATCCATGAAAGTTATGACTTGTCCTAAAGTCTCTCTTGATTTGCCCATAGGTATGAATATTTGTGCTCATTTATACGTCCAGTGTGTCCCTATGTTTCCATGAGACCAGTCCTGCACGACCTTTAAAGGATAAGGCAATGAATCAGTGGTTCAGGCAATGGATGGATTATTGACTATGATTTTTCCTAGAGAAAACCAATATGTCGATCACATTTAATTGATCATAATAGTTACATTTTACTTAATCAAATGTTAATTTTACTTATAATTTCCTAATGTCATTACTGAATTATCACACTGTTGGATACTCAGGCCAGTGATACATATTTATAAGGTGAGGGAATTTTCTGCATAACAAATATCATCATTAATACTTACAGCCTTGGCAGTGTAGGACACACAGAAAGGATTCCTTCTTCCAACTCTTCTTCTTATTTTGGCTAGAGACAGGAAACCTCTAGCTCTTTTCCTTCACCACCCCCCCTCCTTCATCCTTTTGCCCTTGCCTCATGCGGAGCCTTTGGCTGTGGCACATTTCTACCAGCTACATCCTCACCTGTCACTACAGCTGCTCCTATCTGTCCTTTCTCACTTTGCCTTGCCCTGCGACTACCACTGTGACCTTGTTCCGCACAGGTCCCCTTAACCCCCCCCCACTCCCACATCTCACTGCCTGCAGCTTCACACAAACAGAAAACCACACAAAAGCATGATTCTAAAAGAAAAAACAAGCTTTTTTTCTCAGCTTGTGTGTCTCTGTCAGCTCCTGCTTGTACTCTGACAGGATTATTGTTTACAGGTTTACTTTTTGTCTGTTATCAATCAGCAGTGTTTAGAGCATGTGTTCCCTGACAATGCCAGCTTACTGAAGATAGCTGCTGTGTGTGGATGTGTGTGTTTGCGTTTCTCCCTCTAACCTGCTTTTAACTGCTCGTGGATATCAGTTTTATTTCTTTTACATTTGGACACTTTATCATTTAATGTCCACCTACTTGATGCTGTTGTTGTTGTCCATTATAGAATCAACACACATGATCAAGGAAATATGTAATTTGTAAAGTTTTAATTATCCACAGTTACTCCAAAGGAAAAAAACTAAATGTGCAGTAGATTGTTAAAATCATGCCTGGTAGATATAGACAGCTCTATGTAACATCCATGTATACATTTTAACTAGCAAAAAAAAAAAAAAAAAAGTAGATTTTTGGTTGAGTTGTTCTTTAAGTTGGCTATTAAATGTAAAGTGTAAAGTGGAGGATTTTCACAAATTTTGAAAAGACCCGCCCTCTCCACTTTAAATAAAATGCACATGCACAACCTTGTACCGCTCCTGAGAGGGAACTCCTGTTATATGAGTGCAAGAGCATGTAAAAGAGCATTTCTCCTCTTGCACACTGTTTAAAAGTTGCTGTTTGCATCACTCATATAAGCTTAATGTCCAAAAGAAAATTTTCAGTTTTTCCAAGATGTCAGACTCACCACCGGTAAGTGAAATTGGGGACGAGCACATAGAACTTACGTAAACATATCACCAGAATGATTTACAATTAGTAGGAGCACTTATTTTGATGATCCACCAGGAAAAAGAATATCCTCCACTATATCTTTAAGAAGGGCAGTAAGTTGAAACATACAAATAAATCCAGATCTGTGTTTAAATACACCAAACTGAAGGTTTTAGAATGCATTTGCATGATCATTTTGACTAAAATTGGTTTTTATGTAGAAAAACTGCTAATGTCCCTAAATTAAGAAAATTAACGTAAATGGTCCAAACCTCCCAAACGAGAATCTAAAAGATCAGCTGAAAGTCATAAAAAAATGCTTGAAGTCTGTTATTGCTGCCAGGGATGCCAGCTTATTTCTTCTACTGTTCCTTCCTGATCTGATTAGAGTCTCACCTAAGATATGAGTACAGGAGAGGGGAGAAAATTGACCAGTGATACAGCTGAGCTGTATCACTATGTTGTTGCAACTCAATATAATTCAGATTTGTGTTCTTCAACCAGCTTTTTTAAGAGATATGCATTTATTATTCATATTAGATATTGCTCCTATTTAAGTATAATAACTGCCTAAAGGGCTATTGTAAAAATAGCATCTGTCAGTCATCCTTACTTCTTTTAACATGCTTTTTAAGATGTGATGTGATCAAATTGAAGTAAAAGGTAACAAGCGTACATCATGCTCCTCTTGGGCCTCTCTGTCTTGCACTTTTAGATGTACTTAGGTCATCTTTTTTCTACATGTCTCTACTTGTTAGCCCATCTCTGCCTTACATACATACTCTTCCCAGTGAGGATGGAAGAGAGAGAGGTGAGGGAAGTGCCAAGTGAAAAATTATTTCAGGCTGGTGTCCAAAAATAATCTGGAGCCAAATCACTTCAACATAAAGCTCTTAGATAAAATAAACAATCTAAAAAAAGTCTATCTTTTTTGCATTGGTTTTCACCGAACCCGTTTTGAGGTGCATTTAAAGGACTAAGGTAACCTTTTAGGGGTTTTAGGAAGACAGAGGATGAAGTGATGCATAAGTTATGCCTCTAAAAAAAATCTCAGTGTTTTTCTTGTCAGGGTCTTCAGTTTTTCCAGCTCCTACTGCTGTTGTTTTGTTCTTGTGTTATAATGTTTGATTTATTCAGTGTTTTATTCTTTGGATTAAATAAATTATATTCCATTTATTTTAACAACTTTTCCGTGCCTTTCTAGTCCACATGTTTCATGTATCCTTCATGGGGGATCACTTCTTTATCTGCTCACGAGAAAAAAAAATCATACTGATTTAAATGCTTGACTAAACATACTCATTATAAATGCTGGCTAGCCTTCATCAAACAGACGTCCAAAAATACACATTAGGGTGGATTTGTTAAAGTTCAGCAATGTTTGGCATTCTTTTTAACCCAAGCAGCCAGTCTGAGTCCCAGATAGCCCTCTGCAAGCATGCTACCAGTACAGACAGAACCGGGCCCTTAAGTCACCTGCACTAATCTTCAGAATGAATAAACCATGTGCACAGCAGTGCAGCCAGCCTCATGCTATTTTCAGTGCCACCGTCCTTCTTCCTAGGTCTGAAATGTCACTGTGAAAAGTGTTTTCCCCATCTCAGGATCAGAGACATAGAGCGTGCTAAAGCAGCAGCACTGATCCTCTCCCTAAATCGAGATGCTGCAACAAACAAAAATACAAAATGAAGGGAAAATGTCTCTCAGATGAGCAGATTTGTTTGGGATTATTGAAGCGGATGTTTGAGTTTAATTGGGAGAATGATTGGATCAGTGTTTGGAAATGACTGATCCTGTCTAATTTTAAATGAGGATCTTTTAATAGCTATGCTGATTAGAGATGCAGGAACAGGTTGGTGACTGGATTTTACTGTTGACTAGCGCTTTTTTTTCCAGTAGTAAACATCAGCTTCACCAGGGGTCAACAGCAAAAATCCTCAGTGTGGAGGCTTGCACCGTGGAATGAAGGCTTGAAGTAAGCCAGTTAGCTGGAGCACAAATGTGTTTTAAAATAAAATATAAAAACCAAAATATGTATGTTTCTATAAAGGAAATCATTTTATATTTTAAATGTATGTCGGCTTTTCCTTCAGCCCTTCTAACCTGTAAGATCTAACCAAGAAAATCTTTATAAACACAGCTAAAGAGAGAGAATGGGTTCTGGAAATATTAAGATTGGAATATCTTAACATTGTGAATGAAGCTGAATGACAAACCTGAGACAAACAGACAAACTTTTAAATAAACTCTGCTCAAAGACTGTGCTGAGGGTTTCATTTGCAGATTAGAGGTGGGTGAGTTTTTATATTCTGGTCAAAATTAATAGTAATAAAGTTGTGCTTGTCCTTTCACGCTGTGTTGTGCAGTTTCTATATAACCAGTATGGCTTTCACATGAAGGATTGCCTTCTCTTGTTTGTGTTCAGCATTTATCTGATGACCTGGATAATGTGTTAGCAATCAGTGCTTGGAGTTGGTCAGCAGTAAATGGCTCTACTTCATCCCTGTGGGGGAAATTTTAATCTCAGAGGCTGTTCATAACTTCATCAATGTTCTACTGATGGTTGCAAGAGAAAATTTAATTTCCTGTTTATTATCTAATTCTGTTCATCTTAGTGTTGAGCTTTTTTCTGTCTTTTTGTTTAAATGAAAGCTCAAAACTTGGGAAGTCAAAGGAGTGTATAATTGGAGTGAAGAGAACAAAGGGGAGTGCAAAGAAGTGATGTAGAGGAGGGAATAGAGAAACAAGACGAGTGATGAAAGCATAATGAGCAGCGTCATGCCCATGGGAGCGGATGTGAGGGGTTTGCGGCACAGGAAAAGTGATGAAGGGTAAATGCAGAAAACAGTCTAAGACCTGAGGCAGAGAGAGGAAAGGAAAAACAGGAACACCGTCACTGGGAGCTGGCGCAAGTTTTTACACTCGGCACACGAGAACAGTTTCAGAAGCCAGGCTACGAATAGCAGCTGTGCTGACCAAAAGCCACTGGGTGATGTGGGTGGTGGCTGCGCTCCACATCTGTCGCCTCAAGTCTTAAAAGCCAAAAGGAGATGCCAGACTTAAGAATATTTTTTCCCAATTGATATATGAAATGCCCTTCTGCTTTAACTTGGCTCCAAACCAAGTCCCCAGGTTGCTAAAGTTGTCAGAGAAATCTGAGCTCACTGTTCCCTGCAGGGTTAGACCTGACCATCAGTACATGAATTCTAGAGCATTCAAATTATTAATTACACACTCTGAGTGTGACTACCGTACAATAGCAATCCGACAGTCCAATAGGAATTTTAAAGTAGATGACAAATACGTATGCTGTCATCACAGCCCATAGTCTGAAGCTTGAGCTGAATATTTCCCATAGAGTTTTAGGTTATACTTTAAAACTCGACCATTTCATACCACGACAAGATGCAGGTTGCATAAGATAAAAAAAACATTAGAACCAAACTTTCAGTTGTTAAATGTGTACAGTGTTGGACTCAACAATTGGTTCCCCCTGGAAAAGATGCAAACAAAACCTTAAAACTTCCCTACCTGCAATCCTTAGTTAGGAGGAAATAATTAGTATAAAAAATAAATAACTAATCCTAAATTTGCTTTTACATTTTAGGTGGAATGTTTTTTGTTGTTTTTTTAGCCGTCAGGCTTTAATGGGGACCCACACTGTATCTATCTATCTTCTCAGCACAAACATGACCAGGAATGCAATAGAGGTCAAATTAAATCTCCAAAGTCCCCTTTAAGGAAACTGTAGTTAAGTTTAATCTCTTGGAGTCACTGTGTGTTCATAACAAGGAATTAAACACCATCTACATGCTAATTGGTCGATGTAGAGGTCATACTAGGTAAAATCCTTTTCTGTATAATCATCTTAAATATAAAAACATCAGGGTCTTCCTACACTTGATTATAACAGGTTGAAACACTCCAGGTGGATTTGACATAAAACAAACCTCCTTCTGCCACCATCTGCAGCCCTTCAAACTTAGTTTCTTTTAGCTTTTTGGTCCTTTGTTTATGCTTTGAGCTATTTCTATGTTTTTTTTTAATCTTAAAGTTTCTTTTGAGCTTTGTTTTTCTAGTTTAAATTTTAACTATCCCCATGGTTCTTTTTTTTTTTTTTTTTTTTTTTCCTCTCTGATCCCCTTGTATAGTTTATTTGCCTTTACTTTCCTTAAAGTGGAATATTAACCAGCTATGGAGTATTGTTGATGATCTGTGATGCTGTGGGCCTTTTCCCTTCCATAGGCATCTAGAAAACAATAATGGGTCCCCGCCTGGTGTGTGAGGTACTGTATCTAGTCCAGAACATATCAGCAAATCAATACAAAGAAAATTAATATATCTCAGAAGATTCTCAGTCAATTATCCAGGTCATGCTCAGGCTTGAAAAGTTCTGCTTCTTTACGTCCAGTTGCCTAAACTATTTCTTTTCAAGAAATAAAGTTTACCTATTATTTGTTATAAAATGTTTATTATGATTTTGCTGCTACAATAATAGATAAAGTAATTTCCAGGGTTTTTACACAGTTGTGTTAAAGCAGACGAGAAGCAGAGCCCAGACTCAAAGAGTTTAAAGAGGGCAGAAGGATCTTTAAAGTTTTGCATGTACAATATTCTTAAAGGACCTCTGATCATTTTTCCATGCTCACAGGATGAAATGGATGAAATATAAAATGCAGGGCTTCTCCAGGCTGCCTCCCCTCTTCTTACATGTTTAGCATTTTGTCTGGAGAATCTCAAAATGCATGTTTCTTAGTTGAGACATGACAGCTGTAATCAGAGTAAAGGAATCAGAAGACAACTGTCACAACTGCAGTATGGCGGGGGCTTGCCAACACACATCTATTCCCAGGACAGAGCTGTCAGATTCTCTGACAAAGAGAAAAAGGCCAGGCATTAGACCAAGAGAAGCTCTTGTCAGAGTGGGACTCTTACTTGGTTCCCCTTTGTTAGAGTTCACTGATGAGTGGGTTGTGAACCTAAAAAGGCAGAGCGCATTACTACTGTTCTAAAATGTTTAGACTGGCTCCCTTTACCTTAGAAAATAGGTTTTGCATACTCCTGGTAGTTTATTTATACTTGTATAGTTTAGTTCCAAAGTACATATAAATTCCCAGACTTGTGTTACCAAGTCAACTGATGAAGATTCTTAGTCATTGTGGACAACAACATATCTTCATGAATGGAAGTGAACACCTCTCAATGAGCCAGGCTACCAGCTGCACTAAAATACACCCGAATGTTATGGAGTCCAATCTGCATGTGAATTCATATCAACATAGTGGCACATCAGCATCCAGCTTAGGGCCTGGAAGTTGGGAGGAGGAAGAATAGTTAATAATATAGTTTTTCCACAGTTCTCGGTTTTCATCGGGTTGGAAGATATGTGTTTAAACAATCTTTCAGTTAAACCAAACAATCTAACTTTGGCAGTGTGTACTACCAAAGGGAAAACCAACACAAATTAATCACATTAGCCAAAATACTTGTTAAGTTTTAGCAGCCCTTTCAAAAGACCGAGGTGGGATTCAAACCACCAACCTACTGCTTACACCATTGACAATGGCAACTGCAATTAATAAAGCAACATTACTTAAAACCAATATTACAGCTGTAACTAGTGGGTTGCTCAGATTTTGATCATTATATTGTTTCAGGAGAGCTGAACCACCTTCAGAAGTGGTCACGTGGTAGGGTGGGGTAGTGAGACATCTATTTTGGCTCCTCCCTCAAATTTAGCAAGCCCTGACAGGTGCCTTGCGGAAACGCCCCCTTCACTACTCGACACACGCCTCAAAGCCTCGGCTCATCTCATAACATCATAAGTTCTTGTATAATGTCAACAAAATCTACGTTTTTAGCATGTAAGCAAAGATAAACTTGGGGATACTTTTCCAAGGAGGAAGTTAAATGGAAATATAGTACTCAGCTAAATATGTTCTTAAAGAAAACCAGTTAGATGCCTTAAAAACCTTGAAAATACTTCCAACAGAACAAGAAACCTACTTTGGAGCTTGGCCTGTCTTTCACTGTAGTCCTAATTCTTTTATTGTGACTAACTGTATGTGCTCTCTTTCATCCTCTGACATGAGAGCTAGCATGCAGCTCATCTGCCTGGCTGTGTGTTCCCTGGACAGGGCCGCCTGTGGAGCTGGTTGACAGTTGCCTTTTGTATCGCTGCTTCTTTCATTATGTCTGCTTCTGTCTCCTTGAACGTATTTTGGCTGCTGGAGGTTTCTTCCTTTTTAAAAGGAAGTTTTCCTCTCCACTGTTGCTACAAGCATGCTTGGTGTGAGGGATTACCTTTGAGTCAATGAGTCAATTGAATCAACTGGTTTTCCTTAGACAGAAAACTTTGCACCAGTCTGACTGTATGATCCGGTTGAATTGTCACTGTAAAATACCTTGAAATGACAGGCGTTTGTCAATAAACTGAATTAAATTGAACATATAGAGCCAGAGCTACAGTGGTTTCAGTGTGTGTTAGAATGAAACAGTCAAAGATTAGATCAAATTAAATTTGGAAATATGTATCAAGACTTAAACAAATCAAGTTCAGAGAAGCTCACTATCCAACCTTACTAAACTATAAATATCTCAACAAACTACTGAGCAGAGCATGAGATTTAAAAGGTACCAGAGTTGATATGTTTTCTTGGTGCTAAAGAGACAATGACAGTGAAACAAAAAATCATCTAAAACAAACACGGTGCCCGGAGCAGAACCCTTCACTGCATAAATATCATGTATGTAATCATGTCACTGTCACATCTCAGAAGATTATAGTTCAGCACTTTTTTCTGTCCAAGTCAACATCAACTTTTTAATGCATAAGTGACTAAGATTTATAGGTAGCTTTGGCTGTGGCTCAGCTGTTTTAGTGCACTTATTAGAAGGAAAACATACGCTCAAATTTTAATTAGATCCAAGCAATATTTGAGAAAAAATATTTCTTAAAGCCAGTCAAAATCCAAACATTCAGAGACTTAACTCTTGCTCAAATATATTTAATAGACCAATGTCTTTACATAGTAGTAAGAGTTTGTACAAAACTGATTCAAATTTTGTCTGAGAAACTTCTTTAGAATCACTTATTTATTTTGCTTATTCAAATGAAACCAAACCAGTCCTGTTCATTAATTTGGGAACTGATTCTGCAATCTTATAACAGACAGAATGAGGCATACTATTATAGGCCTTATTTTGTGTTTTATCTTTTCACAAAGATCAGTCAGCTGGGATATAGTTCTTTCTTTATTCATCAGGCACATTGCTGAGGAACGCAGTAAAGATTAACAATGCCTCGCATCAAAGGCAGCCTTCAAAGGAAGTGTATTTTACAGCTTGGTAGATGTGATGTGATGAAGATTAGAAAAGGATGATAAGGAGAAAGGTATCAAGACCTTAAACCTCTCTGGTGGCAAAGCACCTTTCTACTGTCCCTTTCTTCTTGCCAAATGCGATTTTCTCAGACCCCTCTTAGAGCCTCTATTACATCTGATAATAATAAAAAGGAAGGATGGGTTTCAGGTTTGAAATCCCGCCCGGACTGATCCAACTAAATAAGATGTCATTCCCTTTGATTTAGATAAAACATGAAGGGACCAGCAAGATGCTTCAGCAGGATTCCTAGACGTGCCTCATGTTTCATGTGTTCACATCTCTACATTTCATATTCCAGCATCTGAAAGAGCTGAGGCAGAACTAATCAAATGTTAGGAAAGATGTGTTCATCCGTGCAAAAATAGTGATGCAACGGTTGGGTTAAGGAGACATGCTCTATTCTCTGGCATCATTACAGCACCACACAACCATAAGCTTCCTCCCACGGCTCAAAGGGACTATTTGGTGGAGGAAATTATGTTTCCTGTTCACACTTAAAGGGTTAGTAAACTCATTAGAGGGCTGGTTATTATGTGATTTGAAGACAAGTTCAAGGGTGATCACACTTAATAAAACTTTACTACTTTGCTAAATAACAACAAAAAAGAAATTCGCAAGCTTTTATAACAAAGATTACAAATAGGACATTTTTTTGTTAAGTTGGTTTCATTATTATAGGGAGATTTGTGTATATTAAGAATGTTTGTGCCCTTATTAAGAAATTAAACATTAATCTCACTCATAATAAAGTACATTTTGTCATCCTGCAACTACAAAATGTATTTTATTTTACCGGAATTGCATATGACAGAATGACACACAGCAGTTAGGTAGAAGGAAAATGATACAAGATTTTTAAAAGTATTTGTGTCCAGCCTCGTGTTGAACCACCTTCTTACTGCAATAACAATCAGTCTGTTTTACTGTCTAAACCAGCTATAGGAGGAAATATTTGCCCATTCTCTGCTGAATAGCTCCAGCTCAGTCAGATTGAATAACAGGCATCTGTGAACAGCCTCTTTAAGATGTAAGATTGCATTTTGGTCTGGACTTTGGAGGTAAAAAGGCAAAGAAAATGAAAATTAGTGGTAATCAATACTCATTGCAGCTTTTAACAGAGATGTAATTAATATTTTCATGAACAGCCGTAGTCTCATTCTCTCCATTTCTGCTCCTGTTGTATGGTTAAGGTCAGATTCCTGTTGAAACATGAAGCTCTGCCCAGTACCCAGACTTTGCTCTGTACTAAGCTGCAACCTTCTTACAATCAGCAATGACAATAGTCATTTTGATGCAAAATAAAAACAAATTCTAATTTTGCTTTCATACTCTGCTTTTTGGTGGTCACTCTTATATCAATGCAATTGTGTCAAAATGCAAACATGTTTAGTAATCGGGAATCCCTGTATAGGCGCATTATTCATAAAACTCTATTTCAGAATAAATGCATTCTAATAGGCAATGATATTCTCATTAAATTTTTACAATAATAATTGATAAAAAGGTATTTGTTGTCCCTCTGGAGGAGATAATGATTCCTACGGTTTGGATAAATTAATAGGAAAATATATATCCAATTTTTAATAATCTTGATGACTTTGTAGTGGAAGTGAAAAAAGATTTTCTTTCGCTTTTGAAATGCTCATAATCTCCAGCAGTGGAGAAAAAAAAAAAATAACATAAATACCATGCATGTAAATCACACCATGATTCTGCATTGTGCAGCAGAATCATTGCATTAAAAAAGAACCTGCACATTAGCTCCCCTGGGGAAATATCTGCGGGGCAGATGCTAATAATGTATGTAATGTTATACCATTTTATTTTCTGTAACTACACATCAATTAAATTCCAGATGTGATGACTTTATGTGATGTCTCATGTCATCTAATATTAGTCACCTGTGGTCGGAAAATTTAGATTTCTCTTATTTCATATATTAATTTATCCTATTTACTCACTATAAAGTTTTCACTCAGTCTGTTTCACCTGCAAGGCCACACAATTATCCTGCATGAGGATGTTTGTAGACCAGACATGGCTTCTTTCATAAAAAAGCCAGATTCTTTCTCAAGAATTATTCATAACATGTTACTGTTTAACCAAAGTGTCTGTAATTTGTTTTGACTCTGACTACTTTCCATTGTCGTAAGTAAGGGGATCACACTCTGCCCAGGCACAACGGGGCTGAATACAGAGCAGTAAGGGTTGTATGATGAGCTGTTCTCTCTTTGCAAAGATATGAAAATAATGTGCTGACTGAGTGAAATCCATCAATCTCCGTTTATTTAACTAGGGTGAATAGTTGAATACTTTTTCCCACTACACACTATAATGCTGTGTTATGATCTTAACAGTTGTTACACACAAAAGAACATTTAACCAGACATAGTTTGAAAAGTTTGACCTAGTTTGATTAAATTCTATTGGAACTGAATTGGTGAGTAAGGACCTAGAAGTAAATGTATAATTCATCACAGACACAAATTTTAGATCTCCCCAAACGATTTCCATGAAATGGAGTTAAAAAAAAGGAAAACGGTGACGATGATTATTGCATGTCTATTGACTGCAGCAGCTAAAGGTCAGTCATGTTTGACTTTAGCTAGTGTTTTCTCTTCCCCTGCATGGTGATAACTTGTTATCTAGAACCTACAGAACAGATTTTAATGACGCTCAGTGTAGATACTTATGGAGAATTTTAGATTTAAACCAGTTTATAAAGTCTGAAAGTTGAGAGCAGCTCAGATTTAGAAACATTTTACTTAAAATATTGTTGTTTGTTTTGGAGAATGCCTCCTTTAAGCCAGGGGAGATCCACAAGATGTTGGCAGCAATGTTCCTAAGCAAGAGAGAGTGGAAGAGGTATGATTCTGATATTACATCTACTCCTATAGTGGCTTTCTGAGTCCAATGAGTTGCATGGTTGCTGCATTTGAGTCGGACCAAGACCAGTTTGTATTCATACATGAGGTGAAATGCAATGCAGTTAGTTCGGAAACAGACCAAGAACACTTAAAAAATAGGGTCCCAGTCTGGTTGTTTAGCCAGGACTGGAGTCCTCTTATCTTTATTCATACCTGCACAAAAGGTCTGTAACAAATGGGGAAGCAAATGTGTCAGGGGTAAAAATATAACCTTAGTCTCTGGAATGGCCTTTTTAACCCTTAACATCCCAAAGTTTTAGAACAATGTTTAAAATCCTGGACGATACCATGAAACCAACCAGTTTTAATGATCTCTTCCAGTTTTTCCTAGTTGTGTTTCGAAACATCCAACCAAAATTATCTCAGAAACTGGATTCATATAAAGGCACATAGGATATACATCCAAATGTAAATAAGTTCATATATATCAGAGATTTGAGAACATCCACAATAATTTGATTCATTTTAGTGGCTGCATAATCATTTTTAACGTTGGAAGAAAAAATTTAAACTAAAACATTTAAAGGTCTATAATTCAAATGGGATTCCTTCCTATGATTTAGGATTACAAACTTGTCAAGAAAATTGTGAACAAATGCAGTAACTGTCAATGGATTCAAGTCATCAATTCCTATTTTGAATACATAGAGCCATGCTTCCCTGCAACCTCTGCACTAACACCCCTTTATGTTGTCTAATGATTAAGGAGGTTAACAATTAAGCTGCTTAAAATATTTTCTCTCTTTGTTGAGGCTACTCTCCATTGACTAACTGCATTTGCGTGGGCTTTGCTAGCAAGTGAAAATTTTGTGAGGAGCTACAGTAAAGGGAGGAAATAATGTGGATAAGAAAAAAAAAACTCTCTTCATGAATGTTAGATGTGCTCAAACATTGACCAGCTCACAAAATGAAAACCTTGGCCATAATGTTTGCTCTTCAGCTTCCAAATATTTACTGGCAGCAACTGAAGCCCCAGAACCTTGGCTGTGGCTTCAGGAGACTCACAGCCGCTGGGAAGAACAAAATCTCTGAAGGGAAAAACACTCACCACTTTGAAGTGCTCTGGTCTGCACTCTGTGCCGTGGAAGTGGCAGGACAGCAGCATGTCGTTAATGTCGTGACCGGTACGGTCATAGAATTCCAGCATGTTAAAAGGTCGCGGCTTGAAATTCTGGAAGTCAGTTTTCAGCTTCAGGCTTTCCAGAATGCTCTCCTCCACGAGGTGTATGTCCCGAATCTCATACCTAGAGAGACAGAAAAATCCCCCTTAATTTTACATGCTAAATTTATTCCTTTTAATTTAGCACGGACTGATGAGTCAGCAGTATCTCAGAATAGAAGAGTCACCTTCTAATGAACAACAGCCAACCTCATTTCTATCCTCTGAACATTTTTTGCACTGTTCAAAAAAAGTTTTTATCAAAGAACTTTTGCTCTGCTCAACTGGAGCATAAAATAACATTCCTGAATAAATCAAAAGGGACAGAAAACTGGCAATAAAACTCAACATGATGGTTTTCCTGTGGCATTTTGCTGCCACTCAAATGGACGGACATTACCAGAGTAAAACAGTTTATTGAACGTTCCATAATAAAGTTCAGACACAGACCCATAAACCCAGCCGTCCAATCACTGACAGTGCTACAGCTCTAGGCTATATGCAGCTCTCTAACTCAAGCCTTACCTATTAGGGTCCCAGAGATAGATGTGTTTGGGTTTGAGCAGTGGCTCCTAAATTTTGTTTCTCTGGTTTTTCATAGCCAGGAGGCATTTGGTTAAGCTTTAATGTGAAAGTTTCACCTAAACAACACATTCAGAACTGTGCCTCGCTGAGTTAATAAGGTCAAGCATTTGGAAATGGCAATTCTTTAGCAGAGATGAAATATCCAGTAAATATCAGCGTAACAGTTTAGCTGGGGGTTCAAACCATCAGACGACAAACACTCTAGAGCCAATTTCAAAAGGCTGGCTCTACTCTCAACAATAATCAAAGGCTAACAAAATGAGATGAAAAGATTTAAACATTCTAAGAATCTACTCCAAGGCTTTTAAGCATCTTGGAGTAATGTGAGGGAATCATGTGCACTCACATTAAAACAGTCAACTTAAATATTTAACTATGGATAACTGCAGAGTACCAAAAATAAAACCACAAAGCTTTATATCTTTATGACATACTGGCCCCTGTTTTTGACAACTAACTAAATCACATCTTCAAAACCAGACCCTCGAGCTGCTGGGGAGCTTTGATGACCATGAACTATCACTTTACTTGGATTTATCACTTTACTTGGATAATCACTTTGCTTGGATTTAGTTTTACATATGCATATATATACATACATATATATATACAGAAGAGCTATGTGTATATATTTTTATCTTTTTTATTTTTATTTTTATCTTTATTATCTTGTGTAGTTGGATGTATAAATATATCTATGTATATATATATATATATATATATATATATATATATATATATATATATATATATATATATATATATATATATATATATATATATATATATATATTTCCCTCTGGGATCATTAAAGTATTTCTGATTCTGATTCTGATTCTGAACCAAAACAAGTAGTGGTCAGGCATTGTTTCGGGGCAAGATATCTAATTAATAATGAACTATTTGAAATCTGGGCCTTGTCAAATTAAAGTTGAGACTTGGCACTGTAACAGAGTCCAGCATGTTAATCCCAATTGAAAGCACCAAGACAGAGGAACAAATTATATGCCAGTGTGTATTTATTCTGGACTGGAACTGGTTCTCCATCCTAATTGGTCACTGTGTTCAGCAGCTACAGTAGAAGCTATTGTTGTCCTTTTCCTCTGTTTGATACGAAACAGCAATAAGAGCAGTGGTAGGACGAAGTTTGGGTAGCTATGAACCTCTGGTGATTTCCCATTAAATACTAGGCAGGCTAAACCTCCCCTGTAAATTTCTTAAAATTCTTGGTAAAATGTGCATGGTCAGACTTCGTAAATGTAGTCATTAAACTGCATCAAATATGCGCTACATTTATCAGCTGCTCTCGGACGCCATCTCCCCTGGACGCCTGTCGGCCTGTATGAGAAATCCCTGTTGAGGTTTGAGCCTCCATCTCTTGAACTAAGCCTCTAGAGCAGAGGTAACCAATTATAAATCAGCGGGGTCCGAATAAAGAAAATCAACAACCAGTAAAGGTCCGGAGACATTTTCAATAATAATCCCTTACTTTAAATAGCATTTAACACTGAAATGTTATACATTGAATTGTTAAATGAAAAATAGAACGTTTTTCTATTTTAAAATCTAAATTTTCTCTACTTTTCTGAAGTAGAGAACAGCAATCTTTCAGTTTGGTATATAGACAATTTCCTGACTTTCCTTAAAAAAAAACAAAAAACACCCTCCTCATGAGTCGAGAGGGAAAAGTGATCATTCACTCAGAACATTCATCTTGTGTTGAAATTTTGCCCTGGTCTCTGGAGTTTATTATTTCAGAGCGCAACAGCTATTTTCACCCCTTGTAGTGATGTGTTTTGCAATGCCTGACGTTTGTATTAAATTACCATTGAGCCTCCCCTGTACCAAACAGCTGCACCTGCCACTGGTATAAACCAGCTTATATCTTGTAAAGTAGGTTACCTTTTTTAAAATAAACTGAATATTCATGCTGAAACCACCTACAATGCCTATCACTTTAATTGATCCATGAATGCCATACATGTTTAAGATATACATCTCAGCTCCAACACAACTGGTTCAAAACTTTAACCTTAAAAGACATCATTCAGTTGATATTTGAAGCAGTGCATGCAGACTAATGCAACAATTACTGTGCCAAAAAAAAGGGACAAGTTCTACAGTAAACATGAATTTTCTTTATGATTAGTCAAACTCATACCTAAATTCTGGATTTCACTTGCTTAATTTTTTGGTGTAATATTTTGCTTTACCTTTTACCAGAAGGATAAAGGGGCCAATGCGTGTGATGTGAGCTGCAAAGACAGTTTGAGCCACTTTGAGTTGATTAGCAGCTCAAACATTGCTGCCAACCAACATGTTGTTAACAAACTCACCGCTTATCTTCACACCCGGCATTAATGTGTTTCCCGACTTACACGAGGTGACAGCTCTGAGAGCAGCATGCACCCAGGGATCTATGAGGCTCTGTTTAGATCAAATACTTCAGCTAATATTTTCAGATGGTCCGGTTATAATTGTTAAATGAAGCATGAATTATATACTGGAATGGGCAATGCAACTAAATAGAGAAAAGGGAGAAGGGACCAAAAAAAAAATGTATGACCAGTAATACCTCCCTCGAAAAGCTGAAGAAAGTTAACTGTGTCTGGTTATTCAATGTCCATTTACTGGGTGGTCAGATGATAATTGCTTTAACTGTAATCTGTAAACCAGATACAGTATGTGTATGATTTTAAAATTTGCTCTTTGCAAGCAACTATAGTCTATAGATAGACAAATAGTAATTAAATAACAAAAGTAGACTAAATGTTTATTTGTTGATGAATAAATGTGCAGTAATCTGTCAAGTCTATGGTGAAAAGAATCAACAAAACAACTGCAGACAACAAAAGCAGGTTTAAAAGAGGTATTTAGGGGTACATCATTAGGGTTAAGCTCTGGCTGGGTTTTTTTTTTTTTTTTTTTTTTTTTTCCAGCTGAGGTTTTTCTGCTGAGCTGCTGTGATGATGGTGCTTAAGAGGACCAGGACACCGACTACTCTCCGCAGCAGTGTTAACCTAACTGGTAACTGTTGAGCCCTCCTGTGCTCCTTGAGATCTCTATGAGTTAGGAACCAGTTTTCATGTTTCTTCAGGTAACCATTCATGTGACTTTACAAGCTGTCTAGCAAAGAGCTTTTTCTCTAAAAGATTCCCCCGTGAAGCTGAAGAGAGTAGAACTGCTCCTCTTGGCACCATCTGTCCACCCAGCAGCAGCCTTCAACCTCACAAACAACCTCCACTGGAGGAACTGGTTGATTCTCAGTCACTCTGAGGTTCTTTGCGGAACAACCTCAGCTGAGTGAGACGCAGTTTCTGAATCTAGCTTCATCATCCCTACACTGTTATTTCATAAATCTGTTAAACCCGTCTTCTTGAGTTGTCTGAGAGGTTTATCTCTGCATGTGGGTCAGAAGCATGAACAAAACTATGACAATCATTGCCTTCTTAATTCTACATAAAGTCCCTCTAAAAGCTACATCAGAATTCAGATGCAATAAAGTTTAGAGTCTCTGAATGGTCCTAACCCAGGTTAGTTGTCTAATATGCTCATACAGTCATATGAAAAGGTTTGGGCACCCCTATTACTCTTAATAATTTTTATTTCCAAATGCTTTTTACTTTACTGAATTAACTCATTGTTTTATGGTTTAAGTAATTCAGTTTCATTTCTTTATCATAGGATATATTTTATTTTATAAAATTAGTAACTTTTTTGTTATTTATTTTCCTTTGATTAAGTTTTTTTCTATCATTTCAAATTCATATTAGACTAAAGGAAATGATGAAACTTAATGGGTTCATTTTGTTTTGATATTATATATTAAAACATCTATACATTAATGTACTTTAATGTATAGAATGAATATATATAACTTATTTTCATTCTCCCTTTTGTCAGAAAGGGACAATGAAGGAATCGCTTCTCTCCATTTCCATTTCAATCAGAATAAAACTACTACAGTAACATTTTTTATGTCATTAAAAATAAATCTTTTAGGTTTAAAAAGTTTTTTTCCTCAGTTTTAATCAACTATTTTGTGGTATGTTTAATTAGGAATTTTGTTCTAAGATTAAAAATGTGATCGACTGATCCCACATATTTAAATTATTCTGTTTATTCAAATATTTAATTAAGTTACAAACCAACCATTTATTGTTTAATGAAGCGACTTACAAATACATTTATTACTTCTGTAAACAAAGACATCAATTTCTTAAGATTTTAATTTTAACTCAGTTATGTTGTTAAAAAAGTTAAACAATCAACATCCTAACATTTCACCTAGTGTAGTTTCAGTCACAGTTCTATATATATTTCATTGTTTATCTCCTTTAGGTGTTTTTGAATCTAAGCTGAGAATATTTAATGTGGAAATTAAATGGTCACACCAAACCACCCACAATAATATTCTGTATTGCTGGGATTTACTGTCATTGAATTGAACTACTGTAGAAATATGCACATGCTGCCTTGCTCCGAAAGACAGCAGAACATCGATAGAAGTTCCTGCATGTTACCCTGGCTGTGATCTCCCACCATGCTTTTATTCAAATGTCACCACTTTAATGTACTCATAAAGAGCAGAGTTTCAGTTCAACCTAAACAACGGCACAAATGAAAAACCTTTTAGAAATTTCTGTAGTGCCGTATGAATATAATCCTCTGCTCATTTGTCATAAAAGCCTGTTTTAATGCACCCCAGGCATTTCCATTGAATAAAAATGAGATACAGCATTTTGTTTTAATGAATTCCAAGATGGCAGCATTAGATGTCAAGATACATACATCTTGTTGAAGTGTTCAGAAAACTTAGAAGCCGTGACTTCTAACCATCAAACTAAGCAATTCATTTGTAATAACAGTAATGCCATTTAGATTACAGATTTATGTTTTGTGACAGTCTGACTGGCCTCACTTGGGGGCTGTTCTTGTTTGACTAAAAAGAAAAGAACTTTGCAAAGTACTTCTATTGATCAGATATTATGAAAAAGTGCAGAATGACAGAAAATCCCAGAAGAACAAGCTGAATGAAACAGCCGAGACTGACCCCTCAAGCATGTGCAACTTAAATCTCAAGCATTTTCCAGACCAATGGCTGCAATCGCTTTAGGTAGGCAGAAAGAAGTCACTGATGCATTTTATACCATAAGCACTTACATTTCAGACAGCGTAGAGTGTCATTGCATGCTTTTTCTACGTTGGTAACAGAATCCATGTAGTAGGAGCAGATTAAAGGGTTATATATATAAGATAAGGGCATTGAAATAGATTATTCTTAAAGATTTGTTAACAGTGAAAATATGTGTTTTATTATATATATGCATCAAAATCATCATTTAAATAATCTTTTTAAAGAAATAGTTAAATCTTGACTAAATCCCAGCATAAAATGTCCAAAGTGTATGCTTTAGTTGAGCTCTTAGCTTTAAGATTTTATCACTTTTAAAGCCTTGAATCCCACACATCCAACAATCTGTTCTCCTAAAACGCTGTGGGCACTAAGTAAAAGAAACCAACTCACTAATTGCTTCATTGTTGCTGCCTCTGTTGACATTTGGAAAAATATTACAGCACCAAAGGGCATGCAATCAAAAAGCTTTTACAGCTAGGATAAGTCTCTTGCCTCACACTGTGAGATCTTTATTCCTGTGATTCTTAGGCATAATTCCATAACAAAAAAGGTTTTTCATGTTATTCATGGAAAACAGGGTAGAAAAAAACAACAAAATCCTCCAAATCTTAAGCAGCTTAGACACAAGTGGATGTAATGGACGATGAGAAGGGTTTCTTTGCGGCTGAGGGGAAAATTTAAGATTCTCTTGGATCAAAATGTGTAAATGACAAAAACACCCTGAGCTTTAGCTGTCTCACACAAAATCAAAGCAGCCTCCCCTGATGCTTCCCTCCAGTGTATACAGTACCTGGTGTTTCTGCCAGCTCCTGGATCCAAAGCCTTCCACTGAGACAAAAATATAGCAGGAGCCTCCTGATTATGATGGTTCAAGTTATTTAAGTCTTACAAGCCTGGTCTTCAAGCACTGAATGACTCAAAAAGGTAGGAAGAGCCATATTTTTGGATCAGTGATATAAGAAAATAAGTTGTTGATTAATTAATTGAAATGTGACTCATTAACTGAGCAAACAAAACATGGACTATTATTTTATCAGCAAAATTGAAAGGAATAATGTGTTTTAGGTTGATGTAACCCCTTAATGCACCATGTGTGATAAGCTGATTTTCTGTTATCAACTCTAGGCATTTAAATGTGCTTTGCAATTCAATTCAATTCAATTGAATTCAATTCAGTTTATTTATATAGCTCCAATTCACAACACAAGTCATCTCAAGGCACTTTACAGTTCAACCAGATCATAAAAAATAGTAATATCTCAGCTAGAAAGGATCTTTTTAATAAGCGCGCAATTATTAATCATAAATCTTTGAGTTAAAGTAACTAAAAAAGTGTTAAAGATTTTTGATAAATTAAGAGTAAACACTACTAAACCATTTCTTAAAGAGACTTCACATTACTAATACAACTTAAACACTTACTTAAACACACACAATCTACTAACCTAACTTCATAGGATTCTAAACCATCCATTTTTTCTCTCACGCTTCATCCCAAGGGGTCGCAAGGGGTGCTGGTTCCTATCTCCGGCTGTCTACAGGACAAGTCGCAAGTCCATCGCAGGGCAACACAGAGACAAACAACACCTAAGGAGAATTTAGAGAAGCCAATAAACCTAACAGTCATGTTTTAGGACTGTGGGAGGAAGCCGGAGTAACCGGAGAGAACCCACACATGCACATGGAGAACTTGCAGACTCCATGCCGGAGGACCCAGGGCCAGCAGTCAAAACCACAACCTTGTTGGTGCAAGGCAGCAGTGCTACCCACTGTTCCACTGAGCAGATATAGCATTCTAAATCCTAATGTTACAAATATATAAAGGGTTGTTGTAAAGGTAGGGATGGGTTGTGGACCTCATCCATCCATCCATTTTCTTACACGCTTATTACAAGAGGGGTCGCGCGGGTTGCTGGTGCCTATCTCCAGCTGTCTACGGGCGATGGGCGGGGTCCACCCTGGACAGGTCGCCAGTCCATCGCAGGGCAACACAGAGACAAACAGGACAAACAACCATTCACACACACACTCACACACAATTTAGAGAAGCCAATTAACCCAACAGTCATGTTTTTGGACTGTGGGAGGAAGCCGGAGTACCCTGAAAGAACCCACGCATGCTTAGGGAGAACATGCAAACTTCATGATAAAAGACCCCTGGCCAGGAATCTAACCCAGGACCTTCTTGCTGCAAGGCAGCAGTGCGACCATCCGCGCCACTGAGCAGGTTTAGCATTCTAAATCCTATGTTACATATATATATATATATATATATATATATATAAGGTTGTTGTAAAGGTGGAGATGTGCTGTAGACCTCATACATATTTTTGTTTGATTTTTACTAAAATGCTATTTTGTTCAAATCTGAGAGCTAGACCAGCAAAGGGATACAAATAAAAGTTATAGTTTTGGATTTGACAGTGTGAACTTTAGTCAGACTCTTGATGAGATGTTGATAGTAACCTACCTGTTGTTGAGCAGAGCCAGGAGCTCGCCCACATAGAACAAGTCGTTTCGGCTCAGCCTGCTAAAGCGGAACGCGTTCAGGTTGCAGAATGTCACCGCCGGGAACGTCATGACCGGGGTGGACACCTCGTCCAGCTTAGTAACATGGGGATACTCGAGGTAGAAGTGGATCCGATCCACGCACACGTAGATCAGTAAAGTCAGCGAGGCTAGGAAGAAAAGGAGCCACAGGAAACGTTTGACACAGAATCGCTCATAAGTGAAGATGTGGGAGATTCCGTGAAGGGTGGAACTGTGAGCAAAAACTTCTATCTGTGGAGGCTGGCTAGAGTCCTGTTCTTCTGTCTCCACTTTAAGATCCATCGTTGACATATGAGTGTTTTAGTGCATCAGACAGGAAAGTGTTCATTCAGCAGTGAGGAGCTCTTCCTTCATCCCAGCGCGCAGAGGACCAGTCTCTGACCTGATGCAGTTCTGTCGCCATCACTTACCCAGCTCTGCATTTAAACAAACCATTTCTGCTGCCAGAGCCCGGGTGCATCTCCACATCGCCGCTGTCTTGATCTGCTTTTTTGTCAGTAGGAGTAGAGAAGTATTGAATCGCTGGTTGATTATAAGTCCAGCGGAGCGCAGATTAACAAACTGGAATCTCAGAGCGCTTAGGCAGAAAGGAATATATTTGTACAATTCAGATCATTTAGCAGGAGTTGCTCCGCTGCTCCTTCTACCCGATAAAAAAGGCTAGATGGGGTATCCATCCACTCTGATGCGGTGCTGAGGAGTCGCTGGTCGATGCTGAGTCGTGCGGCAGGTTGGGATCCTCTGCTGCTGCGCGCGCCAGTCTGAGAGCAGGACTGACGCTCCTCTGCTGCTCACCTGTCACTTCAGCTTTTTATGGCTGCCAGACACATGGCTGCACCAGCAGCTTCAGAAACAAATACAAATACAATTAAAGTCAAAGGGTTGGTTTCCTAATATTCCAGTTACTCATTAAATTAGCTTTTTTTTTTATAAAATAAATAAAAATACAATGGAAGCACATGAACTGTTTATATGTTGTCCATGCTTTCTTGTTATGATGCAAAGCTTGTGTTCCTGTGTAATACAGAATTAACTTAGTCTTGGTTCATTTCCCTTTTGTAATTTTTTAATGGTGAAATAAATGTTCATCCTCTAAAAAGGCTTTAAATGGATTGAATTCATATAAGAACATTATGAGGATTAATTATAATCAGTATTAAAAAAGGGAAATAACTGATAAGAAAGTATTTTCTACTCTTAAAGGATATTAATTAAAGGGCAATCGGAGGTGACCATCTTTGATCCTCTACTTTTTTTTGTTTTCTCCTACTTAACACCACAATCGATATACATTTTAACCCAAGCTGGGCATTCTTGTGTATTTTAGAATAGCCCAGTCTTTGTTTTCCTAAAAGTGCTTCAGAAATGTACAGGTAGATGTCTGACTGGAACAATAGAAACAAACAACAACATATAAATCCCTCCTGTCATGGCACCAAAAGGCTCAATGTTAAACATAGAAAAGGTTTTGAAATAGGCCTGGTTTTCAATATATACTAGGGTCTGTCCTGTCAATATTGTTGGATCTCTTCCAAAGGGCCCCGGAGCACCTCCACACCTGAGTGTTGAAACGTTGAAATGTTTTAATTAACTAACAATGAACACAGAGGAAATCTATTCATCCATCCATCCATCCATCCATCCATCCATCCATCCATCCATCCATCCATCCATCCATCCATCCATCCATCCATCCATCCATCCATCCATCCATCCATCAGGGTCACACGGGCTTGGTGCCTATTTCCAGCAGTCTATGAGCAAAGGCCCAGGAGAATTCACCAGTCCATCTCAGGTGAGAAGTAATTTGTGCATTAATAACATGTTGCATCATTACATGCTAAATTTGGTGTTTTTACAGAAAGAGCTTTCTCTGGTATATCAATTATGAAGCTGCTGCTCTGATGGCAGCTAAGTATAAAAGAAGAGAACAACAACAAAAAGATGTTTGAGCCATAGCCAACTTAAGAGATCAAAATTTAAACATTTAACCAAAGGAAACAGAATAAGAATTTTTAAGAGCTAGAAGTTTTTCAAACAGACAAGCTGCAATATACATTATCTTTATGATTTTTTAAGAGCTTATATATAGTTGGAGAATAAGATTGATGTTGTAGTTATAATAAAATTATGTTTGTCTCTTCCCAAAGAGCTAAAATTGAAAAAGTGGGATCCAAAAAAAAAAAAAAAAAGGTGGTTCCTGAGAGATTTTCAGAACTAAAAAATGTGATAGCGGCCCAGCAAAACATTATTTATTTCTGCCATGTTTGGATTATTACCATAAATTACCAAATATATCTAGTTTCTAGCCTGAAACAAGCATTTCATGTAGCACTAGTTTTACACAAAGTAAAATGAAGCACATCTATTGGAAAATAATAAGTGAGAAAATGTGTGTCACCCTATTAGAATATGTCAGTTTTAAAAGCAAAGACCTATTTGTTTTATTGATAATTTTAGCATTTTGCCTTTTCTCTTTAAGTTGAAGTTTGTGCTGATCTTTATACTCATTGAATAGAATAGAATAGAATAGAATAGAATAGAACAGAACAGAACAGAATAGAATAGAATAGAATAGAATAGAATAGAATAGAATAGAATAGAATAGAATAGAATAGAAAATCCCTAATTCTCCCACATTGGGGAAATCCTGGTGTTTACAGCAGCAAAACGATTATAGAAAAAAAATGGTCACACAACTGTGGACAATAATATATTAAACAATAAAACTGCACTTGCACACTGTAAACTGTTGAAAATGAGGTGCAAATTAAGCGCTTTGAACAAGTCCAATATAAACTAAGAGGAATCTTTTCTCACATATTACTGTTTTCAAGCATACTATTTCCTTATATGACTGCATATATTTCTTAATTATTATGTAACTATTTTAGTTGTTTTTTGGATTACATTTTTCAGTTTCTGTGATCTGCTGAGAAAACAGCTCTTTTTTAGGCATTTCAAACAAGTTTATGGTTTTGACAGGCATTGTATATCTTTAAATGAGTTCACAATGGTTCTATTGTGAATTGCTGTATTTGTATAACCTCAAACATAAATAAATGCATGCTTTGAGGTGAAGGTATGTTGTGGATGTTAATCATGTATGTATGATTAACATACCGGTACATTAAGATTTGGAGAAAAAAATCCCATTTTGAAAATTTTACATACGAATAACCCAATGTATTTCCATAATTTTACCATAACCTTTAATTTAATGTATATTTTTTTCCTTTGCCACAAGCACTGTCGTTTCATTTTTTTAGTTACTTTGTAAATATTCTTTTTTACATTTCAAAATATTGACTATTATTCGGAATAGTTATTAAGCTTTATAACTTGCCACCCTTACATTCTTCGACGTAGATGTAATTAAATGTCAATTCAAGCACGATAGTTATGAATAACGGCTTCTGTCCATGGTGCTGATGACTTTAATGTAAAATCCCTCTCCAAAGCTGCAGAGGGCGCCAGAGCGCAAACATCGCGACACTTCGCCAGCAGAAGGAGGAGCAACGTGTGAGCAGCTGCAGGAGGAAGAACATGGCGATGCCCATAAAAATCTGCCCTTTCTTTCGCTGGACAGGACGGATAGTGTCCTCACTTTCTGCAGGACACATTCTGGAAGTCAGTCTGCCAGCAAGGAGGCGCTTTATATCCACCTCAACGGCAATCAGTAGGTTAATGTTTTATGAAAGTTAATTATAAACTGTGTTAACACAGAGGTCAATGTCCGATATTAGGGGCAGCTTAGTCTCATAACAAATAATAAAATAGATAAAAATCGATGCATATTTAACTCTGAAAATTGGAAAATGTCCTTTGTTGTTGTATATTACCAAACAAATTAAAATGAAGACAATATAGGCTTCATTACAAACTCCAAAGAAAGAGATGCTCCTTAATTATGACTGTAGGATAACCAGTGCTTAAAAGTATCAAAAATAATTACATAAGTTTATATGAAATCTTGTTAAAGGCAATTTACTGATTAAATATTATGTTATATATTATTATAATATAATATGACTGAATTTGATTTTTGAATAAGCTTCTTCTCATTGACTTGATTTAAGAGCTGTGAAAATAATAATGGTGAAATGATATTTATGATAAAATAATAATTGTGGGATTCGTGTACGTCATGCTGTGATCCGCTGCTTTAGTAAGATAATACCATAGTTCATAAAGTCTTTTTAATAGGTTGAATTTCATAAACTGTATCTTTTTACCTAATTATATTTATTTATTTATTTATTTATATATCAAGGTATAGACATTTTATTTCTAAATTATAATTAATAAAATGTTTAAACGTTTTAATATTAGAAAGTAAACCTGCTATGTTTATTTCTAGACCTTCAGTTCAGGCTCGATGAGCGCACAGCCCACAGCAGCCTGGACCTCTTCAAGAAAGACACCGGCATCATCTACCGCATGCTTGGCCTGGACCCCTCCCACGTTAAAGAGGACCCCGAGCGATTCCGAGAGTGGGCTGTGGTGTTTGGCGATAAAAAGATAAGCAGCGGACGACACTACTGGGAGGTTACGGTTAAAAAGTCCCAGGAGTTTCGTTTGGGGGTCGCAGATGCACTGATGTCCAGAGACGAGTGTGTGGGTAATAACAGCTCCTCCTGGGTGTTCGGCTATGCTCAGAGGAAGTGGTTCGCCATGACCAACAGTAAGGTGGTTCCTGTGACGCTGGTGGGAAAACCGGATCGAGTGGGGATCCTGCTCAACTATGAAGCAGGGTTCCTGGGGCTGGTGGACATTGAGAAACCCAGAATCATTCACACTCTCAAAGCTGAGTTCATGGCTCCTGTGTGCCCCGCATTTGGACTTTGGGACGGGGAACTCCTTACGCATTCTGGTGTGGAAGAGCCAGAAGGCCTGAAATGAAGATGTGTTAACAGATGACTGCCATGGCTTATCAGGGCAACTTTATTATTGTCCTAAATAAATGTGCCTGACATGCAGCAATAGGACTTAACTACAGATGATAATTAATACTGTGGTCCACTATATCATCACATCAAATAATGCAAACTCATCCTGTGGTCTTTCTTCAAGACTTGAGCTCTTTTGTACTTGTAATGGAATTTGTCTCAGACACTAGATGAGGAAACAAGAACTTGTGGTTTTCATAATCATTGGCTGCCTATATTTTCTTATGCCTGTTGCCTGTGGTGGTTTTCTCCACACATATAGGAGATCAAACAGAACAGAACCTCATTCTGTTCAGATTCAAACCATATACTTTTTAATAAAATAACTTCATTGAAGTCTTCCACATTTTCTTTTTTATTTACAGCAAAACATTTACATTAAACAGAAGAATTGTACAAAGAATTTTCAAAAAAATATTTATTTGGATACACAAAAAGACTCCTAGTTATATTTCAGTTTATCATATTATATATATAATTTAAAATGTATATGTAAGGTGCGTTTGTATAAACTACTAACCCGTATGTCCACATGAATCTAAATATTTTAAGATATACTGCTTAAATGCACAGTTGGATTTTTCTATTAATTTTAATAAGACATATTTCCAGAGATGCACCAATCGGGTTTTTTTGTGGCTGATCCTTGCTTTGGGGTTTCTTTTATGTCTGGCCTGTCAAACCTGATTTTCAGATACTTATACGTTTTTTTATTTCTTTATTTTTTTTTAAGATTATAAGACTAACGAGCATGAAAAAAAATTACACGACCATCACTGTTAATGATCAGAGTCTGTAACCTTTATATTATTTTATTGAACTGAAACTTGGATCAAATTGTTTGCTGTTAGTTAACATGTTTATAGTCCAAAAAAAATGGAAACTAATATTTTGATTAATGCATTGCTGCATGCAGTGGATCTCAAAGGTAGTGTCCAGATTCTTAACATTAATAGTAAAACCATCATGAATTGTTTTCCAAATAGTTTCTTATTTTTTACACATCCTGTTCAATTCAGTTTAAAAAACAAACCAACCTATAGGTGGAAATGCAGAGTAAGACAGTGTTACAATATCATAAAATCAATTCGCTGACTGATCTGCTGTATTTGACCATATGTGGAAATAAGCCAGGTATGCTGAACACTATTCTTTTTTTCTAAATTCAAATCAAACAACTTTGCAGAAGAACATGATCTTAACTTTTTAATTCTCATCTCCTTTCCTAAAATATATTGCTGTGTTTTTCAGTTGAACTGCGTGAAATAAACATCATATTAAAGATGGGAGTGCAGAAATAATTTATTTTAGAGAATTAATATTATTTTTTTTTACATTTTAAAAATGAAGAATCCTAACAGGAGATTTTGAGAATCGCTGTGTGCCCTGGTCTTAAGAACCAATGAGATACTGGCTAAAACTGGCTGGTTGAATTATTTTTAACAGCAATATTGGCCCAAAGTCTCCCAATTGATGCATCCCAATAGACAAATAAAACGAAACAAAAAAAGGTATAAATCTATACAGAGTATTAAAATCCTAAACACCACAGTGAGTATTTACATGTCAACAAAAAGAAAATGAAAACACAGCTGATTGAGATCAAAACAAGGGGACTGACATGCATGTTATTTGCTCAACAGAACAGACTTCAGTAGCTTTCCCCCTTTCAAATAAATCCTTAAGGAAGCACCTATGTTTAATTCTCAGAACATACTAATTAAGGCCCTGTTCACACTAGATGAATCTCCTCTACAAATTTAATTACTTCTAAGAAGGTGGTTAGATTACAGCAAAATGAGAAAACCTCCCTCTGTGTGAAGGCAATCAGGAAACAGCTGCAATTAGCAGTCAATTGATTATTTCCTTTTATTTTTTGCACTCCTGTACCCTCAGCATGATCTGCAGATCAGCAACTCATCCCAGTGTTGATCTCATTATATGATATTCCAGACTTTCATCAGGAAGCTGCAGTGCCCTACAGCAGTGATGTCGATCTGGTCCTCGGAGGCCAGTGTCCTACTTGTTTTAGACTGATTCCTGCTGCAAGCAGCTGTTCCAGATGAATGAATGACTTATTAAACATACCATCAAGCTCCAAGACCTTGCAGCTGATTCTTTGAAACAGGTTTGTTAAACAAGGACAGCGTCTAAAATATGAAGTAAACTGGACACCATATCTCCGTGAGATCACTCCACCATGTTGCTATCTGTATATATATTTATGTATGTATGTATATATATATATATATATGTCAGGTGGAATCAGGCAAAAATGTTTCCTGTGTATTGTGTTGTTCTGAGGATATTGGAATATTGTATTATATTTACATATTACATTTTTATATATAAATTAAATTAGAATATATTACAAAATACATTACAGTAAGATTCTATTTACATTTTTGATTTAGGTAACTTAATAAGATCACAGGACTGCATTCAAACTGTGGTCTATATCAGGGCCACCAAACTTTTTAAAGGCTCAGTCATAAGGATATCAACAATGACCTATGACCTGGAGGGGTTGGAGTCTACCTAAAGTTCATCCATAATAAACATATTTTTATTGATTCCTTTAATTCATAAATTTCTTTTAGATATGCCATTTTTAAATCTCTATACATGCTTAAATTCTCTATGATGAAATTCTCCATAAAATATTTACTCAACTCAATTCAACTTTATTGTCAAATTAAAAAGAAGAGGAATTGGAATATAATAAAATTTTAAACTTAGCCCACTGGTAAGTTTTCAAAAGACCTTAAGGGCACCCCATGTGGTCCTTCGTGAGCCCTGGTCTAGATATTTCTGTCACATCAACTACCGCATCCAAGCTAGTATGCAATATGGAGCAGGGTGCACTTCTCTCTTGCTGGGATTCTTTCTACCGAAGGGTTTTATTTCCTGTATGCTTCTATGGTGATGGAGTTTATAGAATGGAGTTTATTTGTTGCAGAAGTGTGGTGAGTACACAGCAAAAACGATCTAGAAATAAGTAAAAAAAAATCTTAAATTAAGTGTAGTTACACTTAATTTGAGTAGGTAAATAAGATGATTTGCCAATGTAATGAGTATATTTACTCTTAAAATAACATAATTTAGTATTATGCATTTAAAATAAGACAATGCAATTGTTTTCCCTTATTTTAAATGTAAATTACTGTTGCCCCATTTGCAAAGTGTCTCACTTACCTCCTGAAATCAAGAAAAAATTACCTTATTTTAAGAAAAAATAACTTATTTAGATTTCTATTTTTTGCAGTGTAGAGACAAAGCAGCGCCACATCCAAGAGCATTGCAGTGACTCATTCAAAGTTTCAATAATTATGTTATCATGGCAAGTCCTGATTTAAAATGTCTGAAGGCCAAGCCATACTGGGGAATTCTGAACCCACTTTATGGGTATGATAACCTTGCTGTCCTCATTCTGCATTTAAGGTGGCAAAATGCTGCTATCCGGATAAGGAATCAACACAACAGTTTAACTTAGGTTTTGTACAAACTGGAAAAACTAATAGCATTTTCTATTAGGAGAATTACTTCATAGTGCACTATAGAAAAAAAAACCTTTCCAATACTCTGCTATTGATTTTGAAGTGCTATACAATGATCTAATCTCAGTGTGAAAGGGGCCAAAGTAAAACATACCTATTTGGATTTCAAAATAAATAAAGACATTTTCAAATATCTAGATCTCAGTAACATTTACAAGTTACTGATGCACAAAAAAGAATATTACTAGTAATATTATTATTTTTCTTACAATGATTTGATTGTCTAATACTAGACATACTAAACCTTTATTCCTGACAGATATGCCATTGCTTTCTAAATACTGGCATACGTAAACTACATTTAAAGAAAAAAACACCCCCTTTTTAAGTTGTTGCACATTCTTAACAATAGTTATAATCTTTACAGCCTTTGGTTGGAAAAAAAAAATTCAGACTCTTCAGTTCCTATGCTAAGAGTAGGTCATATTTTTCCTAATGACTGGCCATTAGGTTCATAAATTTTATGATAGACAGAAAATTCATCAGTTGTCTTAGTTACCATCTGTCCCATATTTAATTTCTGCTGTGCAGCAGAGGGTTTTCAATCCAAACCTCTATGGTGCTTTTCTTAAACGCTGCTCTTCATTGAGTCCAGCACGGCGCTCTGCTCCTCTGTGCTGATTCTTGAGTGTCCATCTGTGTACTCATGTTGGTACTTTTGCAGGACTGAAACAACAACATCATGGCCAAACTGCATGGCGTCATCGAGGGGTGTGTTGCCCCATCTGATAGACAATGGCGTGAAATGGAAAATGATGGACTGTCACAGTTAGTAAAATGAGTTAGTATCAGATGAACGGTGAGAAATAAACTTACCTGTCTTTAATGTAGGGATTCACTTTACATATTTCTGTCAGAAATATTACAGCATCCTGGTGGCCTGGGAGGAAAATAAGGTGAGCAAAAAGAGAACATTTTAAATGCCGAATTTTTGAGGTTTCTCAATGCAGAAATTAGATAAATGATCAAACTAATGATGTTAGGCGTTACCTTCAGCAGCAGCAACATGGAGAGCAGTACGAGAGTCGTAATCCCTCTGCTCCATGTCAACAGCTGAAAGGGCAAACCTGGAGAGAGGGTATTGTGTAGAAATTTTACTTACTGTATACTGCAAGTTGAGTTACAAACAAGCTTCAAATGAATATGTAGGATATTTAAAGCTAAAATAATTAGAATAATATCAAAGTAGATTAATAGTCCAGAGATCTTTGCTTTAATTTATCAGTTGGTGTTTCATAATCAACAGCAAAAATCTCTCCACATTCGGTAGGTCATATGGGATATGAAATATGTATCGCGGTAGAAAACAAAAATGACTCTATCAACCTCTGCACACTGTCTTAACCACTCAGCCTGATCAGTGGGAGATTGCTCCTCTCCAAATATAGGACCAACAGACTATTGAACTCCTTTGTTCCTCCAGCCACCAAGCTGTACAGCTCCTCACTTGGGGTCAGGGGTGAAGCTAGATGGGAGGCCAGGGGTGGCTATGGTCACCATTAGCCAACCGTTGGCCACTTCTGTGGCCACCCCTACCATTTTTCCCCTCTAATACAGACGGTGGCAGCAGTAATACTCAGAAGTGGAATGTTCCTACTTATTTAACATTTTATTTTTTCATATGTTAACAGTTACTTGACAACAAAAACACTATGTTTATATATCCACATCAATATACTAACATTAAAGATGATACATACAGAATCATGCTCTTTTCAGAACTACATTTTGTCTTATGTGGGGCAAAGAGAAAATTGAGTCTATGATTCTTCTGTGAAATCCATTTAATGTAGATATTAGTACATGTAAATAATATTTTATTCAGAAAGATAATTGATGAAAGTAGGTAAGTAATGACAATGAATAAGATGTTTGGCATGGATTTTTAAATATATGAGTATATTTGTTTGCAAAGGCTGTAGGAAAGTATAGTTACTCTTTATTTAGAAAATATGGATGTTGTGGTTGTTCATTTTCCTGTTGAAACAGTGTACATTGACCCTGAGCTTCTGGCTCCTATCTGCTGTCGGCCACCCCTCAGTGTTCATTGGTTATTGCCTGGCCACCCTTATTAAAATGTTCTTGCTACACCTTTACTTGGGGGAAGGAGGAGGTGATAGGAAGAGGGACAAGAATCAACAACGTCCTCCTTGGACATCTTGTGCAAAACATTACCTATTGTCATTCATGTGCAATATTCTTCTCTCTCACTGTGCAATAACACTTGCCAACTACTGTGCAGTCTGTGTAATTTTTTACTTACAGTATTGATATGGTTAATACATGTCTGCAGTACAAGTGCAATAATCCAAGTCAACTACTATGTAGTCTTTCCTTAGCTCTCTATTGTGCAGAAATTTTTATATCTAAAGGAAACATATTACAGGACATTACAACTTTTTTATGCTCTTTTGTACCTTATACACTGTTTTTATATTTACTATTGTATTTTTCACTTTAATCATAACTTGCTTTCACTCTTACCTTTGTACTCTATATAAGTTACTGGAACCAGAATTTTCCTGAGAGAGTAATCCCAAGAGATAAATAAAGTTGAGTCTAAGTCTAAGTCTCTAAGTCAATTATTATAAACTAGCTTTTCTCCGCAGTGGTAAAACTTCTATGACTGGAAGGTTTTTGACATTTTATCAAATTATTGCTGAAAATTTTTAAGAAAAATGTTTGTTCCTGCTCACCTTCTCAAAGCAGAGACGTCACCACTGTACGCCGCAAACATCAGGTTAACGACTGATTTGTTCTAAAGAAAAGTAACAATAAAAAGAAAGGTTTAATATTTTCCAAAAGGCAGAGTTATTCAGACAAAGGGCCGGATTTATCAAGATCCAATTTTGCGTGCAGTAATTTGCGCTCGCAAACTGGAATTTTGCGCGAGGGGCTGAACCATGGTTTGCGGGTGATTTAACAAGAGCGATTGCGTAACTGGTGGCAGGTGCAAACTGTTGGAGACGCCCTATTTAAATGATGGTTTTGCGCGTTTTGTGGTTTGCGGCAAAGTAGTTTGTAGTTTGTACAAACTAGTGCATTAAGAAATTTAAATCTTACAGTGACACCCCCACCCCCTCCAAAAAAAAATAATAAAAAAAAATAATATATATATATATATAAATAATATATATATATATATATATATATATATATATATATATATATATATATATATATATATATATATATACACTATATTGCCAAAAGTATTTGCTCACCCATCCAAATTATTGGAATCAGGTGTTCCAATCACTTCCATGGCCACAGGTGTATAAATTCAAGCACCTAGGCATGCAGACTGTTTTTACAAACATTTGTGAAAGAATGGGTCGCTCTCAGGAGCTCAGTGAATTCCAGCGTGGAACTGTGATAGGATGCCACCTGTGCAACAAATCCAGTCGTGAAATTTCCTCGCTCCTAAATATTCCACAGTCAACTGTCAGCTGTATTATAAGAAAATGGAAGTGTTTGGGAACGACAGCAACTCAGCCACGAAGTGGTAGGCCACGTAAACTGACGGAGCGGGGTCAGCGGATGCTGAAGCGCATAGTGCGAAGAGGTCGCCAACTTTCTGCAGAGTCAATCACTACAGACCTCCAAACTTCATGTGGCCTTCAGATTAGCTCAAGAACAGTGCGCAGAGAGCTTCATGGAATGGGTTTCCATGGTCGAGCAGCTGCATCCAAGCCATACATAACCAAGTGCAATGCAAAGCGTCGGATGCGGTGGTGTAAAGCACGCCGCCACTGGACTCTAGAGCAGTGGAGACGCGTTCTCTGGAGTGACGAATCACGCTTCTCCATCTGGCAATCTGATGGACGGGTCTGGGTTTGGCGGTTGCCAGGAGAACGGTACTTGTCTGACTGCATTGTGCCAAGTGTAAAGTTTGGTGGAGGGGGGATTATGGTGTGGGGTTGTTTTTCAGGAGCTGGGCTTGGCCCCTTAGTTCCAGTGAAAGGAACTCTGAATGCTTCAGCATACCAAGACATTTTGGACAATTCCATGCTCCCAACTTTGTGGGAACAGTTTGGAGCTGGCCCCTTCCTCTTCCAACATGACTGTGCACCAGTGCACAAAGCAAGGTCCATAAAGACATGGATGACAGAGTCTGGTGTGGATGAACTTGACTGGCCTGCACAGAGTCCTGACCTCAACCCGATAGAACACCTTTGGGATGAATTAGAGCGGAGACTGAGAGCCAGGCCTTCTCGTCCAACATCAGTGTGCGACCTCACAAATGCGCTTCTGGAAGAATGGTCAAAAATTCCCATAAACACACTCCTAAACCTTGTGGACAGCCTTCCCAGAAGAGTTGAAGCTGTTCTAGCTGCAAAGGGTGGACCGACGTCATATTGAACCCTATGGATTAGGAACGGGATGTCACTTAAGCTCATATGTGAGTCAAGGCAGGTGAGCAAATACTTTTGGCAATATAGTGTATATATGTATATAAACTTTGGCAACCTTTATTCCCTAAGGTGGTATGTGGCTGAATTTCTACTTCACTGCAGTAAAAAAAACAAAAAAACACAGGTGTTTTGTATTGGCCTGTAGAAAAATGCACATACCAAATGGCTCACAATGGGACTGTGGATGAGATGACTGCGCGTACGCATACCCGCAGCATTGGCATGTTGCTCCACAGGCGCAGAGGTCGGGGTTCTCCGGTAGGGCGTCAGGGCGACATGGCATTTAGAACGTCGGACAGCACTTCTGAAAAACGAGATTGGGAGATCCCAGATGCAAAAAAGTGCAATGTTGCAAGGAGTTTTGTGATATCTGGTATTGCGTGGGTCCTCCTTGTGGCTGGCTCCAAATCCATTCGGAGTTCCCCCAACAGCTCCAAAATGGCAATGCTGGATAAACGATATGTTTTGATGATCGTTTCCTCGTTCATTCCAAAAATATTGCGTCTCCTTGCTTCATTTCGATGTCTCCTTCTTGCGACAATAACCGCTGCCATGTGTGCGCAATTACGCATACAGACCATTTGCACCTTCTTTTGAAACGTGTTAAATATAGAGTCAGATACCGTTAGCAAAATTGCTTTCAGGTTTGATAAATCACTTTGCGAGTGCTAAATTAATATATTTACATGTTCTCCTCCCACAAGACGCACTTTTGCGTGTAAACGCCCCATATTGCATATTCATTGCAGAAAAAGTACTAAATGGATAAGAGGCGCTATTTAGCACGTTTTAAAGACCAAATCCATTTAGCACGCTGTTGATAGATCAGTTTGTACATTTTTTAGCGTGCGCAGTGAAATAGCTCACATTTTTATACACGCAAACCTTTGATAGATCCGGCCCAAACAGGCAGATTTTAGGTCACTTGTTGCACTGAACTCACCGGATCATCATCTGTTCGTCTCCTGGGGTCATGTTTCTTGGTGAAGTGCCTCAGGTTGTCATAATTGTGAAAGTTGAAGTAAGAAACAAGTTCCTTTTAAAACAAATCACAGTAAATTATCTCTACATTCAAATATTGGTATGTGCAATATCGTGGAAAAATGTATCACAATGTGAGCCTTTAATGTCAGTCAATTTATAGGTTTTGTTTACCTATTTCAAATAAAGACTTTGCGAAAAGAGCCTGAATTTAAACTGTAACTCTAACTCTCTTTAAACATAACCTTATAAAATAGGTCAGTCTCACCACTAACATGGTTGAGATTGCTGTTGGGAGTTTCAGGGATTAGATCCATCCCCCAGATTACCATGTGCTTCCAGATCAGAGTTCAGTGGAATCATTAAAAATGTTATGGGATGCATTCTCTATCACTTTGGCCAGGTGTCAATAACATTATATGCCAGCATTGATTTATTTATCAGCCTAAAATCTAAGGTGTCTAAAGGTTCATTCAGGATAGGGAACATGACACCACAAGCTGATCTACCTGACAGAAGTGGATTCCTCTGACGCTGTTTCCAAGCCGATCCAATGGTGGAGACCAACACAGCAAGCCCATAACATTAGGGACCACCAACAGAACAGCACCTGAAACTCCAGATTTGGCAGGCAGCCCCACCTTCACATAGAGAAGAAAATACAATAGAAGACCAAAAGAGTCAATTTTGCTTCCACTTGGATGTTTGTCATTTATTTTTTTGGTAGGTTAAGATTTTTTACTGGTTTACATAGGAACAGGTTTGCTTTAATCTGCAATGAAATATTAGTATATTTGGAGCCTTAATTATGCATATTGTGGTCTAGTTTCAGGGTGTCCGCCAGATCTTTCTAATCAGAATAATGATGTTTTAATATGTGCCTGGATGTGATTCATGTCTCCCGTTTTAATGTAAAAATTTACTAGATAAGATGTCTTCAACCTTTTTCTTGTGTAAAATTCCCCCATGGTCAACTGCATTGAAAGAAATGTGTGAACAGATGCTTATAGCACCTTTAGCTATATTAGGGGTGATCATTACTTCAATTCCATTTGAGTTAATAGATTAAAAAATAGATTAGACAATAGTTGGAAATAGCATATTAATTGAATAATTTAGGTTATATTTTAACATTCTAATAATCATCTGTCTCAATTAATAAACAAATGACAAAAAAGAGAACAAACAAGTAATCAGTAATTGACTGTTTGGGAAGTTGAAGGTATTGTTCACTTTTCTGGCTATATTATTAAAATTCTCAATAGATTCATCTTAGGCCACTTACATGAAAGGCAAATTGCCCAGAAAAGTCATACATCCCACAGGAATGCATCAGACTCAAGGTGTTGCGAACAGCTTCGTCACTTAGCACACGATCACCGGTGATTGGACAAATGCCTCCGTTGGCCAGCGTGGCAGCCATGACACTTCCAGACTCACATGTTACCTCAATAGAGCACAACTGGAAGGGAGAGGCATAAAAAGATTTTACCACACAAATATTTTCACATTTTCTAAAAGCCTCAGATGCAAGGAGGTCTTTCTTATGAAAGAATGAAAGAAACTAAAAAACACTCTTCCCTTAAAAGTTTTAAACAAGCCATAATAATTAATGCATAGATTTAAAAAAATACGACTGCACAATTAATTCTGTAATTATTACTGAGGTGAAAAGATATTTGCATATACAGTATGTTATTGATCTGAACCAAATGATTTTGCCCAGTATTTTTCTGTTTGACAATAATATCTTAAAAACAAGTTGGCTTAAAAAATCTGTGTTGTTTGTATATTCCAAAAGTATCACACAAGGCTAATTTGCTACAGATTCGTTGTGGTTAAAGGCCACCATTTTGATATTTTAGCATCTAACTAGGTCAGCTCTTATTTAAAATCTATACCAATCAGTCAATGCAAAATATTTATTCATCAACATAAATCTAATCAGTTTTGAACACACCGACAAAAGAGTTACATTTCTAAGCACACATAAGTAATGTTTGATCATGTTCTCCACTTTTAATTTACTTTTACAAATCATAAACCACAAAAAAAATAATCTTATTTTAAAAGGAAATCAGTAAATCAGACAAAAGTAGTCATTTATAATGCTGGAAAAAAATCACCTGAAAGTAAAAGTCCAGGGCTCCAATCATATCTGCATTTTCTGGGAAGCACTGCAAGAATTGCACAGTTAGCACATATTCAGATTTAAATCCAGGCTTTTTTTGTTTTGTTTTTGTTTGAACTTTCCTCAACTTACTCAGTTTGAGGTTAAACGACAAAATTGGGCCTATATCCAGTCTTATCATTTTGAACATTTAAATGTATTCTCTAATTAAATAAGGACTAATTTAGATTTGTAGTTATTTACTTGTAGCCCAAACCTGACTCATAAAGATCACCACACGTATACATTAATTAAATATTGTCATATTTCCTTGTCTTTTCAAATTTGAAGATTGGCTAAGACAGTATTTGCCAGGGAAAAACAGAAAGCCACAAGTACAATCTTAAAACTCCAGTTGATCAAAGAGTAAATATATGGTAGGAAAAGTTTGTGCCATTGATAAAAATATAAATGAGATGCTGATTTATGCTTGTTTTTTTATACATATTACCATAAATGCTAATAATTGTGCATGGCACCATAGATAAATAACAGTTCCAAACTAGACAAAAGAAGAATGCAAACCTTTTTTTCTTTCAGGTAATAGCCGATTGCATAATTTCTATCTCCAGTATCCCTCTCTGACTGAAATCTGCAAAAATACAAAAGTTATGAAGAACACAATTTCATTAGGAACATGAGCAGAAAACTCCTCTGTCTTGGTTTTTGGTTAAGAAACGCAGCGCTTACGTGGCATTGCTGAATCCCACATATTCAGTGCCAGCCATACGTTTCAAGAACTCCATCACCTGCAGAAACAGTTTATTTAGAGATAACTCAGTCAGAAACCGGGCTCAGAAAGATAAATTTAAATGACCCGCGACTGACAAAAGTTTACTTACATAGTCAAACCTCTCTGCTTTATTTGAATGAGGCTGCAAAAAGGGGAGAAATAAAAATATTACCCAAAGAGCATGTTTGGTTGGGTGTCATTATGCAACAGGGTACATGTCGTTGATGAGTGCGTCACTGCATGTGGCCCCATGCTCAGTTTGGCCTGTTACGGCTGAGCTTATGGCTGAGCTTGAATTTCACACACCACTACAGGATCAGTAGCAGGTCAAGCAGCTGCCAAAAAGGAGCTACAGTCATTTTCAATTTAGTGACACAAATATTAATGGAAGAGACATAAAATAAATGATCATTTAGCGCTTTTGTCCTTTGACCTCTTTCTTTTCTGTGGCTGTAAACACAGAGGAAAAACCACAGCTGGAACTTTGTTTGCTTAAACCTAGTTTTACGCACATGCAGAAAGCAAATGGTAAACACACCCTACTTCCTAGCTGCTGTAATTGGCCCAGAGCACACACACCCCTGTTGTTGAACCCAAACAAGCTCCATCCCCTACTGTCAAACACGAGATGCATTTGATAAGATGACCTTCATACTATGATTCACTGGTAAAACTGACTGCTAAAACACAGGTTCACATTAGGTACTATGAGTAGGCTCAGATAATACTAATGTCCTGTATGTCACTGAATTGATACCATGCAATGCTGACCTTTAAGATAGATCATCAAAATTTTTATTTCAACAAATAATAAAAAAGATAAACTTTTGTTATTTTTTATAATCTTTTATTTTATGTTATCTTTTGCTCAATATGCTCTGGCTCCTCTTTGACCTTTAGAGCCACTGTTAACTCTTTTTCAAATCCAGCTGAAAAACCTTTTCCTCTTACTGAGTGACAAACTGGGAAAATATGATTTCGTTTGTTAAGACAAACTGTTAATAATTACATAATTTTTCAAGGCAAAGCTCTTGGATGCTCATAAATGTGATCAGGCACAACACTATAACAGACAGCAAGATGTCATATTTCAGCCTGAGGCCTTGGTCTAATATCATGATTGTAGAAATGACCAGCTGTTTTGTCATAGCTCTGGCTTTCCTTTGTTTTGAAAAAATCATTACTGACAGTCAAGTGTTTATGTTGTAGCAGAATTTCAGCTGTTTGAGCATAAAATATTACCTTTTAAGGGAATAAAAGGCAATTGGCTTTTTTTTTTTGTAAATTCAAAAACAATGGGAACATTGATATATGTTAATCCCTTCACATTTGCCTTCCAGAATAAAATTAATCAGCTTTTTTCTAAAATGTATTGATGTCAAACTCTGAGTTTTAGGTATTATAAACAAAAAAACCCACACCGATCTTTACAGGACAGTTTAAGAATCCAGATACATGTCCAGGAAATAAGTTGTCCAGTGCACAAAAAAAGTAAAGCAGTCTGTCTTTGTTGGGGTAAGAGCATGCATTCTGATCAAAGTGAAAAAAAAAAAATTGATAATGGGTAAATTTTAACCCCTTGAAGCCTGAATATATATAAACATGTAAACAATGTTTTTTATTTGCATTTGTTACTGAAATTAGATCACTAGATGTATATTTATCTAAAATAAAAATAAATAAATAAAGATAATCACTGCTAACATACATGGTCATGGACCAGTCGTACCAAAAATAAGGGCCTGCCAAAGGCTCCTAGATCCACGCTGAATATGTAATAGGAGGCATTGGGGGAATGCACATGCTAACATTGTTTTCCTGCTCTGAAAACATGTATTTATTACAGAAGTTTTGGAATCATTTAGATGTTGTTGTTTTTCTTTTTGCCGGACTTGGATACAACTGCAGCTATTCAGAGGATCAGGTGTTGTACATATGCCTGATATTTATTGCTGTTCTATCAGCTTTTATGAAAGGTGACATCCAGCTACCAATTTAAGGATGTCAATTTCCCTATAAGTGCAACAAAGTTCAACAGTTTAACAATCCATTTTTAGTTTTGCAGTCTATCTTCACTCCTTTCTCAGATATTAGAAAGTTTTTTTGACAGGAAGTTAATGTTTGGTTTATGGATGCAAAGTAATCATCTTCTTCCCTACTCTGTTTTCTTATTTTATGTACTATTAATACTTGTTTTTTTTTTCTTTTTTATAAATCCATTTAAAACAAAGTTACCTTTATTGTTCTAAACATTCTGTTATGTTTTTATTAAAAACAAACAAAAGCAACAACAGAAAACTCAATACACTTCTGTCAATACTGCATGTCTATTTTTTTAAATAATAAATAAAAATACAGTAAACAGTACCTTAAGCAAAGAGCTAATGGTGATCGCTCCAGCATTCACCATAGGGTTGTGTGGTTTATCTGCACAAAAGACAAAAGCACTGTCACATCTTTACCATTCTAAGTAGAAGGTGTATATTTAAAAGTTAAATAGCTAAAGGTCAGACTGACACTGAATCAACAGAGCTAAAGGGGATGTGATAGTCAAAGATTAGTCATGTTAATGCTAGTGCTTATTTTTACTGTTTTGAATTGAAAAGGTGACCGGAGTTGATTACGTAAATGACTTGCCTTCCTCGTTTAGCGACAGTTTGTTGAACTTGAAGCCACTGGGCTCCTTGCCAACAAAACGGTGAACATGTTCACTGCCGAGCTCGTGCACGGCGATGGCATACTCCAGTGGCTTCACACACGACTGCAGGCAGAAAGGAATCTTGGTGTCACCGACTGAATATCTGTAAGACAAAAGGTCATGAGGTGAAATCACAAACAAGAGAATTCCTACTAAGGCTGCAAATATAAAACACAGTGTATGCTCAAGAGTGGTGCTGTGTTACCTCTGTCCATCAATGGTGCATAGAGATACGCCCCACAGCTCTTGGCTGAACTTTGCCAGCTGAGGAATGTAATCTGCTACCTGAAGACATGAAACACATGAAACCACTCTGCAGTGACTAAGCAAACAGAGGCTGCATGTCCCTTACTTACATGTCCCCCTCCTTGCTGCTGTGCACTCTCAAAAAGCCTGTTGATCTGGAGGCTAAAATCCTCAAAGTCGGGGATGATGAAGTTTTTTCTGAAAGCGTTAGTCAGCAGCATGATGTTGTTCCCAGCACACCTGTAGAAAAAAGGTGGAGAGTTAACAATTTCTTAGTAAAGAAACATTTATCAACCTGGTTTCCCTTTTTTGATTCACAATTTATAGGGAATAAGGTAGAACTTTCCTTCTCCTTTTAAGAATATCAACTGCTATATTCTATTAGAAAATGGTTGCAGCAGTCACTGGTAAAAATATTGGTAACACACTAGTTCAGCAAAGCTAAGGCACAATATAGTACATTCCACAGTTATTAACATTTACAAATTATTTCATTAAGGTAGCTTTGCATTACATTAAATACAGTTGAGCAATGGGTGGGGCGGGTGATTGAAATTTGATTTTCAAATTAAATCAAACCTCTTTTGTTTGTTTTTTTATAATATTTCATGTTATTTAAAATGTATTAGTTTTCTTAAAACATCCATAAAGGTTTGTTTTCTAGGGTTAAGAGGGGTATGAGAGAGCTACTGTAGTATCACAGTAATAGGACACAAGGATATAAAAAAGGACAAAAAGAAGAATGACGTTAAAAGAAGGATGGAAGGACAGAAGACAAGACGCAAAAATAAAGGTTTTGGACAGGAAGGAAGGCAAAAGGATAGAGGGGATGAGGAACTTAAGAATGAATACCACCATATAGGAAATAAAGCCTGATAGTAAAACCACATTTGTGTGCACTGGTTTTGTTTTTCTTATTAAGACCTAATAATATGACAAAACTCTGCCTGACTTGAATAACATGTTTTCTATATCTGGCAATATGAAAGTAAATTGGTTGCTTCTTCTTTCTCTTGATTATTTTTATTTATTATGTATTTCATAGGGATAACATATAAACACATTAATCATTACGAAAAGAAGAGCTGATTTACACCAGATTTAGAAACAGCTACTATCCATCTGCAGTCCCTGAGCAGCAGATAACATTAATTGAACATGTGTACAATACATTCGACCCCATACGCCCATTTACACATCATATACCGGTTCATTTACAGGCCTATAAACAGCCATTCAGTCAACAATATAAAATCAATCCTGTGCAGTTTTTGCTACTTGTGATTTTTTTAAACAACCTTTTTATTCAATGTGGGATTTTCCCCTGCTGAATAAATCCTTGTGAAGGATTGCATAATTTATATTGTTTTGTGTTAGCTTGTGCTTTAACGAAGAATTAGGTTTTATCAGGAGCACAAGTAAGTGTGGGTGATGTTGTTCCCTTATATATTCACAATCTATTTATTTTCACTGTCTACATTAACATAAAAAACACTTTTACATTTAGTCTTATTTGGAGATTACAGGATGAGGCCAACGTCTGAAACTGTTGCTATAACGGGTGAGCAATGTTGCATGCTTTCAAGGAATGGTAATAGTATATTCTCCCTCAGTTGGTCTAAACTAAAATATGCAACCATGAGTTCTAGGTACTGTTACTATGAGGCTTTGACAGGAAAAGAGAGGGTTTATTTATACAAGCCATTTCAGAAAACTGACAGAAGACTGTTCTCTCTATTTCCAGCAGAATATTTGTGATGAGGCCTCCATTATTTTAGGAAACAAGCAGAAACATTGGGGCTGATTAGTTTAACCAGAGACAGTAATATGCTGCTGCTGCAGAACAGAAGATGAGTCTAAGTGAATTACACATCAGTTAGAAAATTATAGTATTAGGAAAGCAGGGAGTGCGGTGCCTTTCAGCCTGCTAATTTAACTGCCTGTCTGGAGCTCAACCAGAATGATGCCCTTTCATTAGCAGCCTAAGAGACCCCACTATCTTTCTCTCACCTCAACTGGTTTGGCTGGCATGCATGCATGCACATGAATTTGCCTCATAGCAGCTGTCCCCTATAAAACGTCCGTGTCTGTCAGTGTCCAGGACTCAAATAGTGCTGGCCACAAATTACCTCTCTTACATAACATAAAAACATTAGGCCATTGGCCTAATCTAACCTAACACCTTTTGCTCATTTATCATGTTTGTCCCATGCTTTAGGGACAGGTGTGTCTGTTTTAACCTTTGATTAGGCAGCATTGACGCATCAAGAATTTTTATTTAAATAAATCCATTCGTTGTTTTCCTTCTTTTCACATTCAAGCGCATCTACTTACCACTCTGCTTATGGTGTCTATTAAAAGTTTTCACACTACTTAAATTTTTTTTAATCACATAATCTTACAACATTTATAAAGAAAAAAATAAGTTATTTTTTTGTAAAAAAAAAAATAACTTAAAATAAAAATCCAGAACAAACATAATAAGCATTTAATGTATAAGCATTCAGCCTCCAATACTCAATCCTTTAATATTTTATAGATATAAATTTGGAATTAGAGCGCTAACTTTTTTTGGACTGTCTCTTAAACAGCTTCCACATCTTGAGAATTAATTTGACACACATAATCTGTCATCAGCTGTTTTTCAGAAGCCTTGTTAGAAACTGTCAATTACACTAAGGTTCGAACTTTTATTCAGCCAGCTTTACATGTGAATACAAATAAGTTGGCCTTATGAATAGTATAGTTGTTTTTTGGAATAATGAAGCTCAACCTCTGGTTAAGTATTATGCCGTCTCCAAGAGTTATTTTTTTTGTATTGCCGTGTTTCAGCTCCATCGTCGCATCAATTCTGGCTAGCCTCTATGTCCCTGCTGCAGAAAAGCAAAGTGGCAGCATGTTTCACCATGGGGATTGGGTTTTCAGAGGTATATGCAGTGTTCAGTTTCCAAATACGTAGAGAATTGTACAACAATTTCATTTATTTTGTCTCACCGGACCAGAACCTTGTCTCAATGTTTTGTTGATGAACTCAAAATGTCTTTCTTTTTGCAACTTTTCAATAAGGACCAGATTAATTGAGCGCATAGCTATTCGTTGTTGTTGTCAACAGATTCTTCCACTTCAGCTCCTTTAGGGCCACTGTTTAATGAATGTTCTCCTCATTCATGTGGCCAGAGTGGGTAAAAGCCAATGGTCTTTAAGAAAGCTTTGGATATTGTTTTATAACTCTTATTGTTTTATAACTTTCTAACTCTGACTTAAATTACACAGTGTTCATTGGTTTTCATGAGGCTGTCCCTGACGTGCTCCAATAGAAGTAGATTATTTCGCCTCCTCTTTATATTTACTTTGGGTGATTAGGATAAATTTGTACTACTGTAATATAGATCGCAGCCATCAGCTACGAAGAGACAAAATGCAACTAGTTTTCAAAGGGTCTGTATTTATGTCACTATAAGTAAACTAAAAATGTTCTCACCTTCGGAAAAGTTTTTTGTCCATCATGACTGGTCCCATGGAATCACATGTGAACTGTCTCATCTGATGGACACAGTCCCGTAGTCGAGGGTCAGATGTTAGCAAACCTGTTCTTCTTAAAGCCTGTGGACAGTAGAGGAAGGAGATGTTTGAAATCACTCTTTTTTTTAAAGGGAACTGGGGGTTGGTGATAAATGGCAACTATCGCTGCACTGGCTTTATTGTATTAAATGAAAACCAGGAGATTCGACTATCAGCAGCAGGAAGCTTTGTAATATTGGGTTTAAAGCTACAGGTGTGCCTGCAAGGAACTGAGGAGGGCAGCAAAGTGGATAGCTGCCAACCTTCTCCTGCTGCTGGTGTCACTGACAGTGACAGCAAAAATGCACATTGGTCTATTCTGGTGATACCATGTGCACAACCCTCATGACTACAGAAGCTTCAGTGGTTTTTTTTTATTATTTACTCATCACAGTTGATGAGTGCTTCAAAGTTCAAGCAGACCTGACTAATGGCTGCAAGCTCGCTGTTATGTTATTGGATTTCTGTAAGAATCTTAACCGCAAGACAAGTGTAGGAAGGTTTGGGCACTGAACAGGCTGCTCCTGAGGTTACTTAGGAGTTATGTGAGTGCAGGAGTATACTGACATGGTTTTTATTCACCTCCTAAGTTTTATAAAAAAAACTTTTTTAATCTGGAACATAATTATCATTTACCCCCAAAAAAAGTGCTTAAAATGTGACAGCATTCTTAAACCAGATATGTACCTAAAGTATCTTATTAGGATTTCAGTTTTCTATGTCGATTTTCTGTTGTTGTTCTCATGCAAACAGTCTAGGCAGCTCTTTCACCAGCTATCTTCTGCCTGAGTCACCTTCACAAACACGTCCAGTCGTCTGTGGTAGAACAAGCTGTCACCTGTGTTGACACATGTCTCCTGAACGCATGGCTGTTTTTAAAATGACCCAAGTTTCCATAGACACTGAGTTCCCCAGATGTCAATTTTTTTTTTTAGCTTTAAGTATCCCAACATAGTTATAACATATTCATACTGTTATTACAATATTTGTTTTAAAAAAAAAAAACCTCTTGGCATTTTGCCTTCATTCCATCACAGATACAGATATTTAGATTTGTTATGTGGGAAATCAAGAGGTTAAAATTTTTGCTTCATTAGTGAATGATTTGAGAAATCTTAGCGGTAATGGAAATGACATTATGGATTATTCCATCTTGAAAACAGTGTTTCTTGCTGATGTTAATTCATTGACACTGCAGCACCATGGCTGGTATATTTAGACTGAAGAAGATGGACATAAGCACCCTTTAAAACATCCCTCACAGCCAGCAGGAGATGCTTTGGATTCCTGTTGTGGGGTATAATGTTTCTCACCAAGGTTAATCTAATAAAAGCCAAAGGTGTTCTCAAGAAACAACTTTGTGGCAGATTGAACATGTGATGAACATGTTCACGTGTACTTCAAGATCTCATATCAGTACTTGCACATATGCTGACTCACAGAGATGAACTGAGAAGCTGGGATCATCTCTTTCCCGTCCGTGATGGTGTAAAAAAGTAGGTCCTCCATGCTGGACATGAGCCTGCTTCTGTTAAAAACACAACAAATGCAGTATGGTTTGATCTTAAAGCTGGCATTGTTCCAGTACATCAAGTCAAAACTATGAGCAGTAGCTTAAAGTTTATGTCAAAACCTACTCTGGCAGTAAGGGTAATGGCACTTAGCCAGATGCTGCCCTCAATCCTGGGCTAAGGAAGTTTGTTTATTAAAAAGGCATAAAATAAAACATCGGGAGTGACATAAATCCAATGTAGCTCCTTGCCTATTATTCAAGGTAAATTATCCCGGAGCAATTACTTACGAAATATTACAAATGATCAGTGTGTGTGCAAGAAAATCACACCTCAGGATCATGGTATTTGTTGCAATAAATCCTTACCACTTATTTTCTTGTTGATATACTTTCACTCCTTTAGAGTTTTCAAGGGTGACTTTTGAATAGAAGCTTTTTTATGAATAATAATGCTTACATAGCAAAAATAAATATATTTCTTAAAGAAAATGATCTGCATATATATACATAGATATATATATGCAGAATACATATGTAGACTAATGTCTTTCTATAATTATTTCCCTGTGTTCATGATCTCCAGGTGTTTGTGGTTTGTTTGTTGTTTTTTCATTGCTGTTAGTTTATGTTTACCTTGGCCTTGCTGTATTACATTTATTTTTTGTTTTCTGTATTTTCTGCATCTAGATTCTGATTCTCATAGATCTGTGGTCGTATTGTATTCCCTTTGTTAAGCACTAAGCTCCACCCGTGTTAATTAGTCATTCTTCCCCAGTCTCTCCTCTTTCCTTCTGCCACAGCTTCTCCACATTCCTTCTCATTATTCTTGTGCATTGCTTGTTATTTCTCTACCCCTGTATATGCGTTTAGCTCTTTTTTTTGTCATTGCTTTTTCATTATATTCAGTTTACTGTTTCTTACAATGACATTTTATCCATTACACTGCCATTTTAACACCTCTTTAGTCCGCTATTTTTCTATTACCTACTACTACCACTACTTGGGAAGTTTTTCTTTATTAAACCTTTTTATTTCACAGCTACGTGTGTCCTTCTTCAACCATGCCATAAAAGGTTTTAAGGTCAAATTCTGATCTCTGACTTAGCAACTTAATGAGCATGCATCATACACAACTTAAATGTCCATGGTGGTGAGGCTGGCCTACAGTAACATGTACAGAAATGTATTTTAAAATCTAAAAGAAAAGAAACAAGTCATTTTTTTAAACAAAAGTCATGATAGGGATAGTAAAATGTGTACTTTTAATATTTGTTTAAATATTTCTCCTTCTATGGTGACTTAACTTAAGCTTGACATGTGCACTACAGCAGAACTTTATCCAAATGGATTGTAGCATCTCAGCCCTGTGCTGATAAGCAGGAGGATCCTGCTTCTATTAAGGCTGGAGGACTGAGTCAGTGATTACAATGGAATTAAAATTTTTTGCATGTGTCCAAGGATACCTTTCTAGTTTTTTGTTGTTTTTTTTGCAAAATTCAAAATTGCTTTTTTTTTTATCTCTGCAGTGGAGGGGTAAATCTGGTTTACCTACCATTCTCCAGCTGCTCCCTCCTACAGCTGGGAAAGCTTTAACCTTCCAAAAATGTAATTTGTTGTCCAAAGTCATGACACTGATCTGCTGCCAATCATAAAAAGGATTTTTTTTCTTTGATCAAGGTTTTGTTGAACATTCACCAACTGCTCAACAGTTAGGACTCTAAAGTGCGCCATGTGCCTATTTTAAGATGATAAGAGCACATTTAAAGAATTAAAGCTCCTAATTTTATAATATGATAAGTGGTTTCTGTATAGAATGGCTTGCCTATGTTAATATTATTATTAATTGCAGCAGTAGCACTAGCTTTTCTATTATTATTCATTCATTTTTAAACTATAAATGTTCATTATTTCTAATTATATTACCTAAAGTGCCAAGCAGTAAATATAAAACATTTGCACAAAAAAATCTCAAGAAAGATTTTTTTTTTTTTTTTTGAAGTATGCCAAACATTGTTGGTTTTAAACTATAAGTTTTGATTGTTGGGATGTGAAAGGAAAATATATACATTAATTTTCAAGTAATTAGATATATCTTTTTTTCTTTTTCTTATTCTTTATTTCTCAGATATCATTTTTTAAGCTTGGAGATGTAACCGTTTGTCATGGTAGCCCAGTGGTAATCTTCATGGATCTTGATAGATAGCCCACAACAAAATGATTATGCTCCTATCTGCTGTCTATTTTCAATAACCGATTGAAGTAAAAAGTAAAAAGTTCTTAATCTCAGCTTTCCGAAACATTTATTATATTTTTTTACTAAAACTTTATGTATTGTATTGTGTCAACTCCAAATAAAGGATAGCCTACTATTTATCTTTTAAATTAATAGATACTAAATGGCACCTGATCTCTACCTATTTCTACTGTTCCCCACAACTTGAAAAAGAACCTTAACCTCTTTTAATATTTTAATGTAACTTTGCATTTTAGAATTGTTTGCTTTACATAAAGTATGAATTATTACTGAACAAACTTTGTTGAACACAACAGCTCTGTACTTCTATGACCTACTTGGAGTGTCCTTGGTCCTCATCAGGGCCTTTCTGATGAGGATGAAAGGCTCTGTGCGTGTGAAGGGTTGCTGTCCAGCTGAGCAGAGGAACAGGTTGCTGACTCCTGGAGATGTCAGCTCCAAGTCTAGAGGAGATGACTGCATTTTTAAACAGCTGCTGGATTCCCGGGTTGGCCGTCCGCAGACTTTTCAGGCAATGCATTGTGATAGGTAGGGCGTAATGCTGAATAATTGGGACCGAGTTTAATTTCTCTCACTGCCTGCTGATCCTGACAAACAAATGTGAACGGTGGCCTTTTGGTCCTCGGAGCTTTAACAGCAGCTGCTGTCTCCCTGCGGATCATGTACAGTATGGGCTGTTACTAAGGGGAGGAGCTGTGACTGGAGCAGGACTGAGCGGTTCAATTACCAGCAGCTACTGAAGTGAAGCTTGATAGGTGTTGCTGCAATCTCAGCTAGCTGCTGATTTAAAAGGTTATAACAGGCCAAACAAACTCCTTTATTATCCTGCCATGACAAGATATTTTAATTTTGTCAGAATATGATATAATCAAACAATATAATTGCAAAGTTATTCTACTTAAGTGAGTTAAAATCTTAAGTTAATGTGCCATATTGATTCCTCATACAGAGTGAAATACATTTCAATGTCAGCTGACAGTGCTTGATTTCCCTCACAATGACCATTTGCCACAGCCGGTTAGTAAAGCAGGAGGCAGCCTATAGGGCTGTGTACAAGTATATAGATGGAGAGTTGAGTGGAAAAGTATGGTAGAAAAGGGTTTAGAAGACAGAGGGATAACCTAACCTAATCCTAAAGGATTTAATATGGAAACTAAGTTATTGCCTACAAAAGCGTTAAATTAGAAATAAGCTCCAACTTTTGGATTCCTCCCTTAATCCTGACCTTAAGCAAGCAGTTCAGAAGTGACTTACCTGGGCTGGGGAATACAAAGAAATTTATATATTTAAAGATTCAATACAAATTTTGATACCTGGTCTGGAACAAGAGTGATGTCATGCAGTGGAAAGGGAGCCCTGGCAAAGTATTGAGGCGATAGACTGTAGAATAAGAACATTATTTTGAGAAGGTTGACTTTCCCATATTTAAGATTTTTCTTTTTGCTTTGTTCCTGTTTTCTGAGATATTGAATGTTGGGTTTCAATTACATTTAATCAATATCCATTAAAATTACAACTACTGTATTTTTATGATTAATCTATATAGAAGTTTTACCTTTATAACTGAATAAATACTTAAGATTCGTTGTGATCCTCCAGTTTATCGATGTGTCTTAAACCAATCCACCAAAGGTTGGTATATTCAGCTTTATTTCTGATTAAAATATTTGCTAGCTTTGTGAAACTGCTCATACTGTTTCATTTATTTATTTATTTTACAACTAACTTGTGTAATTGCATAAACTCTCCTGAAAAGTTGAGCTATATCATAACTCAGTTGCCTGGCTATAGATCTGTTATTTCATGAATAATACCGATGCTGATCATTATTACAACTGGAACAAATGTTTGTATTTCATGATTTATTTCAATTATTTGTCATTTATTTTGTTTTTAGATTAATTTTGTAAGTTGTTTTTCAATATAATGATAAAAATAGAAATATTTGTGTTTTGAGTGAGCAGTGATGATGTGAGCTGTGAAGCATTCCTCCTGCTGTGAAATGGTGCCACCACATGGTGAGTCACTCTCACTGTTTTACTCAGGCCCCTCTGTTTTGTCCTCTAGATGGCGCACTTACTCAGGCGCTCCATTCAGGTCAGTCTCCCTTCCCTAACTTGCCTTGCCGTTACCTGTGAGGACACAGAGATGTGTTTAATGAGATTCTCCCTCTCTGCAATATGTCTCCTACCCCCTCTTATGTTAACCATATCTTATCATGCAGCATTTTAATTCAAATGAAAATAGCAGGCCTAACTTTAAATCTCCAAATGGATTTATATTAAAAGAAGCACAGAAAGATCGCTCACAAACCTTTGAAATTTAAAGACAAAATATTACCTTTTGTTAACTCAATAGATTCAAAAGAAAATCCCTACAAAATAAGAAGAAAAAAAAAAAAATATATATATATATATATATATATTTTTTTTTTTTTTTTTTTTTGTCTGTTAAAAAATAATTAACGATTATAACTTGGCAACTCAAACAAAAAAAAATTAAGCACTCCTATAATTCAATATTACTGAATGAAATAATATATTATGTTTTGATTTTACCATTATTTGTTGTGTTTTATGAAAAGTGTATGTTGTTATTTGAAATTTCTGTTATTTTGGGATGCATAATTGCTCTCTGAAACACTGTCCTTTCCCTTTGAGTTCAAAGGTCATTTTTGTTCCCCACTCCTTTTGGTTCTTATAGATTTTAGAGGAGATATCTAATGGTCCCTGGTTCTAATCCACCACACCCATGCTCAGTTTCAGAAATAATACATGCAAACATTCATGTCTTGTAGTTATTGCCCTATCACATTCCAGGCAGACCTTTGAAGGTGACATGACATTATCCGCCCCCCTCCAAAATAAACAAGGCCTCTCAGGGTCCTGCCTGTCATGCCATGGATGTGACTTCTTCAACAGGGTGCACACTAACCCATAGCCTCTCTGCACTACTGCCGCTGGTTGTAGCTTCTCTGTTTTCAGGAGAAAATGTTTTCCATTCCTTCGCCAATGAATGCCACCTTTGTCCCTTCATCCTCCATCTTGTGTGAGAACCCCCCCACCCCCCTGCACTCACCAAGCATGCACAAACTTAACCTCTTCTCCGCAACCTAACACAGGAAAGAAGCATACCTGAGGCTGGTCCTTTCATTCAGACTGTGTAATCAGGAGGTCTGGATAAAGACTTAGCTAGGAGTAGTTTTCAACCTGTTTTGAACATAATTAGAAAAATTTATGTTGAAAATTATTCTTGTACATTTTTAACCAAATAACTGCAAAGAACACCTTGTGTCAGAGAGGTAGGCATCCAGTTTTTGAGTCGATAACCATAGTAGGACAAATCTGTTATTATGGAGATGGGAAACACCACTTTTTTCTTTTTAAGATTTGTTCTCCATATAGTAAAGCTTAAAAAAAAGAAGAATGTACTGATTTTCCTTCATTCATATCCAGAATTGTATATTTAAATCCAACAGATTAAATTTCAGCTGCAAATATTCAAATCAACTCCCTGTTATAATAAATTTTAGTCAAACACCTGCTAGAGAAAACAGCTAATTGCACACAATAAAGTATGTGGTAGTCATAGAAAGGAATATAACTAATTCTAATAGAGAAATACCTCCAGAACCACCCAGCTCAATATTCACATCAAAAGACAAAGGCTGAAACCTTGCTGAAATCTCTCAAAATCACTTGTATCTTTTCAAGTAACTTAGAGATATTTATTTTAAACATGAGCTGGGCTATAGGTACATCTTTGAGCCTGCATGTTTATCTTTTTTTAAAGTGTGAATAAAAATAGAATCAATGATAAATCCAAACTTTTACATCCAACTCAATGCAAAACTATTGAGGTGAAGTATTGCACAGTCATTTAACACCTAAACTGAAGCATTTCATGAGCAACATCTATGCAGATGAGGGCATGTAAACTTCAGAACACTGCTGTAGCCATTTAACCCCTAACCAGCCATTTTTGCAAATATGTAACAAACCCTTTGCATTACAAACCTTTGGTCATTTTTTTCTTTGAGTTATAACTGGTCCCTAACGGTATGTTATCAATAACTGTTAGAACTTTTGCCACACGTTTGTAATATGCCTACATTTCTATAATTTATTTTTTAAATAAATTGAAAGTTTCGATATTTCGATTTGGCAACTAGTTAAAGGGGTTAAAACTAGTCAAGGGGTTAAAAATAACATGACACTCCACACTCCATCATTTTCTTACTTGAATTTCTGTACTGAGATTGTCCTTATCTGCAATCATCATCCCTTTTGTGGTCCGTTGTTTTGATTTGATGAAGGTTCATAACTGACTCACAGAGTGAATGAAAACTAAATGACTCAGAAAAATTACTGAGAACAAAGGTAGACAGATTAGAGTTTAGAGTGACAATGACCACTTTCTCAACAACCAGCAAGCTCTGCTTTGAGACAACTCTAAAAGAATCAGGGTGCATCCCTGAATCTTGTATAAAATTCACTCCTAGCTTTAAAATTGCTTACTGACTTACTTGCTGTAGTTCTCTTCATGACCATTCCTTACAAATAATAAACTAGTAAAAAAAAACACTTGTCATTGGGTTTTGTTGACTATTTAGTTAGTTGACCAGCATCATGCAGCTTAAGTTCAACTTGTTATCCTACCACCTCGGCGGTCTGCGAGGTTTCGCTACTTAACAAAGAAGATCCAAGATAATATTTCTCTATTTTTGATATTTATTTTTGAGGTAAAGCGTATTTTTCATTTATGTTTGAATAAAGTCCTGAAAACGTTGTTTTCAGCCTTGGATCCTACAGGTTTGCTTCTGCACTCCTCCAGGTGGGTGCTGACTACTTTCCTGTCACCCGTTGTGTTTTCGGTCCAAGGCCCAAAGCCACTAGTCGAACACTGTCACTGTGTCCAAACCTGGACACCCTGTAGACCCCTGGAGCCTCTGTGTACCCGTACAGTACAGACACCCCCCCCCCTCCCGGGCGGAGACATACACACACCTCCTTCCAATCCTAGCCATCCCTTCATTTCCCTCTACCTTCAACCAGCCCTTCCTCCCCCACCTCCTCTTTTTCATCCTCACGGCTTCCACACCCTTCCTCGCCCACCAACCCCCATCCTCACCATGCAGCTATCCCACTGCCCTGCCATCTCGCAGCATTCCTCTGCCCAAACACACAGAGGCCTATTGTGTGTACTGGGAGACGGCAGAGGAGGGTATACAGTCAGAGCACCAGAGAAAACTGATGTGTGGGGATGAAATGGACTCAGTATTCAGGCTGGATGCTGACACAGACCTATAGTGAGGTTGTGTTCAGATATATTGGACGTGTTGCACAGCCGAGTTATTTTGGTTAGGTGTTTGCACTCAATGGCTGAGATAATCTCAATTGGCTAAAACACCAGGGTTAAAGTAGATATTTGCAAACATTGAGCCTCATTTAGTGACTAATGCATCAAAAAGATCAGCACTGATTCAAATCGAACTCAAACATATGCAGAAATATGCTACCTTTATTTTCTCAGCATGTTTCTCTGTTTCACCTGCTTTATGATAATCTAACTTTGTTGCTCTTTAGTCCAGCATAACCCAAGATTTATGGAGCCTCTTCTTCTAACAAAGATCCCCTTTCATTTGGACTTATTTTCTGTAGAGTTTCTTTTTAAAGATCATTCGTGTGTTTCATCTAACCTGTGGCTCAGCTTCATGATTGAGATTTTTGGTCTCTTGGTGCAATCTTGTCCAAACCCAGTATGGTCACAGAATAATAGAAATCTAACATTTGCTGCAGATCATCTAATAAATGTCTGATTTCCACACAGGCTGGACCTTCCTCAGTGTAGTGGGAATAAAACCAAACAGCTAACTGGTGTTCTTTAATAACACGGAGATTCTATCAACTTGCATATGTTTAAGTTGCATGCAGCTTAATTAAACTTTCTCCTGCTTGTGGCTCATTGTATTTTTAATGGGAAAGTGAAGGTGCAACTCCAGCCCCAGGCCCAGTGGGTCAAGTCATGAAGGAGGGCTTTGGTTAAAAAAATAACCCTGAGAGCGTGGCCGCCAACAGATTAAGAGGGGAGGGAAAGGAGGTTCAGGTTACGGCCTGACAGGGGGTCCTGGGGGAAGGACCGGCGTTTTGGAATATACGAAGATCCATACAAGGTACAGTGGACATAAAACCGCGGTGCTTGCCCTGACGAGCTGGGTGCAGAGTGCCAGCTCGGGCCCCGCGTTGGATTCCACTTAGATTTTGGAAGGTTTCATTGCATGGTGGTGTAAGTCTCTGGGAACTTGTACTTAACACACCACCTGACTGTAAAGCCTGGTCTCCTGCGTCCCTTTCATTTCGTATCCAAGCTCCTGCATGTCTAATATTTAGACATGTTGCGCTTTGCGGACTCAAGGACTGTTCTGCTACTTGTAGCATCCCAAGTTTTTTTACTATCCGTGGTCAGATGTCAGGAAGAGGATGATCGTAAGTTCCATTGAAAAAAAGAGATGTTTTACTGGTTTGAAAATTTTAGTTGTTTTTTCCAAGTGCTGCATTGGTTTTGTCAACTGAATCTGTTAAATAACTTTGCTGTGCTTTGCTTTCTTAAATGTCATTTACTAAACAAGATTCAAATGTCTCTCTCAGACAGCTTGTTCATCAATCTAGGTGAGAGTATGATGGTTAAGGTGTTAGATGGAGAAGCAGGTCTGTTCTCACCTGTCCAGCCTTCCTGCTGTGTCTGATCTCTCTAAGACACTTTAAAAGTATTTCAAAGTTTTTTTGTAAGATTGCATTTATAGTCTGACAACAGCAAACATGAAGTCAGACACACTCTGACCTCATACTTTAGGGTTTAATGTGCAAAAAGGAAATTAGGGTATGGATAAAGAGGAGTCTGCACAGCAGGTGATCAACAGGATTAGATGTTGGGGTGTTTTTACCAAGTTGGAGGAATGCTGTACTTCCTTGAAACTATTTGAAGGTTTTTTGTGTGCATGAAGCTAAGCTGTGTGTTCAGTAAATTGATGGAGATAAGTAACCCATTCTTGCAAAGTTCACACAAAACAAGTCCCCTATTCTTACTTTATGTGTGTGAGTTTACACTAGTGCTTAACACAACAACGTTACCCAGACGGAGAACTTTAGAAGGAGCCTATGTTTATTCACAGCACCAGTCTGTCAATTGGGCCCAGTATGCCCATAATAGAGGTTAATTCATACAAGCAGTGCAGCAGGTTAAATACACTCTGTGAAATACCTCAGCTTAGTCTCTAGCAGGGACCGTTTGAGCTGACATTCAGGAAGATGTAGTCAATGAGTTTCTCTTAAGCTGAAGAGTAGTCATTCATGTATATAATAGTTTATTAATTCCTACTGTAAAACACAAATAAGCGTTATTTGTGGTTTATAGTGTATTTATGGCTGGATATTCATCATCATAAACAAAGACAAAATATTTGTACTCTATATATGCAGATGAAAGAGTCATTTTTGCTATTACTTAATGTAGGATTTTCTACCATGTATTTTTTTGATAAATGGTAATTTTTTTTATGCCCCTCCTGTGAAACCATTAACTCCTCCCACTTCCTCACTTTCCTCCTTTGACCCCTTTTTCTCACTTTGTACTCCTAATCCAACATGATCTCCTTTTTCAACTCATCACACTGAACTCATCTCTCTATCTTTCTGTTTAACCAACCACTGCTGCCCCTCTCCTGACATCCGCCTCCTGCTGGCCACCACAGAGGAGGCAGGTGGCTGTGTCCAGGAAGCCCAGCAGTATAATGATAAGGAGGTGTGGAAGCCAGAGCCGTGCCGCATCTGTGTGTGTGACAGTGGAGCGGTTCTGTGCGATGAGATACTCTGCGAGGAGGTCAAAGAGTCATGCACCAACCCTATCATCCCACCTGGAGAATGCTGCCCCATCTGCCCTGCTGATGCCACTGCCCCTTTTGGTTGTAATTTATTTATTCACACACATATAAATAAATTACATTTCTCGCTTGCATTTAAATCCATAACAAGCTGAGACTTTTGAATCTGGAAGACACTTTGGAGCTTATTGCTCATTGCTGATGAGGTCAGAGGAAGTCACTGATTACGGCGCATACGTGCATATGTTGCTTCGACTGAATTGTGTTTTAGTCTGTGATGCTCCAGTTTTCCCTATTCTAAAGTCTCTGTCTGCTTCTGATTTATGGAGACAAGATGAGCAAGAGCAACATTACTGTGATTTAATCCCTTCCTTTCAAAGTGTGTGATTTGAATCTTAGAATATGATGCCTGTTGTCTCCATCTAAATCTTATCTGCTCAATTTGTCATAAAGCAAAACCTGTCATTGAACTCAGTATCAAAAACCTGATTCACTTTCTTCCCAAAAAGTCTTTCCAAAGCACTGATTTAAACTATACTGTGCAAGGATGTATAAACAATAGATTTTTTATATTAATATTGCATCTTTGACAATTTATGGACAAATAACTGCTAAAAATTGGTGTTTATGTAACAAAGCATGGTTTAAAATTAGCAAATTATGCATAATTTTACCCCATCATGTTTTAGTGAAAGTATAGCAATTAGTTTTCTAAACCATTCAAATAAGAAAATTGTTTCCTTGGCAAAATTTATTTGGAAATAAAATAAAGTCAGTTTCATGTTCGTAGATGCAAAACATGTAACGCTTTATATTAAAAAATTAAATGTGCCTTCCATTTAAGGTTTTGCATTAATGGATAAAGCTTGCCACATTCTCTTAGCTCACACCTGCTTCTGCTGCTTTATTTGCATCTCTAATATAATCTGGAATGGGTTTGGTAAAATGTGTTTAATCTCTTTAGTATAATTATAGAAATTATAGGTTAGATAAATCATGTGTTTGGACATTTTTGCTTGAAGTTATCGTCTTTAATGAACTTCTTCCTTTTCTGTCATCGATCCATCTGCAGAGGCGTTTGGTGCTAAGGTGAGACATCGAACATCATCTAAAACATCATCATAAATTTAAAAAAAGACAAATTATGACTGGACTCTGCTTTTTTTGGTTTATAACTTCACCTGATAAAATGTGTCTTTTGTGTTTTAGGGTCAGAAGGGAGAACCAGGAGAGATTGCAGATGTAAGTATGGTTCCTCACAATAAGTCTCTACCCACTGTAATGGTTGAAATATCCTATGATTATTCTGCTACTTTAACTTGAACTTTTATACTGATTATTCATAAACAAACAACATTTTTACAGAATTTATTTCTAGACCTTCCTTTCTGTAAGGATAAAAAAAATTGTATATCATAAAACTAGCTGCAATGACCCAAAAGGTATTAGTGAAGAAAAACCCTGCATTCCAGGAGCATAATGAAGCCTGGAAAATCCTTTTAGATCTTCCAGTAGCTCCCCTGCAAGTTCACCTCTGATGAAAAACAGGTCATCCAATTTAGAGGTCAAAGGAGGTGATTGGATTGGATTAAAAGAAAAAAACACATCTTGTCAAATGAAATCACCGTTGAATTTTGCTGAACTTTTGGTTTATCGACCTCCTACGAACTTTTGGTTTATTGACTAAGATAAAGGTACCTTAGACATGTCTGTTTAAATGATGGATGAAAGTCGTCAACAAAATATTTTTATTTTCCTGTCTAGGTTGTAGGACCTAGAGGACCACCGGGCCCTATGGTAAATATTTATGCTTCTTCTACATAAGTTTGGGGTTCTAAATAAGTGATCCGTGCAATACTAAATAACACCTTTTGTTTTTAATAGGGGATTTAGTCTTAATATGCTTGTTCTTGCAGGGCCCTTCTGGTGAACAGGGACCACGTGGAGAAGCTGGCGCAAAGGGCGACAAGGTAACAAAGTACTTCCTACTTTTGCAGACAGAAAGCTTTAAGAGTTTTTGATGCAGGTCATATTAGGCTTCTAAATACCTTACCATAAAATGCTGAAAACTTTAAGAATATATAATGCTAAACTAACTGAACTTTAATATGTGGCTTATAACCAAAAATACAGTGTGATTATAGAAATGTGCTATTAAAAGTGGTTCCTTATAAATTACATAACAGCTTACAATTGATTACCTGAAAGTTGTAAAGGGGATGTGATAAAAACATCCCTTTGACTTTTACACAGGGAAGTCCCGGACCAAGAGGAAGAGATGGCGAACCTGGCGTACCTGGCAACCCTGGACCCCCTGGACCACCTGGACCACCAGGTCTCGGAGGAGTACGTAGGAAGAAACAAACTTCACATCAGATTTCTACTCAGATGACACAGTATTACCTCCTTGATGCACATTATTCAGCAGACAGCTGACAAACACTAAGAGACACCACAGAAGAAACAGAGTAAATGAATAATAACTGGCCTGTTTTATTATTTGTCCAAAAGCACAAGTAAAGCAAAACATGGAAACTTAAGAAGCAACACAAACCATGCTCCTTTTTCTAAAGTAGCAGTTAGGAAAAAACAGCACATGAGCTAAAATATAATATTTCAAACAGCGCATTTTTGTTTTATCAGGTAGATTGAATGTCATTATAATAAAATAACACTCTTATACACTGATGAAGTTGATGATTTTCTTAAACTTTTTCTGTGTTTTATTGTTTTCTTTTGTTTTTGTAGAACTTTGCTGCTCAGATGGCTGGAGGTTTTGATGAAAAGGCCGGACGTGCTCAGATGGGTGTGATGCAAGGGCCAATGGTAAGCAGGGCCTTTCATTTTTACTTTTATTGGATCTACATATGAAAGATGGAAGCAGCACTGCTATCTTCATTGATAGAGGTGTTATTGCCACCTTGTAGGTCATTGATTTTTCTCCACGTCAGAGAGTTCCTTTTTTGAATCCCTAATTATAACCTTGATTTAGAATAATAATTTCACCAATATATTTTTTTATGTATTATGTATAAATATCAAATAATAACCTTATAAAACAATATGATAAATTAAATTATTAGATTCTGGGTTAACAACACGTGTATGTCATGTGTCGTCATAGGGTCCCATGGGTCCACGTGGTCCCCCTGGACCTACCGGAGCTCCTGTAAGTTCAATCATTTCAAATAATCCCTCACTGTATGATTTTATTCTGGGTTACATGCTTATGGTGATCTGTTTTGTATTTTTTTGTTTTTAACCAACAGGGGCCACAGGGTTTCCAAGGTGCACCAGGAGAGACTGGAGAACCAGGCCCTGCTGTAAGTTCTATAAATGGATCCCAGGATGTACTGTACCTGGATACCTAAAGAACTGATTTCAGTGATTGGGTAGCAACAACTCCGACTTTCATAAACACATTCTGGTTATATCCTGTCTCAAAAGTATCTTTCTGTTCTCAGTCTAATGCAATAGTCCTTTTAAGTTTATTTTTTTAAGCCAAAGTTAGATTTGGCTGAAAATGCTTTCTTAAATCGTCATTGTGTGACATGCAAACATAGATTATGACTGTAAGTTATGTCTTATTTTGCTTTCTGACAGGGACCAATGGGACCTGGTGGACCACCTGGACCATCTGGAAAACCAGGAAGTGATGTAAGTCTGGACATTTCCTCTCTACCTGGAATCTTTAGTTAAATCAACTTAAAGTTTTGCAGCTAAACTATATTCTTTAAATAAAAATAAAAATAAAAATGTAATAAGCATATGTAAAAAGATAAACTGAGCAGTTCTATCAAAATCCTAAGTTAAATTAGAAAACCAGCAGAACCTAGTTAACAAGTAGTATATCTGGACAGCCTGTTTGACTGCTGGTGGAGACAACCTGTTTACCAGCAGAGGGCAGTGTTTGTCTCCTAACACTGAGAACTTTATCCAGTGGTTCCTCTCATTTCAGGAAAGCATGGGACTTTATGTTTACCTGTACATCTTCAATAATATAAACCCATTTCTCTTTTTTAGGGGGACCCCGGCAAACCTGGTAAAGCTGGTGAACGTGGACCTGCAGGGCCTCAGGTGGGTTATTATTAATCATTTTTAATTCAATGTTTAATTTGTCCCAACCCTAACTTCCTCACTTCAGAATTATTAAAGGTCCTGCCTAGAAATTTGGGGATAAAAATGTTATTCTGTTTTTTTTTTTAGGGAGCTCGTGGATTTCCTGGAACACCCGGACTTCCTGGAATAAAAGGACACAGAGTAAGTATTGCAGCCTTTGGTGACTGACAGGAAGGGGTGAATAAGTAACTGATTACTTTTGTGAGGTTCATATCAGGTTTATCTTCTGATGCCATCATGTCATGCTCCCTGTAGGGTCACCCTGGTCTGGATGGAGCTAAAGGAGAGACTGGTGCTGCAGGAGTCAAGGTACAGTTAACTAAAATGAAACATCAGTTTTCCAAAAGCTTAATTTTAGTTGGTTTTGGCTTGCATCATTTCATTTTCTCCACCCTTCTTTACAGGGTGAAGCCGGTGCAGCTGGAGAAAATGGTTCACCTGGACCAATGGTGATTTTTCTCAACCTGCTCCCCCAAACAATCAACATTACATGTGTATATGTGAGAGGTAAGAGCTTTAATAATATAACCTGATCATTTATCTCCTCTATCATAGGGCCCACGGGGTCTGCCTGGTGAGAGGGGACGCCCTGGTGCTTCCGGAGCTGCAGTGAGTAATTTTTTTTAACACACCGAGTTTACTTTAATTTTGCTGATTTTATTCAATAAGTAAAAGCCTTTATTTTGATGCTTAAAGATAATTATCCTTTCTCTGCTCTCTCCAGGGTGCCCGTGGAAATGATGGCTTGCCTGGTCCTGCTGGTCCCCCTGTGGGTATCACTATTTTCTAGCCGGTTCATCCATTTTATCACCTTCATTATAACAGAAAGAAAGCTCTTGCTTTAATCAAGACACGGATCTAATTAATTTTTTTTTTTTTTCAATTTTGTAGGGCCCAGTTGGTCCTGCTGGAGCTCCCGGTTTCCCAGGATCCCCAGGAGCAAAGGTTTGTCCTGATAACAAATATATTCACAAATATGTAAAATTTGCTTTAGATTTACTAAAAAAAAACTTGAAAAGTCTGGGACTGCAATTTCAATTCACCCATTTTAATTCTTTTTAATGCAAATACATCCCGAAAATAATTTTCTAGTTTTTGTTAGTAGGTTTAACACATAGCAATGCCATGTTTAACGGACTTCTCTGCAAAGCTACTGTCATACTTAGCTTTTTACTTTAAAAATAAAGTAAATAATTTATTCTGCCTAAAATTCAACCGTGAGAACATTGTGGTGAAAAAAATTATTTAAATTAAATAAGTGCAGAGTACATAAGTATTTAAAAGGAAATGAAAAACACCTATTGTTTCCTGTCAGGGTGAAGCTGGTCCTACGGGTGCCCGTGGAGCTGAAGGACAACAGGGACCACGTGGAGAGGCTGGTACTCCAGGATCTCCAGGACCAGCTGGGGCATCGGTTCGTTTCTCATGATTCTTTATCAATAAATGGTTCAATGTTTTAACATACCATTAGTTTATTAGGGATGTAGAGTAATTTAATGCTTCTGTGTCTCTGCAGGGTAACCCTGGCACTGATGGCATTCCTGGAGCTAAAGGTTCTGCCGTAAGTCCACTTGTTCTCCAATATGGTTTAGCAATTTCTTATTCTTTACCATTAAATAATTTGAAATACATTCTTGTGGATAAAACGCGATCCTCTACTTTAAATTGCACTGTATCTTTCTCTATGAAGGGTGCTCCTGGTATTGCTGGTGCCCCTGGATTCCCCGGTCCCAGGGGTCCACCTGGACCACAGGGAGCAACTGGACCTCTTGGGCCCAAAGGACAATCTGTAAGCCATCTAGGATTGATGATAAACCATTGAAATACGGTTAATGAGGTAACTCTCACCTGATTCTCTCTTTATTACTTTGATGTTTAGGGAGACCCTGGTCTTCCAGGGTTGAAGGGTGAAGCTGGACCAAAGGGAGAGCTTGTAAGTTGCTTTGTTTTGACCGTATGAAACATAAAGATACAACAAGAGACTCTAGGTGATATTAGAAGATCAGATATGATCAAAATATCTTCATATCTTTAGGGCCCTGCTGGTCCTCAAGGGGCTCCTGGCCCTGCTGGAGAAGAAGGGAAGAGGGGTGCAAGGGGTGAGCCAGGAGGTGCTGGACCAATCGGACCTCCTGGAGAAAGAGTAAGAAACCAATATCTTCATGTTATCATGAACAGGTTGATGGATGGTTTAATACTGATGTAATTGATTTAGACCCACACACCCTGATCTAATATCTGCCTATTTTTTTCTCTTTCCAGGGAGCTCCTGGTAACCGTGGTTTCCCAGGTCAGGATGGTCTTGCTGGTGCTAAGGTTGGTCCTGCCTAAACAGATAACTGTTCATTTTGAATACGTTTCACCCATTTGACATAAACTTAGCGATTTTATTTGCAGCTTTAAAAATGCAAAACAGATTTGCCAAAGCTGATTGGTGTGACACATAATTCACTTTCTTCAGGGTGCCCCCGGTGACCGTGGTGTCCCTGGTGCCGCTGGGCCTAAAGGAGCGACTGGAGATCCTGGTCGTACAGGCGAGCCCGGCCTTCCAGGAGCCAGAGTAAGTTTTGCATCCCAAAGATTATAAAGGCAGATCAAATCCAATTGGTTTCCCTTAATGTAAAATGAATTTGATTCAGTGTCTAAATTTAGCTGCCTTCTTTAATGTTCATTGACTTTTCCCAGGGTCTTACTGGTCGTCCTGGAGATGCTGGTCCCCAAGGCAAAGTCGGAGCTTCTGTGAGTAAAATGTTGATAAATTTTTTTAGTATATCACCTTGGACATAACTAATGTTTTTCTGCACACAAAAAAGCTTCAAGCCTCAAATGAATTTTAGGCCTTTTTGAGTTTAGGTTTCACACCTACAATAATAGCCATAAAATATTTTCTTTGAAAGAAGCTCATTGTGACTTTGAGCAATTTTAAAATCAAACCCTCATTCCATTAACCTACACTAAACAATAAACATCATTAATGTGATAATAAACTGGTTTATAATTGGTACATAGTGAAGTGTTACCATTAGAAGTCTTAGAAATTGTTCCTGATCTGACTTCTGTTTCTTGTTGCCTTTAACAGGGTGCTCCTGGTGAGGACGGTCGTCCTGGTCCTCCTGGCCCTCAGGGAGCCCGTGGACAGCCTGGAGTGATGGGATTCCCTGGACCAAAAGGAGCTAATGTATGTACCTAAACGTGTTAAATACAAAACCTCCTTTACAAATGCAAGAGTTGAATACAACAAAAAAATGTGAATAACAAAACCATTTTAAGTGTTTGACAGGGGTAATTATAACAATTGTCTCTTCAATAGGGTGAACCTGGAAAGGCGGGAGAGAAGGGACTTGTTGGTCGACCTGGTCTAAGAGTGAGTAGACCTTCACCATAAATACTAATTTACTAAAAAACTAAGAGGAACAAAATTAACCACTTTATAATACTTTCTTAACTTGAATATTCCTCTTTGAACAGGGTCTACCTGGAAAAGATGGTGAAACTGGTCCATCTGGACCTCCTGGACCTGCTGTGAGTATTTTAGTATAGTATCATATTAGTATACATTTTAAATTGAACTGTCATCTAGAATGATGTCCACATTTATCAACTCAGGGACCTGCTGGGGAGAGAGGAGAGCAAGGACAGCCTGGACCTCCTGGCTTCCAGGTGAGCGTGTATTCACATCAAACTGCTAAAACAACCATACATGAATCTGCTTTAAAAATTCACCAACTGCCTTATTGCTTTTGGACAGGGTCTGCCTGGACCAGCTGGTTCCCCAGGAGAGTCTGGAAAACCTGGAGATCAGGTAAGAGAAAAGAGCAAAAATCAAAATAACAGATAAGTTGCGTCTGTTGGTTTCTCTGTTGTCAACATGCTTCTCCAATCTCTGTGAAATAAACCACAAACATTTGGTAGCAGCCTGAAACACTGGAGAGAAAAAAGCTTAGACTACAGTAAAAACTAACCTCTACTCTACCTAATAATAATAGCTTACTTCCTTTTTATCCATAAAGGTAGGAATTAAGTGCTTTAGGGTCTCTGGTAAATGTCAATGTGATCATTGTAAAGATATTGGAGATTTTCCAGTCCTGACTATAAATGCGAATCATCTTTTCCTATCAGCTCTGTATTTTAAAGACTTTGAATTATGTTTTCATTTAAACCTCTATCATTTCTGTAATAATGCAAATACCCATCATGTGCATTTGTTGGTGAATAATAATGCAGCACTGTGATAAGCTTATGCTTGTACTTCACAGGGTGTTCCTGGAGAAGGTGGAGCTCCAGGTGCTGTTGGACCCAGAGTGAGTCAACATGTTTCTTATTGTCAGAGTCATTATTGCAAAGCAGACTTGGTTTCACACCTAAAGATCTTTATTCTATTTTAATGTTAGCATTTTTTATGTTCTACTAGTTAATTTTCTTTGTATTCTTTTTTTTTTTTTTACAGGGTGAGCGTGGTTTCCCTGGTGAGAGGGGTGGTGCTGGGCCTCAGGGTCTTCAAGGACCCCGTGGACTTCCTGGAACACCTGGAAGTGATGGACCCAAGGTCAGTGGCTGATTTCTACACCAACTTAAATTGTTGCTAAGCTCAGTATCTTAGGGACTGATAGACATTCACTAAGCGTGACCTTGAAAAAGGGATTCAGTGGACATGGTTTTTACATATTCATGTTAGTTCAAGTAATCTAAAGCTTTGAGGTGCATTAACATCTCAGTGAAGATATATGTTACTGAATCCAAGGTCATTATGAGACAAACAAATGCCAGTTTGATTGTGTTAAACCTGTTGGGTCTGGAAACTATAACTGTTTCAGAACTTTCATCTGGGCAGAAGGCAATCACCACCCTGACTGGGTCCAAACCTAAGCTTTCTAAAGACAGATGAGTTTACCTATGAAAATATCTTTTGGTGAAATGTAATTAAAATTTGTCCAAATTGAACTAGCTTAGCTCTACAACAAACATTTGAGATAATCTATGATAATTACTGGAAAAAAAACTTTCCTTTTAAAAGTCTATACAGATTTGATCTTTTGCCTCACACCATTTTCTCACTCAAACTAATTTTATAGTCAAACAAAGAATGGAACAAATAATTAAATGCAATTCATAATAGATAAATTAACTTTTTGAGGAAAAGAGCTTTGCAAATCTGCCTGGATCGATCTGGTAAATATTATAGCCCGTTGCGTCCTAAACTCTCTTGTTTCAAAATTACTCCAAGTTGACTCAACCAGGAGCTTACAGAAGAAAATAAGTTCAACGTCCAAAGCATAGCAGACATAATTTGTGTTAGTTAGGGTATGAGTTTATGAATCAGGAGGAAAGAGGCTGAGTAACAGGAGAATTGCTTTTCATGGGTGAAGGACACTTCTAGTCAAAAGGAAACACAGATCACACAACTTCTTAGAGGATGTATGTCCATGTTGGTGAAGATTTTACCAACATCTTTAATGGCGGTGCTATGATGGACTGCAGCTTCTTTGCTGCTTTCCATAATAGATTAACCCCAGAATAAAGCTCTTCAAAAAGGCCAGTTTGTGACCGAAGGTGAAGAATACTTTGTGTGTGAGGAAAATGATCCAAATTACACCAACAACACCTCTTAATGGCTAAAAATGGGTCATGTTGGTTTTTATATCTGGACTTGATTAAATTCAGATCCTGTTACATGGCCTCAAAGAGGCTGTTGTGGAGTTGAATCAAGTAGATTCTGCCAAAAAGAATGAGCCTTTGTTTCTTTAGAAGCATGTAACACACTGACTGCCCGCCGACTCAATTCCAAAAAGCAACTTTCTTTTAGTTTATTCAAATAATGATATTTTGTATTTAAGTGCTATTGATAAAAAAATTAATTTGATGATCTGAAACATTTACCTTTCCCCCAACACTGCTTTACTCAGGTTGCAGTGAGTCTTTAAAGATTCACCTTTAAAGGAGCTTGGGTTCATAATATAAGGCCTTTTCTAACATGGCACTACAGCTTTGTTCAACTTCTCTAGCCAATATATTTTTGAAGAGGATGTTTTTGATTTAAAATATACTTTTTCTCTTGATATTAAATCTTCTGAACTAATAGAAATTCTTAGTTTTTTCTAATCTAGAGAGGAGCAGGAAAACCTTTGCTTAAGATCAACTGCTTCAAATACAACATGACTGATTACATACCTTCCTTGTCTTTATCAGGGTGCTATTGGACCAGCCGGTGCCCCTGGAGCTCAGGGACCCCCAGGTCTGCAGGGTATGCCTGGAGAGAGAGGAGCCGGTGGTATCCCAGGAGCCAAGGGAGATAGAGTAAGAAACATATAGTTGGTGTTTGAAAAACCTCAGCTTTGTAGATTATGAAACTGTGTAGTTCTAATTCATTGGAATGAGAAGGAAAGGATTACTGTACTTTCATTTTTCATGGGGTTTTTTTTGTCTGACAGGGTGACAACGGACAGAAGGGGCCTGAAGGTGCTCCAGGAAAAGATGGTGCTAGGGTGAGTTCAAAAGAAATCTTTAAACTCTTATGACTGGCTTTATAACTCTCTTTTCTTTAACATATTACGTCTTAATTCTTTATCGTGTTCCTCTCTGGTGCAGGGTTTGACTGGTCCCATAGGTCCTCCTGGCCCATCTGGACCAAACGGTGCCAAGGTAAGAATCCCAATGTTGCTCAATTGATTGGTAACAAGTTTTAAGATTGGATTTAAATGGAATTCATAATCAGTTTTTTAACCAGTATTTCTTTCAACTTCCAGGGTGAAACTGGACCTACTGGTCCTACTGGTGCTCCTGGGGTCCGTGGTGCTCCTGTAAGTACTTCCTGTTAAACAGGAACCTAACATGATAGTCAGGTTGTGTGATATATTCATGGGTGTGAGATTTCAGAGTTCTGATATTTAAAAGTCAGCATCTTGTTGATGGTCTGTTGGCCTATTTCCACCTACAGCCCACAATCTTACTCCTGGCATAATTTCACAGAGCTTAAGGGTTTCCCGTGCTTTCCCAGGAGAGTTCTAACATACTCAACTGATAATGTCATCACGGGATCAAGTACTTATTTCCTCAACTCGATAAAAAAAAGGATGTGTGAAACAGAACAGTAATAAATATAAAGTCATATTTTTTTCTTCTCTGTCCATATTTACTAGCATATCTTTGGTTTGGTTAATATGACTGACCTGTGCCATTCTCTATATTTCTCTTAATGAGCTTCTACTGACAACCTCTGTACTTTGTTCTTGCAGGGTGACCGTGGTGAGGTTGGTCCTCCTGGACCTGCTGGCTTTGCTGGACCTCCTGTGAGTAAATAAACCATTGTTGTTTGTGTTCATTTCAAGGCACTTTCCAACAATTCAACCAGATCATACAGTCAGATTAGTTCAAAGTGTTTTATCTAATGAAAACCAACTGATTGCATCAACTCATTGACTCTTCAGCAATACCTCACACTAGGCATGCATGCAGTCACGGTGAAGAACAAATCTTTCTTTTAACAGGAAGAAACCTGCTAAAAACTGTAATAATCAAGGAGTTTAAATAAAACTTGTGCATTGACATTCCATTCATTGTACTGTTCAGGGTGCAGATGGTCAGCCAGGTGCCAAGGGAGAGCTCGGAGAGTCTGGGCAGAAGGGAGAAGCTGGTGCTCCTGGGCCTCAGGGACCATCTGGAGCTCCAGGACCAGTGGTGAGTATTTGGGACAAAAGCTTAGTCCTAGAACTGAATGCTTTGTGTCTTGTAGCCATTTTAAACCATGAATGGAAACATGCAATAGAATTTAGATAGTATATTTTATTCTACTTTTGAGTCACCATGACCAATTGCTTTTTCTGCTCTTTTTAGGGCCCTACTGGTGTAGCGGGACCTAAGGGAGCACGTGGTGCTCAAGGAGCTCCTGTGAGTAACATGTACTCAAAAAACCTAAAGAAAATCCCAAAAATCTAAATCACAAGCATTTAAACATGTCTGATACTATATGAATACTGATAGGTCACCTGACACCCACTTTGTTTGATTAAAAATCATTCATTTCTGATCAGAAGTTTAATATTTATAAGTGGCCCCAGCGCCTAACAGGAGTCAGCATCACATTGTAGGGAAGGCATTCAGGAAGCTTTACTGCGGTCAGACTAAGAAATAAAGATGGTTATATTCAGCATCTTTTCTAAAATGTATTTTAAGGCTAAAATTGACATCCATGTTTATACAGATGCATTAATGTCACAAAGTTAAATATATTCAAACTCTCAATTCAGAATTTGTTAATGCTAACAAATACATTATAAAACCACAATCCTCTGTCTAAACTGAATAAACAACTATAACAATACCTACAACCATTTTACATTATTTTCTAATGAGCTTCAAACAATAGTGAGCTCTATATATCTATCTAATACTTAAGCTGTATAGCATCAGGCAAATGTTCAGGATCTGAGAAGGTGAATAAAGTAAGGTGATGAGTTCAACAATACACCACATATTATGCCTCACATAGCCTTTCAGACTAACATCAGGCGCAGTCATCTAAAGATGGCTGTATGTCTATAAATGGAATCCAGCCAGCATTAATTATAGAACAAGAACTAGGATCAGGCCTGCACTGCTTGTAGCATAAAAATACCTTTTTTTTGAGTAGGAACACTTTACATTCAGGGAAGAAATGGCATTGATGTAAGCCTCTATAATGCTCCAGCAAAAACTGGATTATTACGAAACTACGGTACAGATCAGTGTAATCCCAGCCAGCCATTATCCAGCTCTCATTTGATTTAGGAAGCTTTTGAACAGCTAAAGAAAAACAAACAGTTGTTTCTCAAAAGCAAAAAGGGATTTTTTTATAATAAGTTGTTATAATATAGAGATGTGAAAGGCTCTACAGTCATGAGGTGAATGATAATTTTACTGCTGCGCAGCTTTCAGTCACTGACACACTGCTTTAGTAGGGTAAACCAAACAAGAACACCACTATGCATTGAATGGTTGAATAGAATAGAATAGAATAGAATAGAATAGAATAGAATAGAATAGAATAGAAAATCCCTTTATTGTCCCATATTGGGGAAATTGTGGTTACATAAATCTCTATACAGGCATATTAATGGAAAGTTGAGTTGAAACAAAATGGGGAACAACCAAGAGGTATAACAGCAATCTTATAAGAATCATAAAGCCAATCCCAGGTTCACAGGGTGTGGACTCTTGATGAGGTCAGTGCTAGATGTCGTTTTTTGAAGTTCCCACAGTTAGAAAATCATGTTATCTGCTGTTGACGACCCACTATTTTATTCGGCCTCAAGTCAATTAATCTGTTAAGCACAAAAGCTGAAGAAGCTTCATCTTTCATTTTGCTGTTTTATAAGGATGCTTTTTTTTATTTTGAAGCAGGAGATAGTACCTTCCCTATCTGCCAAAATAACTGACACCTGGTTTGATATCAACAGCATATATGTGTTAACCTGACAACAGCCAGAGCGAGACATGCATCTGGCTGTTGTCAGGTTATATATGTGTGTGTTTGGACAACAAATGTATCCAATCTATTGTCAAACAGAAGAGGAAGAATCCAGACCTAACAGTGCAGACAAACTGAAGGATGCCTTTAAAGTAAACTGGGCTTCATCAGCACCTCAGCAGAACCACAGGCTATACATTTATAAATATATGAATATGTATTGTGTACATGGACATACTTTTCAGCAGGCTGAGATTTTTTCATTTACTGAGAAAAAGGTTGTTTTTAACTGTAAGACATAATAATCAATATCAGCAGAAATAAACACTAAATATATCAGTGTGTGATTTAAAAAGATGCAGATAGACAAAACATTAAAGAAAAATTGAGAAAGATCTTTCTGCACTTCAAAAAACATTTCAATGCCCACATTATTGCAAAACCTGCCACTCTGTCACACAGACATTTATCAGATATCTTTATTGATTGAATTATTAAAATAAAATAAATCTTTGATGATTAATAGTTAAAGATTTACGGAGACACAGCTATGGATCTTGCTCATAAGCTTATTTAGAGTCTAAAACTAATTTGCTTCTTTATGCATATCTCATTTTTTCTCTAAAAAAAAGTGTGTTTTTAATTAAAAGCTTCAACAATGAAACAAACAATATATGAAAGTTTGCTTTTTTTGACAGGGTGCTACAGGTTTCCCTGGTGCTGCTGGCAGAGTTGGACCTCCCGGTGCTAATGTGAGTGTCTCACATAAAAAAAAATTAAAATCTTATTTAGGTACTGAATTTTTCCTTTCTCACCTTTTGAAATTCTTTGCCTTTCCATCGCAGGGTAACCCTGGCCCTCCTGGTCCTGCTGGTCCTTCTGGTAAAGATGGTCCAAAAGGTGTCCGTGGTGATGCCGGCCCTCCAGGAAGACCAGGAGATGCTGGGCTCCGTGGACCCGCAGGGCCTCCAGGAGAGAAAGGAGAGCCTGGAGAGGATGGACCTCCTGTGAGTTACCTAGTTTTGGCTCGTAGTAAAATCTGTGACTTATCCTTAGAGTGATAACCCTGGTGTCAATCATCAGTTATTTTAGTTATATTTTCTTAGATGGCACATTTCTAATTGATTAATCCAGCTACAGCTTTACATGAACATCTGTGATCTCTGTCTTGTCTCTACAGGGTGCTGATGGTCCTTCAGGTCCTCAGGGTTTGGCTGGATCCCGTGGTATTGTTGGTTTGCCTGGTCAGCGTGGTGAGAGAGGCTTCCCTGGTCTCCCTGGACCTTCTGTAAGCGATTTTATCTATGAACTGTTGTCTGCTAGATATCACCAGTGTAAAACCTGATTATATAATCTCAGCTTAGCTGAGTTAGAGTTTGTCTCTATTAGTCATATTGTTCAATAGATTAGAGATTTTTTTTCTGAATTTAGAATGATTATAGTCCTTTCTCAAAGGTGCTGACAACATTTTGTCTATGTTTAGGGAGAACCTGGTAAACAGGGAGCCCCTGGTGGTGCTGGTGACCGTGGACCACCTGGACCTGTCGGGCCTCCTGGACTCACTGGGCCTGCTGGAGAGCCTGGCAGAGAGGTAAAAGAGGAGCAACAAAAACAACCAAACAGCTGTATTTATAACAGTGGAAATATATATAGCAATATATCATAACAGGGAATATCATAGCATGAAAGATATGCTATTGTTTTTTAGGGAACCCCTGGGTCAGATGGACCTCCTGGAAGAGATGGAGCTGCTGGAGTTAAGGTGAGGAGTTTTGGCTACATAGACAGAAGGGAAAGTAAGCATTGAGCATCTGAACTTGACTTGAATTCACCTCATATTGTTAAAAAACCCATATAATCCACCAAACAAACACAAAAAACAGTACAGCTTTAGTAATTTTATTGATTGCATGGTTCTACATGCTGTGATGGACTAGTGACCTGTGCAGGGTGTATGCCATCTCTGACCCGGTGACCTTTAGAGATAGGCACCAGCCTGTTAGGTTAGGAATCTCTCAAAGTGGGGTTCACCTTCTGATAATCTGAGCTCCTAAAGTGGAATGTCTGACTTGGCCATTATCTATCATCTTAGAAACCAGCTGTGTTTGGCACTATTGTCCAGCAGAAAGAGATCAAGAATATCCCCATCCAAACTATGTTCAATGAAATGAACTCTGCCAGTATCATATACTGAAAGACAATCTCACATCATAGTGTTCTACCTCCAGACTTCACCGTATAGTGTTCTTCCAGCTCTGCTTCGGCTTTTTCTGTTACTCTGCAGCAAACTCTAAACAAGTGTAACATGCTTTCTCAGGGGTAGACTCCTTTGCTGTGAGCATGCTCAGGGACCATATCCGTTAATTAGGTTTTTACTAAAACTGGACCTACTAATCCCAGGTTTATCCTCTGTGAGAAATATTGTGAGGAGCTTCTGATTGGATCTGGTTAAAAAAGTCTGACTTTCAGCTGACGTTCCTGATGGCGTTCACTGGAACATTCAGAACAGTTCAGCAACATAGGCCATTGATTAAGACAATATTAGCTGATATTAATTTGCCTGAATAGGTTTCAGTGATTCTTGTAGCATTTTGTTTGTTGTTGTTTTTTTTTTGTTTGTTTGTTTTTGCTGCTTATATTGTTGTTTTAACTTTTATTTCCTTTACCATTCTATTTTATTACCTTTTCCTTATAGATTAATCTGTACTTTTTCCTAATCTGTGAATTATTTGGGTTGTTACTAATGATTTGCCGCGAATTTTACATCAATGAGGCCATTATTAATTTGTTCTTCTTCTTCTTTGCTGTAAAAAACTTAAATCATCCAGATCTTGAATTTATTGCAAAGATATTTATAATCCTGCATTAAAACACTGTATCCTCCTGTAGGGAGAGCGAGGTAACACAGGTCCTGCAGGCGCCCCCGGAGCTCCTGGAGCCCCTGGTTCTCCTGGGCCAGTTGGACCCCTTGGCAAGCAGGGAGACAGAGGAGAGCCTGTATGTAACACCATACTCTGTTAATGCCACAGAAATACCTTTTAACATCTTACGATATTTTATATGAACATGAGGATCTATCTTGAATTATTTCAGGGTTCTCAAGGACCTGCAGGTCCACCAGGATCAGCTGGTGCTAGAGGAATTGCTGTAAGTATCATAAACCGTAAGATATAAAATATGATTTTAACTCTGAACTAGATTAACAGGCTATAGACACATGAGCTTAAATCTCACAAGTTGGCAAAACTCTTTTAAAGGGACCCCAAGGACCACGTGGAGATAAGGGAGAGGCGGGTGAGCCTGGAGAGAGAGGACAGAAGGGTCATCGTGGCTTCACCGGTCTGCAGGGTCTTCCTGGACCTCCAGTAAGTGTTTTAAAAGCTCCTGTCCTCAGTCTTATTATTTGTCTGTAATTTCCATTTGATAATCTGCTGTTTTTGATCCAATAGGGTCCTGCTGGTGATGCCGGAGCCGCCGGACCTGCTGGACCAAGCGGAGCTAAGGTGAGGAAATACAGAGATGAAGGGGAGAAATAAATCAAAGCAGTTCTCCTGCAGAACCCTATGTAATAGTAACATATTGCACAAATCAGTCTTTTTATAAGTTTCCAGTGAAAAGGTGAAGACGAGAGGAGATAGCTGCATGTTTTAAATACCTGTCACTGTGATAAGACTCTAGCGGAGGCATTTTATAATTACTGTGTGTCAGACATGTGGTGAACAAGCAGCCAGGTTTCTGCTTCATGATACATCCAAGATTGGAAATGGATTTTGGTGTCTAATATAGATAAGCTCAGAACTGTGCATGATAAGAAAAACACTGCACAGCTTATCGTCATACATATTAGTGAAAGCTTTGAAAGTTAAAAGTTATTCTCTAAACTTCTGTTTGAGATTCAGACTGACAGGCAGAAACTTAATGGAGTTTAACTCCTGAGCCAAATTATAGATAACTTTCTCTGACTGTCACTTTGACACTTGGTTCAATAGGGACCCCCTGGTCCAGTTGGACCTGCTGGTAAAGACGGATCTAATGGACAGCCTGGCCCCATTGGACCTCCTGGACCTCGAGGACGCTCTGGAGAAACGGGCCCTGCTGTACGTGAACGTTTCATACAATCCTCATCTCTTTGTGTTCTGTTCATTTTCATTCAGAGAATATTTCCTGTTCTTGTTTTCTTTTAGGGTCCTCCTGGTAACCCTGGGCCCCCTGGTCCTCCTGGTCCACCAGGCCCAGGTATTGATATCTCCGCCTTTGCTGGTTTGGGTCAGACTGAGAAAGGCCCTGATCCTCTCAGGTACATGAGGGCTGATGAGGCCTCTAGCTCCCTGAGGCAGCATGATATTGAAGTCGATTCAACTCTCAAGTCCCTCAACAACCAGATTGAGAATTTGCGCAGCCCTGACGGCACCAAGAAGAACCCTGCTCGCTCTTGCAGAGACCTCAAGCTGTGCCACCCTGGCTGGAAGAGCGGTAGGTGGATCTAACATCAAGATATGACCTGTTGCAAAATACCAAATAAGCTTTATTTAAAGACTCTTGAGAAAGTGCCCATAAAGTCTACGGACTAACAGTAAAAACAGAAAGGTTTTTACTGCCGCTGAATGAAATGGTTGCATTCGGTTATTTTTCAAGCCTTTCATAAGGTTTTGTCACAATACAACCATTAATGAATATCCCATTAAACTGATCCATGGTTTTCAAAAATAGCAAAGCAACAACTGCAACAACCAATTGTTTTCAGCCTCTTTTACTCTGATACCCCTGAATAAAATGTTTTTTAGCCAAATACCTTCAGAAGACACCCTCAGTATAATGTCGGCTGTTCTGTGCAGGCCTAAGCAGTTTATGAGAGTTTATGAGAATACGCTGAAAAAAGAAAAGTTTTCACTGATACCCTGTATCCATTCTGAGTAGATTTGAGCTGGTTTGAGAGAAAGGGTGTCAGTCTCTATGAGCAGAAATGAAAGTACACACTCTAAGTATTGGTAGCAGTAATTGCTCTAAAATCCTTTAACTCAGGGCAATGCACTCGATTTTATGCACACTTATATGCGCTACCTACTATGTGTTGGTTTTCATTAAACTGTGAAAATGACCGTGTGAACTTGTAGCTTAAACAAAGGTGACGAAGTTCAAATTTAATCTTGCCCCTACCCTACCTGACCTAGGCTGGAGAAAAGGCTTCATGAAAGATTCCCATAAATTAAATACAGGGCTTAGTGAATTAAATACCAAACACTTCCTCCTGTTAACGGCATCATTATTATCTCTTCAGGTGATTATTGGGTTGATCCTAACCTGGGCTCCACAGCCGACTCAATCAAGGTCTTCTGTAACATGGAGACTGGAGAGACCTGTGTCTACCCAACCATTCCTAATGTACCAAAGAAGAACTGGTGGACCAGCAAGAGCAAGGAACGCAAACATGTCTGGTTCGGGGAGACAATGAATGGTGGCTTCCATGTAAATATAAAAAAGAAACAAAACAAAGTTATTTTTTCGGATCATGTGATCATATTCAGCTAAGAATGCTAACCTGCTACTTGTTTTTTGTTTACAGTTCAGCTATGGCCAGGATGGTCCAGCTGCCAACATACAGCTAACCTTCTTGAGGCTTTTGTCCACTGAGGCATCCCAGAACATCACTTATCACTGCAAAAACAGCATTGCATACATGGATCAGGCCTCAGGAAACCTTAAGAAGGCATTGCTACTGCAGGGCTCCAATGATGTGGAGATCCGCGCAGAGGGCAACAGTCGATTCACATACAGTGTGCTGGAGGATGGTTGCAAGGTGGGTGCAGAACAACGTTTGAGGCAGTAGTGTCTGTGTGTATTTTGATACTAAAGTCTCTCCTGTCATCTAACAGAGTCACTCAGGCCGGTGGAGCAAGACTGTCTTCGAGTACAAAACACAGAAAACCTCCCGTCTGCCAATCGTAGACATTGCTCCAATGGACATCGGAGGAGCAAATCAAGAATTTGGAGTGGATGTAGGCGCCGTCTGCTTCTTGTAAAGTGGAGTACCCCAATGGCCACCCTCCAAAACACAGGAAATGACAACCATTAAGAAACTGAAAACATTCCACACATTTTCACAATAAAGGAGACTGGAAATTAACAACAAAAAAAAAAAAGAAATGTTATAATTTTTTTTCACAACAAAGTGCTCTCCAGGTTGTACTTCCTGGATGTGAGCACTGAAGGGCACCGGCAATATCTGTACACCAAACCAGCATTCTCTGTCAACCCACTTCCTGAGATCCAGTCATGTTTCCGTGGCCCAACCGTTGATGGAAATTAGTCTGAGCCAGGAAGGAGGAAAGAGTGGGACCAAGAAACCAAGTTATGGAGAAGAGAAACATGACTTGATGTCACTTATTTATTGTCTAATCTAAGTGTGCAGAGTTGGGAAAGGACGGGACGGGCTCACTTTTGTACGTAACAGATGCCTCCCCAGTTTCCACTACAGAACAGCTGCACAACTTCTGCCCCAGTCCTACGCCACCTCCCTCAGTGTTTTCCTCATAAATACGGCATTTTGAATCAGTGTAGACCTAACAAAAATGTACGTCTTTTTTATTTCATTCCCAGCAAGCTAAATTTATTCTTCTATGGACCAGACAATTATGAGCATAAAATTAAAAAAAACTTTACTGTGTATAATAAATATTTGGTTCTAATGTTGTAAAAGTATGTGTTTATAAACAACCAGTTGGTTTTATATACACATATATAGATATATCTCCACATAATATGTTCCTATATGCACACCACTTTTTGTGGAAAGTGAGGTGTCATGTGGGTTGTATGATTTCATGCCCCGCACCTCTTAGCTACCCGTAAGAAGAAGCTCCAGCTTTCCTCCAAAATGAAGATTGGCTCTGTAGAACTGCTAGTGACATAAGTTCTGCCTGTTTCTCATGTAGTCACCCAAATTCTTTGAAGCTACCTCACAGTCCAAGACAAAAAAAAAATGTGGAGCAGAAATCTTAGATGCCAACAACTTTTAGCTTTCAGATGCTGAACAGCCATCTTTGTTTTGGGTGGCTCTTTTTTCAGAAGGTGCTACGAGTCTCCCCTCTCCAACCCTCCCGTCCACTCAACTTTTTATTGATTCCCACTAGCCTCACAGCACACACTCACACTCCACCCTGGACGGAGGTGAGAAAGGATGGACTCCCTGTGGACTCCAAAGCCTAACGGGACGCTGAGGACAGTAGCTTGCAAACAACAAACAACCAGGGTGGGCTGTCTCTATGTGTGTGAGAGCATGTACATTTTTTTTCTTTTGAATAATTTTTATTGTCTTTTGTTTGTTACAACGCTAATTAATGTAAATTGGAAAATAAAAGGAAAACCAAATTCTGAATAAAGGTGATTTTTTTTTTTTTTACTTGAGTTTTGAATAAAAGAGAAATGGTGAGTTGATGTTACTTCTAACAGCAGCTGTCATGGGTGCTTTTTTTGTCCTTGGTGAACTTGTATCTCTTGACATCAGATGGGATGTGTGTGTGTGTATGTGTGTGTGCAAGTTTTTGTGTAAGCTGTACAGTGTGTGTATCTTAAAGAATCTCATAAAACATAAATAAAAGTACTGTATTGATATTTGGGATTCTCCTCTTTGAGCTGATATGTAAATAACTTATTTTACAATCTAATGTTTCATAAAACAGCTCTGCAGCAAAAAACATTATTACGTAATTTAAAATAGAGTAAGGCATACAATTAATAATTAATGTTAGCCCCAAGACATAAGAGGAGCATTGAAGTTATCCAAATTATTCTATAATTAGTTATGCTGATTCCTAATGACTTAACCACCTAAAAAATCTACATGCCATCCAAATAAGTACCAAATGGAACACTTAATTTCTATTCAGGTTTTCCATTCCTCCATCATCACCTGTTTGTCTGAGATCATGTTGACAACAGGTCCAGACATCCCATCCCTCTCCTCACTGACATCCTCCAGCTCCCTCTTGAGGACCTGATGGTTCCTCATCCCAATGGATCAGGACTGGAGATCCTCCTAATGAAGTCACTCAGAGAGCCTCCTAGTCAGATGTCCAAACCTCCTTAACAGACTCCCCATGGGCGACGCTCATCACCTTCTCTCTAAGGCTAATTCCAGCCACGCTCTTTAGAAGGCTCCTATTAGCAGCCTGCATCCATGATCCCGTTTTTGTTTCAGGTCCATATTTCATGACCATAGGTGAGGGTTTGAATGTAGAAAAACTGGGATCGAGAGCATTTCTTTTGGTTCAGCTCTTTCTTCAAAACAGACCTGAGTAACTTTTCTTAATGTAGCACCTTGCAAAGTTTTCCACAAGGCTTAAACATAACTATTGTTAGTTTTGCATTCCACATAGCTAACCTCATGGGAAAGCGGCAATAAACACAAAATATTGCACTTACAATTGGTCGCAACCTATGCAGGACAGAGCAAACAGATAAAAGAAGGTGGTCTGGTAAAGCCAAAATTGAGCTCTTTGGTTTACATGCAAAACTTAATGTTTTGCATGTAAACATTTAAAATCAGTATGAGCTTCACATTTAATCTACTGATGATAGCATTATGCGGGGAAGCTGTCCAAAGTTAGAATACAGTTTGGAGATAAATGCATGGCAGCAGTGGACAAAAGGCCACAAAGTCGGTTAAGACATAGACGAATGTTCATCTTCCAACAAGACACCAATCCTAAAAATACAACCAGAGCTACAGTAGAGTTTAGATCAAACTTATTGATGTGTTAGATTGAATGACTCAGACCACTTTTAATTTCGTTTTGTTCAGCTTTCAGACAGTAAATAAGCAGCAGCTTAGCAGTGAAATTAATATTTTCATCCCATAAAGTGCAGCTGTGTTCAAATGTATCAGATCTGAATCCTAGGACGATTTTATAGCAGGACCTGAATGGAAGGAGAATCTCTAGATGACGGGTCTCCAACCCTGGTCCTCAAGATCTACTATCCTGCAGGTTTTAGATGGATTTCTGCTCCATCACAGCTAATCCAAATAACTGAATCACTTTTCAGCATGCCATCGAGTTTGGCAAAGGCCTGGTAACGAGCCTTTTAATCAATTCCAAGGAATTCATGAATCAAATAAACTCTATACCTCTTAAACCTGCAGGACAGTAGATCTGGAGGACCAGCATTGGAGACCCCTGAAGCTGGCAGACATTATCCAAAATAATGATGCAGGTGACATTTTCAAGTATTTGATGTGAATGAATACTAGGCCTCCAGGCTTTGTTAAAAATGTGTTAAAATAAATGTACCAATATGTAATTATATATATATATATATATATATATATATATATTTATCTACTTGATATTAAATTAAAGTTTTTTATTTATCTTGCCCTCCAAGAAACGCGAGTTGAGAAAATTGAAACATCTCCAAAGTTATTAGAAAATGGCAACTAAAAAGTAGATTTCATAAATGGCTTGCTGATTTGTTTCAACAGGTTGACTGTTACTCATTTAAAATGCATTTTTGAAAAAAAGTTGTAGAAATTTCTTAATCTATATCAAAAACATTTGTCTGAAACATGCTTCCTCAGAATACCTATAAACTGATGCCAAGGATGTCAAAAAAAACAACGAATCACCCCTTTTAAAATACGTTATATGAACTGTATTAATGTTACTACATATTTCTAGCAAAGCTCATTTTGTGTTTATGTCATAAAATAAACTTGCTATCAAACATCCTAATTTATACATTTTTTTAAATAATACAGAAAACATGTTTCCATAAGCAGATTTATTCAGTGTAATGTTCCAAAAAAAACTGAACAAGTACTTCAAAATGTCTAAGTGGCTCTAAAAGTTTTAAAACGAATGAAGCCAAATATGCGGAAAGACATTTTTTGCACAATTTTATTAACAATCCAAAGACGAAGATTAGCTTGTTGGCAGATGTGTCAGGAGAGCAGCTCTGTGAAGAGGGACTGGTTAGCAAAGTCAGCAGGCCTTTCCTGTGGCTGAGGCTTTGGTGGACTCCCGCTGAGGCCGACGTGGGAAACGCCAGAGCTCAGGAAGTAGAAAGGGATGTGAGTAATTTTTCCACTGGACCAACACTGAGAACAGAGACAGAAGCCACACTCTGTATCAGGTAGGAGAACTTATCCATTGTTCAGGGATTCTGCAGACTAACATATACATTGCTGTAAAATGAACTGATAAATTAGTGAATAGATTAATTTACTTATGAAAGAAGAAATGATTTATGATGATTGGATTGTAGAAAAATGGAAGGATGACTGAACAGTTTTAATGGTTTAAATTTGAAATTTGTATATCATATTTTCCTCCGTCTATACCCATCCAGACTTTAAAAATAGAAATTTCATTGAGGGACTTTTTCTCGTCTTTAGAGCTTACCCTTAGCTAAAAATAAAATAAAATAAAAAAGATAACACAATTAATTGACACTTAACCAAAACAAAAAAACAAAGGAAGTGAATTATTAGGTAGCACTAACCACAGTGAGCAGAGCCCCATGCTGGAAATGTGGGTGAAACTGCATCAGTCTTGGTTCTGCTCCTGGTTCACCTTGAACAAATCCACTAAATGAGAACAAAGAGTACAATTAATGAGTTTTGCTTTTTTTTAATAAAGAACATCAACATATGAAATAATTATAAACAGGTTTATAAACCAACCAAGGCAGCAGCTCAAAGATGGGGTTGGCTCTTGTTTTGAAGACAGCAATGATTACTGGACGGTTTGCTGCTTGAGGATCACCTAAGCAGGAAGATGAGGCTCAGTCATTAAATGTAAAAACTCAGGCTGCGTGAGGACAAACAATGATATGTGGGACCTTTTAGAAGCACAGCAAGTCGCTCTCCTCTAGGATCCCAGGACAAAGACTGAATCTCTCCACCAACACTGGTAAACAGAAAGGTCAGAGGATCATCCATGCTTGGTGACTTTATTGTCTATAAAATACAGTGCCATGCAGACGTCTACATATTGCTCGATTTCTTTACATTCATAATTTGTCACATGTTGTGAAATACAAAGAAAAACATATTCATTTTGCCCAAATTAAAATCTAAAATGTGTGATGTAAATTCAAATTTCTTCAAAGACATTTTGAATGTCCTTCTGTGTCCAGTCTTTAACTTTCCCTTCAGTTTCCAGGGTAACCGCGTATCTCTATACTAGGGTTGTCAAAAGTATCGATACTCAAAAAAGTATCGATACTGAAAAGTTGTATCCGGATACAATTCTCATTTTCAAAAGTATCGACACAGTGCTACCACCAGTGGCACCTAAACAGTCATTCATCTTATGCGCAGATTAGAGGAAAATGCACTTTCTGAACACTGTGTGATTGAATAATTCTGTGCACTTTTTGGTTTCAGACTTTTTTCTGTAACAGGTGCAGCTGCTGAGAATTATTTTTGTTTTTTTAAGTGGTTTGGCTAGTGTCATTGTTATGTGTGTAAAGCATAGCCAAGGAAGGAACACTTAATTCTAATTTTGTAAGCTTTTTATCAAGCTTAATGCTTAATATTGTGCACAGCATACAACCTCAAAATATTGTTTATTGTATTTATTTATCTATTTATTGTATTTTGTTTATTAATGAAAACATTTCTGTTGAATTTTGGAGTCTTTGTTTTTATCCTTGTGGTATCGAAAATGACAGAGTATTGAATATTTTACTTAGTATCGGTATCGAGTTGAAAAGTTTAGTATCGTGATAACCCTACTCTATACATACTTTCCCTTCATATCTGATCAACTCTGTTCCTCCCTTACAAAAGCATCCCCACAGCATGCCGCTGCCACCCTTATGTTTTACTGTGGGGATGCCATCTTCAGTTTTGCTTTACCACTAAACTCCTACGACTTGCCTGTAGGCCAGAAGGGGCTGTTTGTGTCTCATCTGATCATAATCCCACCCTCTACAACTTAACCCTGACATTTTCTCTTGTGATGCCGTTTGTTTACTATTAAACAAACAGTAAGGCATTATTAAAACATGTTGCAATATAAAAAAGGTTGGCCTTAGTTAAGCTCTCTTACATGATGTCTCCATCTGGACTGTTGAAAGTAGTCTCTGATAGGTCAGCCACAACAACCGCAGTCTGTGGCCCTTTGACCATGCTTGTAGGAACACCTGTCAAAAAAAGGACGTCATGTTTTTTTGCCACATACCCTTTATTTCAACAGATTAACAACATTTATACAAAAGATACCAAATGATATAAATATAGTAGGTTAACATTGTTAAACTTCCATCTATTGTGTAGATTATTTTGTGAAGACAGTTAGGGCTGACCTGGTGATCCAGAGAAGGTCAGAGCGTAGATGACCATTTCTCCTTGAACTGTGAACAGAAGCCGACTTCCATCTGGACTCCAACAACCAGACTAACAAGCAAAGAGTTCAACATATATTAAGATTACCTTGTGTCCTGAATTAACTGCTGTGTTCAAGCAGAGGAATGCCTTTTTACCTGGCAGCGGCCTTTGACACAAGGCCAACGCTCACAGGTCCACATCCTGGTCTCCCACACCCTGAAGAAAAAGGTTTATTATCTTATCCATAGTGGATCAAGGGTTTGGATTAAATGATCTAAGAAAACTAGTAATAATTGAGACCATCTTGGCAAAAACTTCATTTAAAGGTTTTTGCTGCTGCTATATAAAGTCATGATGCTGCCACCACCATGCTTGACAGTGGCTTTATTTGCTGTAAGCATGCTGTTCATGTTATGTCTCGGGTTATTTTTGTGTCAAACACACCATTTTAAGGTTGATTTTATCAGGCCACGAGATACTTCAGCTTTGGGAAATTTTAGAAAGGCTTTGGTGTTTTCTTTAGAAGAAAAGGCTTATGGCATTTTTCAGCTAGACCTATGACAACCCAGGAGGCTTCTGTCACACATAAAACCCAAGCCAGCAAGTTCTGCGGCTCTTTTTAGGGTAGCTGTTAGCTTCTTAGCAAACCTGGACATTTTATTTCCTAATAGAAATATGTAAACTCTGTGCTCAGATTTGCATGGAAAAGTTTTTAAATTGGACCAATTGCTTTTTTAAAAGCAGCTAACTGCTGAACTGAAATTAAAAGCATTCATGAAATATGCAACTAGCACAAAATATACAAAAAAAACATTAAAGGTCAACGGAAGATGCAAAATTATAACTAAAGTTTAGATTTTAAACTTTACTTATATTAATATTATATATAATTAGGAAAGTCTGGGTATATTTAAAGCTAGCAAAGACTTAAAATTAAGGTTATCACTGTTGTATGACTTCAAAAGATATTACAGAAAGCTTTTTTTCCAGTTTAAGAAAACTAAAGGCTGAAACAATGAAAAATTAAAGTTTAAGGTTGTGGACATTTTTGCAACCAAGTATTTATACAGGTCCCCTTAAATATGCGTTTATCCAGTGGGGCTGGTTGAAATAATACCTGAATAATACCTCTTTCCACTGGCTAAAAAACCTGTTTAAGCCTCGGAAAAATCGGCTTTAGTGGTGGGCAGGGTTCCTAGAGCATAAGGCAAGTTAAATTCAAGACTTTTTAAGGACCCGCGGGAACCCTGGGTGGGGGAACGGCTCACTAGCCCTTGTCGATCCAGTTCCTACGACTCGCTAAGCGATTCGATCGGCATACAGTGGGAACATCGAGTCTAAACAGGTTTTTCAGCCAGTGGAAAAGAGGTATAAAACTAAACTGCCTTCCAGCAGCTCACTCTCATTTGTTCATATGAGGGAGGATAATTTCTTTGATCACATAGACTGATCTCTACACAGATTTTAAATTAAAGCATGTCTCAGCTAATTTAAAATACTGGAAACTGACATTCTGCCCAACCTGAACAAGGCTGATGGAGTGGAGGCCAGGATGTGACTGCCAGCAGGGGACCAGGAGAGGAAGGTGACCCCCCCTCCTCCAACCCGCTGAAGGGGAACACAGCTCTCTACAGCGACATCCCAAACCTGATATAATCATTCATATCAAAGGAACAGCTATAAAAACAGGAAACGACAGTTTCTAATTAAGGTTTAAAGGAGAAAAAGCAGCCTTTAACCATCATGGCCGTGTCCAGGGGGGAGGCAGACACCAGGAGGGACCCACTGGGAGACCAGGCAATGGATGTGACCGGAGAATGACCAGGGTGGGACAAAACTTGAGCACAGCCGGAAGAAGGCCTACAGAGGAGATCAAAAGGGAGAGATGATTATATAAAAACCTCAGCCTGAGAAAACATTTGAAAGGGCTGGCAGCGTTAAAGTTACAAAAAGATCCTCTCTCTATTATTCCAGTCCATAAAAAGGTTTAGATCAACATGGACAACAGAACAAAGATCCCAGACAGACTTCAAACCTTACACAACTGCTGCCACAAAATATTCAAGATTGTGTAAATTGTATCTTAGTTTCCTGTTTTCCCCCCACAATACAGATGTCCTTTTTCATGACATACCTTGTTGAGAGTGAGCAGGGATCAACGTTCCACACCAGCAAACAGTTCTGACACGCCACCGCCAGCCCCGACGCACACAGAGGCTTCCACTGTAAGGCCGCTACGTTCCTTTGCAGACGGTGCTTCAGTGTGGGAGATATGGCACTGAGGAAGAGTTGTTCTTTGTTTATTGACATACCTAACAGAAACATATTCTACAATCAATAAATAGAGGGATGAGCTCCAGATTTTACTTTATGACTGTTGCAGGTAAATATTACACACATAGGTCAGAGTCCTGGTGGTATTTATTAGGGCTGGGCGATAATTCAATAACGATATATATCAATCGATAGACGTGTGGCGCAATAGAAAAAAAGAGAGTCGATAAAAGTTCGATAAGAAACGCAGTTTTCCTTCCTTCTCGTTGTAGCCTAGCATGTAGGTTTATGCTAGTCACTACTCCCTCCCAACCAATCACAATCACGGACCCAGGCACGCCGTCACCAAGCGCCGCCCTCTCAAACCACAACACAGAGCACATGAAGATGTCGCAGCAAGGAGAGGCGGAGGAAATTGTTCCAAAGAAGGGTTTTTGTAGTTTGCCAGTTTGGCAGTATTTCGGTCATGGCAAGTCGGACAAAAAACAAACCACAGTCATCTGTAAAATGTGTCGGGAACCAGTGAAAACCAAGTCTGATAACACAACCAACTTTTTTTTTTATCATCTCAGCCGCTCACACCCGCAGGAGTACGAGCTGTGTAGGCCCCGGCGCGGCTCTCCTCCGAGGAATCTTCGGGAATTTCGGGAAAATGTATATATATTTTCAATTCTGGGCAGTTTCCCACATAGTTCTAACAATTGAGAGAAAAATGCTGAGGGGCCAGAAACTTCAAATTAATAACTCAGGTTAAAGCAGGAATGCGGGTGGCGGCCGGGGGGTGGGGGGGTGGAGGGGGGTCCATTTATTTATTTGTTATATTTATTTTGGTCACTTTTCTGGTCACTTTAGTTTATTCTTTGTCAGTATTTAATAACATAACCCAGGTCTCTTAAGTTATTTGTCTTTAAAACAATTCTGTTATGGTTAAAAAAGTTGATTGAATAAAGATTTAATTAGAAGTTTGTGTTCTTTATTATAATTAAATCATTTAGCAATATCATAAAATGTCCAGGCAGAGCTGCACATAAAATATGGTTTCAAATTTTTTCAATAATTATCGATATCGATCAATATGCATTTTTTTTTATCGATAAGCTTTTTTTCTATATCGCCCAGCCCTAGTATTTATACTTATTTCTTGGAAAACAATACTCTTTTGGAGTTATTGATTTAATTAAAAAGTTTACATTTGGATGTAGCTCTGATTATAGATTTAGAGCCAAACTGGTATCTGTTGGTTGAAAGGAGTGAAAACCTGGAAGTTTTCCCTTCAAAACTTCTATCTGCAGGAAAAATAAAAAATAAAAGGCTTTTGCTGAACTGCAATCATCAGAATCAGCTGTGCTAAAGCAGAGAAAGCTCTAAAACCTGCAGGACAGCGGCCCTCGACGACCGACTTTGGGGATGCCCACCTTATAGGATGGTTCCCAAGTTACCTTTGAGGGTTGTAGATCTTGATGGAGTCGTCCAACAAGGCGACAGCAAATTTATCAGCGTGGGGATGCCAAGCAAAGGCTCGCACCACACAATCAGGCCTGATAACACAGAAAGGGAATCAATTGTTTCAAAATAGCATTGAAACGTATTTACTGTTTTTATAACATGTTATACCACAAAACTCCAGATAAAACATCAAATCTGTTCTTACCAGTTAAGCACCTGTGAAAACTCAGCAATCAGGTCCTCGCTGCTTAGCTTTACATGAAAAATTAGCACAAAAAAAGCTTCAGCTTTACTTAACATTCTTGTTAAATTTAATATAACATAATTTATCAGATATGGCTTACTGTGACATGAGGATACAAGGAGCCGTGAAATGAGGAGACCCATCGGAGCAGAGCCAGAATACATCCAGACGTCACTGACAACCACTTTGGCACTATGAGGAGGGAGAGTTAGCAGCTCACATGCTGCACAGCAACGGGACTTAAGAGTCTCTATAAAACATGAGATCTTGGAGCCTTACGTACCCTCTGCATGTGAGGTGGTGATTTCATTGAGCAGCCCTGTGAAGCCACCATCCCGCCTGGAAAAAACAAAACAGAAGCTTAATTAACCATCTTGGAGAGCAGCATGTTGGTTAAAGTCAGAAACACCTGAAAGGGTAGGAAATATTCTAAAAGCTGCCTGGCTGGGCTGATTTGCATGACTATGAGGTGCAGCTGTATTCTTTCAATTCACTGTGGAGATTTCCAGTTTAATGGAATCTGAAGTCCTCTTTACATGCCAGCTTTTAGACTGATCATCTGGCATGGCGGTCTTATGTCTGTTAGAAGTTCAAGGCCAGTTCGTCAATGTTTCAATTCAGGATTTTAAATAATAACTGTCGACTAAAACATTAGATAATGCTACAAACATATGAAGCTGTGGATTTTGTGCATTAGAAATTCCCCACAAGGTTTTACTTCTTTGGAATGACTATGACCTGGATGACTGAATAGCTTCACCAGCATATGCATTATAAATGTATTTTCACACTTAAAACTCATATCTACTGTCTTGTTTTATATATTATATATATATATCTCGCAGTCATCACAGCGATTACTTTTATTCGATAACTGAAATAATCGTCGGCTAATTTAGTAATTGATTAATCGTTAACTGGAGTGTAGAGACTCTGAAACATGTCTTTAGCTAACAGAGAAACCTACTTAGAGCAGTAATTATTTCAAGAAGACAATATAAACATTTTGCATTTAAGATATAAAAATCTTTTTCATCTGTTAACATGCTCTATCCAGAGTTTCACCTGGTTACATTTTTGCAAAAAGTCTTCTTTAAAGAATCTTTGGATATCCGATTATTAATCGATTAATTGAAAATATAATCAAAAGATTAACTGATTTGCAAAGTAATCGTTAGTTACAGCCCTAGATCATTCACACTCTTAACTGAAAGGTGGTATAAACTCACAAGTTAAAGGATTCATTTTAACTAGAGTCAAAGGAACTGGTGAATTGGATCACTACAGATTCTAAAGTGTACTGAATGAAGATGCTCATCCAGGACTGTACTTACCACACAAAGACTAAAGATGAAAAACAAAAAAGGAATATTACTTCTAGTCCTGGTTTAAACATCAAATTACAAGTTTAAAACTGCTTGTTTTATTAAAATAAATGGTATGTACAGAAAGTACATCCAACAGGACACATAATACTGACATGCAGATTTTGCATACACTGTGTCTGAGTGTAATATGCTACCTGTGTAAAATATTTGTGGATGGACTCTTTGATAGGAATGTTGATGCTGGTTACAGATTACCTGAATAAATATAAAAAAAAACTACTTTTTAATAATCATTCCATTTAATAAGAGAAAGATTTCTCCAAAGCAACCTTTCAGCCTGTGTGAGAGAGAAAGTTATCCACTTCCTTCCTAAATTATAAATTAAGTAAGATTAAGCTACCTCTATTCTAGAAACTAGGGCCATATTCACAAGCCAAACATATGCTTGGTTATTATCTGATCTACAAATGCAATAATACTTTATTTAGATTAGGGCTGCAACTAACAATAGTTTGACAGTCGATTAATTTGTTGATTATTTTTTCGATTAATCGAATAATAACCGGAAACCAAAACATCATTAAAGAAGACTTTTTACAAAATTAAACAAGGTGAAACTAAAAACTTTTCCACATGATGAGTTCTAGATAGAACATATTGACTAGAGGTGAGTATTGGCATGAGTATTGCGATTCGATACATGTTGCGATACTTGGGTCACGATACGATATTATCACGATATTGCAGTATCACTATATATTGCCATATTTTCCCCAGCTATCAAAATCAAATGATGAGATAAAACAGCAAGTGCTGTATATTTTCATCAGAAAATATTGATTAGGTATTATTATCCATGTTGTTTGGGGTTTTCTTCCACTGTGACTGCCTCAAATACAGATTTGGTGCTGCACGCACAGTTAAAGGGCTTCACAGCGCTTTCTGCCAGAGTGGTGGTGCAGAGGTAGCCCATTTTCCCATCAATGTTTTATGTAACCATTTTTTTTTTTGAAAATCGATACTAAGAAGTGAAAGAGCGATATTATATTGGGCAGCCGAATATCACGATATATCGCCAAAATGATTATTTCCCACACCCCTAGTATTGACAGAAGAAAACTTTTTTTTAAATCTTAAATGCAAAATGTTTACATATTTTTTCACAATTTTGGTAAAATAGCTGCTCAAAGTGGGTTGATCTGTCAGCTAAAGGCATTTTTTAGAGTCTCTACACCCCAGTTAATGATTAAACGATTACTTAATTAGTTGACAATTATTTAAATTATCGATTAATCACAATAACCTAATTATTAAGTAATCGCTGTGATGAATGAAAGATCTCAAAATGCAACACATCATCTAAAACAAATTCTGTAACAAATAACTTACGTCAACAAGTCTGAAAAGGTTATCAAAACCACTTCAGAAATAGAAACTCCATCCAGTCTAAAACCAGCATAGTATTTTCATACAAACTCACATCTGATAGCATTATGAATATAGCTCTGCAACAGAAAATCACACAGGCTAAAGTCCAGCCACCATCAGTGCAGGAACTTTATACAGAGCAGAATAAACAAAGAACACAGAAGAACAAAATACTACTAAAAATAAAAACCTCTTGATGCCAGTTGATGCTGCTAAGATTAGTAAAACTAAAAATATGACGTTAAAGGGCAATTACCAGGATTCATTATATTAGAGGCAACAGTAGGAGACTCTAGTGCACTCTACTAGCAGAAAAGTAAAAAGCAAAAGGAGGCATGCAGGCAAATATAAGGATTAAAAAATAGCACATTTCCTAATGATGATTCTTTAAAAAAGAAATTAGGATTAGAGGTGAGTATTGGCATGAGTGTTGCGATTCGATACATGTTGCGATACTTGGGTCACGATACGATATTATCACGATATTGCAGTATCACTATATATTGCCATATTTTCCCCAGCTATCAAAATCAAATGATGAGATAAAACAGCAAGTGCTGTATATTTTCATCAGAAAATATTGATTAGGTATTATTATCCATGTTGTTTGGGGTTTTCTTCCACTGTGACTGCCTCAAATACAGATTTGGTGCTGCACGCACAGTTAAAGGGCTCCACAGCGCTTTCTGCCAGAGTGGTGGTGCAGAGGTAGCCCATTTTCCCATCAATGTTTTATGTAACCATATATTTTTTTTTAAATCGATACTAAGAAGTGAAAGATCGATATTATATTGGGCAGCCGAATATCACGATATATCTCCAAAACGATTATTTCCCACACCCCTAATTAGGATAGTGTTGACCTAGGGGTTAGAGCAGGTGCGTTTGTGTTTAGAGACGGTTGCAAGCATCTGGTTCAATCCCCACAGCCTGCACTTTGGGTCTCTGAGTAAGACCCTTAAGCCCACACTTCTTTCCGGCTGCTGCACAATAGTAGCCCACTGCTCCCTGAGGGCATGGGTTAAAGGCAGAGGTAGATTTCTCCAGTGTGAGATCAATTGAGTTAAATTATTATTTATTATTAAATCCAAAGGAAAAACCATAACAAAACACCAACTATTAAGAATCAGCTGCAAAAAGACCATCATTTTTTCTCCTCTGTTTTTTATTGCCGATTTTAATGTGCGTTACCGCCACCTTCCAAAATGGAGTGTGGGACGGGAAGGCCCCAGCCCCTCTATGTCTAAATTCTACCAAATAATCCTATAGATCTTTAAAATACAAATAAAGTCTGAACAACAAAGTCGGACCCATTGTCTGCTAATATTTCCATGATTAAGAAATAAATGTTTTGTTCTGGGAGTTAAGCTTTAAATAATCTCCTCCAGTTTCTATATTTAGGACAATAAATAATGACATGATCTACAGTGTCTTTCATGGCATCTAGCTTTAACTCTGCCCTTTGGACTCTACATAAACTACCGGAAACAGAATTTCATTGATGGAGTAATCCCAAAGGATAAATAAAGTTGAGTCTAGGTCTAAGTTTCTAATTCTCCACAATCTCCCCACCAATAATTTCTGCTGTTTTTCACCCTTTCCGCTGATGTACTGCGTACAGAGTAGCTACATGGTTGGTGGAGAGACACAGCAGCATTTAGTGAATTTTAACTGGCAGCTACTTCGATATATGTTTAAGTAAAATTTAGGGGACAGATTGGTTAAAAGAATTAGAGATGCACCGAAAAATCTGTTTGTTACACGTACAGAGCTTTTTCATCTAAAAATGGCAACAGAGTGTACATTTATACAATTTAAAAAAAAAGCTGGGCCATTACTCAGAGTTACCTATTAAAATTAACACATATCTGTCATTTTCTTATTGAACAGAGAATCAGACTGCAGAGCTTCTATATATCTTGAAAATTAGTTTCTCTTCATCATTATATTAGTAGACAGGTGCATCATTCTGTATTTAAGCAGAGCAGAGACATACAGGTGCTGGTCATAAAATTAGAATATCATGAAAAAGTAGATTGATTTCAGTAATTCCATTTAAAAAGTGAAACTTGTATATTATATTCATACATTACATACAAACTCATATATTTCAGATGTTTATTTTGTTTAATTTTGATGATTACAAATGACAACAAATGAAAATCTCAAATTCATCATATCAGAAAATTAGAATATTACTGAAGACCAATAAAAACAAAGGATTTATAGAAATGTTGGCCAACTGAAAAGTATGAACATGAAAAGTATGAGCATGTACAGCACTCAGTATTTAGTTGGGCCTCCTTTGGCCTGTATTACTGCAGCAATGCGGCGTGGCATGGAGTCGATCAGTCTGTGGCACTGCTCAGGTGTTATGATAGCCCAGGTTGCTCTAATAGTGGCTTTTAGCTCTTCTGAATTGTTGGGTCTGGTGTATTGCATCTTCTTCTTCACAATACCCCATAGATTTTCTATGGGGTTAAGGTCAGGAGAGTTTGCTGGCCAATTAAGAACAGGGATACCATGGTCCTTCAACCAGGTACTGGTAGCTTTGGCACTGTGTGCAGGTGCCAAGTCCTGTTGGAAAATGAAATCTGCATCTCCAAAAAGTTGGTCAGCTGCAGGAAGCATGAAGTGCTCTAAAACTTCCTGGTATGTGGCTGCGTTGACCCTGGACCTCAGAAAACACAATGGACCAACACCAGCAGATGACATGGCACCCCAAACCATCACTGACTGTGGAAACTTTACACTGGACTTCAAGCAACGTGGATGAAGTGCCTCTCTTCTTTTCCTCCAGACTCTGGGACCTTGATTTCCAAAGGAAATGCAAAATTTACTTTCATCAGAGAACATGACTTTGGACCACTCACCAGCAGTCCAGTCCTGTTTCTCTTTAGCCCAGGCAAGACGCTTCTGACGCTGTCTGTGGTTCAAGAGTGGCTTGACACAAGGAATGCGACAGCAGAAACCCATGTCTTTCATACGTCTGTGTGTGGTGGTTCTTGAAGCACTCACTCCAGCTGCAGTCCACTCTTTGTGAATCTCCCCCACATTTTTGAATGGGTTTTGTTTCACAATCCTCTCCAGGGTGCGGTTATCTCTCTTGCTTGTACACTTTTTTCGACCACATCTTTTCCTTCCCTTCGCCTCTCTATTAATGTGCTTGGACACTGAGCTCTGTGAACAGCCAGCCTCTTTAGCGATGACCTTTTGTGTCTTGCCCTCCTTGTGCAAGGTGTCGATGGTCGTCTTTTGGACAACTGTCAAGTCAGCAGTCTTCCCCATGATTGTGTAGCCTATAGAACTAGACTGAAAGACCATTTAAAGGCTTTTGCAGGTGGTTTGAGTTAATTAGCTGATTAGAGTGTGGCACCAGGGGCCATCAATTTTGAACCTTTTCACAATATTCTAATTTTCTGATATGATGAATTTGAGATTTTCATTTGTTGTCATTTGTAATCATCAAAATTAAACAAAATAAACATCTGAAATATATGAGTTTGTATGTAATGTATGAATATAATATACAAGTTTCACTTTTTAAATGGAATTACTGAAATCAATCTACTTTTTCATGATATTCTAATTTTATGACCAGCACCTGTAATTGGGGACAGCTGCTAATTTAAAGTTGAAACAGATTTACTGGGATATGCAACATGCAATAAAATATATCCCCAAGTTTACAAGAAAACATACGCTACGCTATGATATAATTCAACAGCAAGACTCAGAAATAGCTGTGCCAGCAAAGGCAGACAGAGCCAGACTAACTGGAAACAGAAACCTGCAAGAATTAAAGCACAAATAATAAAAATCAGTGTATAAATAATTTTTGAAATATAAGGTTCAATACATAGACTTTGGGACACATTTCTAAATTTGATTTTGCTGCTTGTGAAGGAGGATAATCACTAATGCAGCTTAAAGGGAAGCCATGCATGGATGGCTTGATGGAACTAATGTTGTGTCCATTTTAAGGATGCATAATATATCGATATTGGCATCGGTATTGGCTGCTATTCGTCATTTTTACATTAATGTTTATGAGCCCTTTATAAGTAATGCACTAAAGGCAGGCATCTGTCTGTAGCTATACACATCCAGAGGTGTCAAGTAACGAAGTACAAATACTTTGTTACTGTACTTAAGTACACTTTTTAGGTATCTATACTTTACTCCATTACTTATATTTCTTCCTACTTCAGACTTCTACTCATTACATTTTCACACAAGTATCTGTACTTCCTATTCCTTACACTTTTAAAAGAAACGTTAGTCTTTACTCTTGGCTTTGGTTTAATGTTTATAAATATTTATTTCACGTCATGTGCGCCATCTGATGCAGATCATTGGCGCAATCATCTAGTGAAAACTAGTGTAATTGGATGAGTCATATAACGCAAACACTCATTGGTTAGCTGAAGGAAATCATCAGAAGCAAGTAGGTGTTCTTCAAACTGCAAACATGAATTGTCTATGCCTCAATGTCACTCAATGTCAGATTCAGAAAAAGATGTTGAAATGTCTAAAAGTTCGGACACAGGCGAGAGCGTATCGGGAGATGGAGACTAACAGGACCTCCTTCATCCTTGGCCCTATATCAAAGAATTAATCATATAGTGGCATCTGGCTGTTTTTTTTAAGGTTACTTTATACTTCAAGTAGTTTTTGGAGCACATTCACTTTTTCACTTTTATTTGAGTAAAGAGGTTAAGTTGATACTTTAACTTTTACCAGAGAGTTTTTAAACTGCAGTATCTATACTTCTACTTAAGTAACAAATGTGTGTACTTTTGCCACCACTGCAAATATCAGTGCACTGTGGTTCTCTGTGTTTTCAACAATAGGAAAGAATTCAATAATTATGTGTTTGAGCTCATTTTTGGAAAGTATAAACCCTATTGAAAGCGGTGTGGTTGGGGTGCACATATCCTTTATTCTTCTCAGGGTAAAAAGCTGCCTACCAGGCCGCAGCGCTCCTCATCCATAGAGTTTCCGAGTGGTCCAGGAAGGCAGCTTTGCTGCTGCTGCTCTCTGTGCGGCTGTGCAGCTTCAGCGACTCTCTGGGGAAATGCAGACTCAAAAGACTGGAGTCCTGCACGGAAAACACACAACATGAGTCATTTAGACGGGGAAATGTTAAAAACCGATCAAAACCAGCTAAATGTCTCAGACCTGTCTGTCATCGGAGCTGTTGGCTTCAGAAAGCAGCTCGTTGTTAGATTCGCATAAGGTGGACTGTCCAGCGGGCAGCGGAGGAGGAAACAGAGCCAGCGAGCACATCTCCACTGCGGTTAAAACCTCCTTCCAGACCGCCAAGATAAACTGTCAACCATTAGGGGAGGAAAATGCACATTGTTTAAGCTTACGCGTCGGGTAACAGTATAATAAACATGCTAACGCCAGCTAGCTAAATAAGTTCGCTAAATGACAATTTCAAATATAATGTAAAACATAACCATTCAGCACATAGTTAGCTATGTGCTGAACTACCCTTGCTGTCGGTGTCACTTACCGTTTAATTATTATTAATGTAGTGGATTTTATAAACAGACTTACAGCACATGCTAAATAGTTATACTTTTAGTTAATCCCGCCGTGCTTAGCTACGGCAACCCTAAAGGGAAAAAAGCGCTTCGGTTTTCCAAAGCGCTGTAAGGAAAGAAAACCGGGTATACTGCCCTCCTCGGGATGTGGTTGGGTACTGCAGGAAAACTTCAGTAGGGGGAAAGTTGTTTGGAGGGTTTGTAGCGACTCCATAGCAAACCTCTTCACCGTCTTGGTCCGAAATGCACCCGAAAGCAATAAAAAAATAAAGAGCTACACAAACCAGAATAAAAATCAAAGATAATTAGGAAAAGATGTTTGGTTATATTATTTGCCAGAAAGATCCACAACTGATGTGTTCTGGATTTCAAGGGTGCGTTTGGGATATTAAGTGCTGGCTAAATTACTAAATTACTTAAAATTACAAAGCTACAATATTATTAATCTTTTTTTTTTAACATCCTGGAACCTCAATTTTACAAACATTTCTGCATATTTCCCCAAATTGTTCTTTATTGCATAAGCCTGTGGCACTAAATGATGTTTCCAGCATTTATTAACTTTACCTATACATGTAAAGCTGTGATGTAATGTTACCTTTTTTTGTAACGTTTTTGCTCCTTTGGTAAGTGGATATCTTTATTGTTTCCTAGTGGAAAGGAAAATGTATTCTGGTCTTATCCTATTTGTATTTTGTGGCTGTAATGGTGAAGGCATACTTAAACATACTTTTGAGCTAAAAAATAAAAAACAATAATCTAAGAATTTGAAACCTTTGCTTCATCTTCTGAAACCAAATGTGTATGTATTTTTATGTTATTATCTTACACTGCACTATGGTCACCTTATGCATTAAAATGATAACAATAAAGATGTTGTTGATGTTTTCTGTTTAACATCCAGCTGTGTTATTTTGTACTTTACAATCAATTTTGCTTTATATTCTTTCTTATACTTTATGGAATGTTTGTTGGAAAAGTATTATTATATTAGTATATAGTGTACATATAAATATGGTATAATTATTTTTGCCTTCCTTTTTAGCTTTTTTTCCCTTCAATTTTTTTATGATAAGGTTTTTAGGGCTGACTCTATTCACTTTCTTTTCATAGTTTGTCATAGATTTCTACTTTTGATATAATGTAGTATTTTTCCTCCTCATCGATGGAGGCAAAAATTACTGTGGGTGCAACACTATTGCTGAAGGGAACGTCAGCAGATAGAGAGGATGAAGCATTAATGCGCACTATGTTGCTCTAATACAATAAGCAGAAGCTTAAACATAAAATAAATTTAAGAAATCATTGAATAGCATGCTACATTTCTGATACATTCCTAAAAAAGTAGCGCCCTCTTGTGGCGCACCTCTCACTTCCGTGACGTCAATTCAGCACTGGGAAGGAGACAGCTCCCTCTCCTCCTCCTCCTCCCCCCCCCTCCCCCCAAAAAAACCAGCGCGCCTCACGTTGCATGGGTCCCCGGTTATTGATAACATCGTTTACCCGCTGGGATCCGTCCTAGTAACGTGAGAATAAAATAAAATTAAAATAAAAACTCGTGGGAATAACTCGCTGGGAACCCGAAAGGCTGCGTGGAACGGAGGAAAACAACAAGCAGCTCAGTGAGGCGGACAAATACAAAGCCGAGTCCACCCTCTCACTTGACAACGCGACATCCACCGAGGCAGAAAGGTATGGGAATGTCATGCGTTCTGGTTAAATGCTGATTTCATGAGTTATCGGTTTATGCGGGTTTAAATGGTGCTGTGGCTTCACGCCGCTCACACTGCACCACGGTGCCTCAGAGAAACCAATGATGCTCGATGAGAGCTTCAAAGATTATACTTGTGCACTAAGGGGAAAAAGGCACATTGTGAGATACATTAATAGTGTTATAGTGCCAACGCTGGGTCCGCGTACAGCCTACAGCCGCTGCGGCAGTTTCACTTGGCATGGATCATAGTAGGCTTGCAATTCATGCGCGTCGGCTATGATGCTGCTGAGTGTCATCATCACATCCTCGGTTATTTAAAGATTGATCTTCCTGCGTGAGTGCGTGCGTGTGCGTGCGTGTGTATCCCAGCCTCCCACAGGCCCGTTGGATGTTTTTTACCCGTTAGATTGGTTTTCGCGCCCTCGATTCCCTCTCACGAAGCGGGTCTACCTGTGCAGTGGTGCAGTACAGGGCTGTTGGACGGTGTGTGCTTTCTGCTACATGTGCTCTCGTTTCTTCTCACACATACCCCTCTTGCACTGCTGTACGTGCATGCATACGCAATGTGGCGGTTATGCAATTCTTCAGCACACACAATGGGTCTTCAATGGGGTGCATTGCTCTTGGTGGTGTCTCACGCACTGATGCTGCTCAAAGGGGCAGGTGACTAGCAGGTGTGTTGAACAGAGAAAGAAACGAACCGTCCACGGGTGGCTTCATTCATAAAGCCCATTTCCTCTGGTAATGACTCCTCTGGGTCGTTCTGGGTTCCCATTCACAGAGACAGACATGTGGATATACTACACTTCCTTGAAAAAGTGCTTACACCAATTTAAAAAATAAAGCCACACATTTGAATATATTTGATTGGGATTTGTTGTAATAAACCAGCACAAATAGAACAATAATATCCTATAGGTGTTTTGGGGATATGTTTCTAGGTTGACATATCTAGAGACTTCTTTATTTGTTTTTTTTCTTCAATGCAAATGTGCAGTGAGATTAAAGATGAACATCCGGGAAACTTGAATTTCAAGTGTCGCATCAGATTCCCAGTTAGATTTAGGCTGGGCCTTTTTAATAGATGCACATTTTGATATCATCCACTTGCTTTGTCTCTTAAACACTATGTCTAGGCAAAAAAAAAATTATGTGGCACATTGTAGCCCCAGCTGCTCTGGGAGTCACTGACATAAGCAAGGCTGCAGTACTTAGGTGCCTTAAGACCATTTGCAGGCAATGGGGGAGAAGTGTCTTGCTCAAAGACACAACAGCAGAGATTGACGGAGCTGGGGTTTAAACAGCGACCTAACATACTTTTCAGTACATCATTTTCGATGCATTTTTTCACCTATAGAGCATTATGTTGTTTGCAGCTTTTGTTACTGTTTGGCTACATTTAAAATAGTTTCTTTGATTAAAACAGTTGTATTATTTCTTGCTGTTTACCATGAAAACAGTTGTCAATAATGTTCAGAGGGGTTTCTGCTTTATAGTCCTTCTCTGGTAGTGGTTCCACTGGGCCATTTATTTTTTCGGATTTTTCAATTTGGTTGTGTAGGTACTTAGATCAAGAATTCAGCACTTTCAAGAAGAAAACACAAAATGCGATAATGGCACTCATTTCAGCACTGGACAGCTCCAAAATGTAAATATTAAAGATACTGGCCAGTAGCTCATTTTAGACATAGTTTGTCATTTAACTGACATTATTAGTTAGTGATGGTTGTCTTTGAAATTTGAGTTTATTTTATTTTTTCATTTTATGTGTTGTTAACCATAAAATCCATCCTTTATGAACACTGTATGGATTTCAATAACATGTCCATGCAGTAAAGTGTGTGGGAGTGATTTAAAAAGAGGACCTGGCCTAACTAATATTCATATCTTTGTCAGCAGATCATGAGCAATCGTTTCACACCAAGTTGCTATAAGAAGTCTATTATATGGCTACATTCAATTAATAATTTTTATTAAGAAAACAAGTTGTTAAGCTTAAATGGTGGAAAAGATACTGTGAAATAACATACTAAAGGAGAAATTTGAAAAATGTCCAATGCATTCAGTTTATGAGTGGTTAAACAGAAACAGAATTAATTTTGAAACTAATTTTGAAGATGATTCTTTTAATCTTGACTCCATAAAATCTGTTCTAAAGAGTTTGTCTAGCACAATGCTTACCATAGCAGCTGAAAAACTGTTTCTGTTCTAGTTTCGGTTTCAGCAGCCAAAATATACACTAAACAATGTTTCTTCAGTGCAAAATATATTCCATTGTGAAATCCTTCACTGCATAACCATACTTCATTTTCCAGCAGGGTAGTGTTGTTTTTTTCTGGCAGTATGTTTACTAATTTTCTTTTTGTCAGTTGAAAGTATTTCACTGGACAGGTTTCTTTACTTTTTTTGGTAGATTAATGTTTCTGGAGGTAAACAACAAGATAAACTAAACAGTATCTTTTTGGCTGATGGTAAATTTAAGCTTGGAACTCATTCTGATATATTTCTTTTTTTTCCCTCCAGGATTTTTTTCGCACCTGTTGTTCATCCATCCTCCCTAACCTGCTGTGTTGGGGAAACCCCTGATGAGTGGGACCTGTATCCATGAGCCCCGCGCCCCTTCCCCTTCCCTGTCAAGCTTCAGCACCCCAATCTCAGAACCCCCTTATCGGAGACTCGATGGAGACACCCCTGCCTGCACCCCTGAAACGGACCTGACCCCCACACAGTGTGTGCTTCGTAACGTACTGTCCATTGAACCTACCGTACACGGAGCCCCGAGCGGCAGCAGCTCAAGTCCCAGTGATGGGTGCACAGCTCACTTTGACAACAGCGTGCTAAAACTTCATGAACATGAGGCCTGCCAGTGTGGTGGCAGTGGCGGGGCGGAGGCGGGCCACAGTCCAGAAGCCGGAGCTGTTAGGAGCCAGTCAGAGAACATTAGGCTCCAGTCAGGCAGTGGAGGATTTTTGGAGGGACTATTTGGCTGCCTGAAACCAGTCTGGACCATGATTGGAAAAGCTTACTCCACTGAACACAAACATAATCATGAAGGTATGATTCACCTGTGCTCTGTCAGCATCTGTGCTGGGCATCAGAAATTTATAGTACATTATATTTATAAATATAATCAAGTCTTAAAATCTAAAAAGCAATATGAAGGATTGATTCTTTCCTTCCAATTGCACCATCTCAAACTCATTTCAAATAATGTCATAATTCCAAGAATTGTGACATTATTTTTCAGGATTATAACGTTCACAAAAAGATTACGGTAATCCTCAAACGAAATGTGAAGAGAAAACCAATAGGAACTTATAACCGAAGTAAACGAATATGAAATAAAAAGTTTAATAAACTATGGCCTATTTATCAAAGCAGGTAAAATATATATATATATATATCAGAAGAATAAATGCTATTTTTACAAATTGCTATAAATTGGAAGTTTAATGTTTAATTTAAAATTTCCGGCTCTAAATAAATCTGAACTAAACAGAGTTAACTGGCCCTTAGGTCAAACAAACTGAGCTTAGTGGCCTAATTTCAAGTTAGAAGCTTTATTACTGTGAGAATGAAAGGAAAATCGAGGAGTTAAAAACCAGGCATAGGGCTTTTTACTTTGGATCAGACAAGTTTTTTTATTATCAAGGAACCAACTGGTCTTTCATCTTAGTTTTTTCTGTTTGAACAGTGTAGACGTCTGCCCTGGCGTCACAGCTGAACCAAAAGCTGTCAGTAATGGTGCAGGCCTTTAAGATTCCTTGAGGTTCTCCAGTTAGGATTCAGAGTTGGGAGATACACAAAATAAAAAAAAGCTATCTAAAAAAGTAATGGTGAGCAATGTGACTCTTGCACAGTTTTACAACAAAATAGAGAAATTTGGCCTTAATGCCAATTAAAGCTTCTTGGTGATCACGCCTCTGTTCTAAATCAGACAGGCAGAGTTTCTTGAGTTATGAGTTTTAAATCTCTCTGAACTCAGTGGAGTTACGTTTAGGACATATTCACATAATTGACACATAATATAGCCAAGCAAAACTGTAGCTAAAGCATTTTCTAAGGTAGTTTCCGCTTATTAGAGAGAGACCAAACATGTTAGTGAACCACCATGACTTAAGACAAAATGCTGAGAATACTAGGGCTTTTTTTTACATTTCTTCCTCAATATGGATGTCCCTATTTAATATTTATTACTTTGGAAATTGGTTCAGTACCAGCCAAATAACAACTATAGGGATATATCAACCTACATCTAAAACTTATCAACAAACTTATAAAAGTACTCTGCTTCCATCTGCTTAAATTTTATGTTGTTTATGATTTATTATGTTAATAATAAATCGGTCAGTTGTTCTGTTGTAGTTGAGTATTGTTCTCTGTTTGACTAAATGTCACTTGATCAAGACCTCTTTAATATTCCACACTAAAAATGGGTGAGAAAGAATGTATGAGTTATGCTTATATTGTATCGCAATAATCTTGTTATCGGTCCGTACTGAAAGCTGTGATATCGGTTTTATAAAGAAAATATCAAATCAGGACATCCCTTTTATAACCAGAAATGTCTACATTCAAGGTTAAACATATTAAAAGATCTTTAAATTTTGATTTATAATAGAGTATTTCAAATATGTCTGAAGTTCTATATTGGCAAAATTACAACTTCCACATAAGAAAACACTTTAATTCTAATTTTTAAGGAATTTAGCAAAAGGTTCCCCTTTTGCCTACTTCTTTTCAAATGTTTAAACTGAAATATTATGAAAAAGTAAATCTAATATTTACGAAATCTAAAAATGAACCTGTTGTTATCAGATCTTCAATGATTTACAGCTGAGAAATCAAAGTCATTGAAATTTATCTGTCAGAAAAGCTTTATACAGTCATTTATATTACTTCGGTAGTTCAGCGAACCACAATGATATTTATTATTCATAAATAAAGGGATCAAGGACCAATGGTGTATCTTCTCTGGTTTGAACCCTTTTCAAAAATCACTTAGAAAGATAAATCCTGGAGATCACAAAGAAACCAAAATCACACATCTTAAACAATGCAGGGCTTGTTTCAAGAGAGGCTGGTTTCAATATGTAGAAAGATAGTGAGCAATATTTGAATCCATAGCAGAAATCCCTTAAAACTCTGCAAACCTGTTGTTTATCTCTAAAACGTATGGTCAAATATTATGTTGACTGTTCAAAGAAAGTGAACATTGTGATGCCTGCCTGAGGACCTGGTGGCATGCTTTAAATCGTGAAACCTTGAATTTGACTACTAAGCAGGAAGAATGAAGTCTGAACTTAAAAAAAACAAACAGTGTGAGCTAGTTTATCTTTCACTTTTTGAAAGCAGTTAAATGAAGCCACTTACAGCGGTGACTACTTTTTTTTCTATATTGAAGGATTTGATGGGGGGTTTATTTTTTCTTGTATTTTATCAGCCACGGCTGACTGAAATATTGTAAAGCTAAAATGTGGAACATGTAGCCCTGAAAGGTAGAGATAAAGTAAAAATGGAGAGGAGAAAACATAGCGACTGAACTTAGATAAGTTGAACACTACTTGATTATCTTCACCGTATTAGAAAACTAACATCGCTCAGTGCTTATGAGTTTTACTTCATCCATCTGGAGGGGTATCTGTGTTTTTGGTGCCCGTCAGCCAGCTCAGTGAACGTCACAGCTGGTCAGGTGGAGAGGGGGAACTGGGGGCACCATGTGCATCATCACCCTCTGCAGCTGCTGCTCCCAAGAGATCTCAGCCATTCAGTGGACCTCATGAAGAATTGATTGCATGTCTCCTTTGCTCTCCCAGGCTTGTCTGTCTTTACCGACTGAGCCTTCACAGTCATTTAAGCAATGTCAGTTTGACAGATGACAGACAGATTAAACTATGAGTGAATTGTTGGGTTTCTTTCCCCCATTTTTTCCTGACATAAACGCAATTGCTTGCTTGATAAACTGCTGATGATCCATTTTTTTATCCTTAAATCTGCTTGTTGTGATACAGTTTGTCCTGAGGTATTTAGATGTGTAATTTTCTTACTTATCCACCCTACTTAGTTCACTTTCTCCATGCTGACAAGTGCTTATGCTATCTGCAATGGCTTGCACAGGTGTCCAGACCTCTTTAATCCTATCACATCGTGTCATGTTTCAACCACAAATCTCAGTGTATTGTACTGGACAATTATCTGATATACCTTATCTGAAAATTGTAAAGTGTAAATTGTAAAGTATAAAAAAGATTACTAATGCTTTTTAAAATTTAAAGCGAATGAAAAAATCATCAAAATATGTGGTATAATTTAAACTAGCCTGATTTTTATCCAAGGGTATCAAAGCAAACAGGCCTGAACAAACATTCACACCATACTCTTAAGATTTAATTAGCAAAAGATAAAAATAAAATAAAAAAAAAACATTACACATTCTCCATCCACATTACAAGTTTGTGCTATCTTGTACTGAGGTTTAAAATAGAATACCAGAAAATATATTTTTCTAGATTCGGTTTTGTATCATGATAAAATTGGAAAAGTTTTATGTTGTATGAGTATGTTTTGAAGGCACTATTAGGAGGTATATCAAGAACACTACTAAAAACATTGCATTGTATATTTGTGCTCTTTTGTTTGTTGGTATTTAGAGTCCTGGGAGGTTCCCTTTGAGGAAATTTCTGACCTGCAGTGGGTGGGCAGCGGGGCACAGGGGGCTGTCTTCCTTGGGAAGCTGCATGGAGAAGAGGTAGCTGTAAAGAAAGTACGGGACATCAAGGAGACTGAGATCAAACACCTGCGCAAACTGAAGCACCCAAATATCATCACTTTCAAGTAAGGAAACTGCCGCTGTGACAGCCTTTAAGTCATCTACCCTGATTGTTCCTCCTTTTTGTGTCCATCTGTATTTTTGTCTGAATGGCATCCTTCCTTCCAGAGGTGTGTGCACCCAGGCTCCGTGCTACTGTATTCTGATGGAATACTGTGCCCAAGGCCAACTGTATGAGGTCCTGAGGGCGGGCCGTAAAATCACCCCTTGCCTCCTGGTTGAATGGTCCATGGGCATCGCAGGGGGCATGAACTATTTACACCTCCACAAAATCATCCACCGAGACCTCAAATCCCCAAAGTAAGACCGGGCTCTGTCCGCTTGGAAAGGAGGGCTTACAGAGATACGTTTTGCTAATTATTTCCGCTTTTTATTTCTAGCATGCTGATCACACATGATGACATGGTGAAGATTTCTGACTTTGGGACCTCTAAGGAGCTCAGTGACAAGAGCACTAAGATGTCGTTTGCCGGCACGGTGGCCTGGATGGCTCCTGAAGTCATTCGGAATGAACCAGTGTCAGAAAAAGTGGATATCTGGTACTTTTTCTTTCTATTAATACTAAAATAGCAAATTATTATCACTATTATTATTATTATTATTATTATTATTATTATTATTATTATTATTATTATGCTCATGGATATATTTCACTCAAACTTTAAGATTTATGTAAAGACATCATATAACGAATTCCCTTTTTTTTTTTTTTTTAGATAATTTTAACTCTATTAAATCTATGAAATATTTAAATCTATTAAATAAACCTTGCATGATCCATATGCAATTGTATAATATCGTTTATGTTTTGGATACATACATTTTTAGGTTAATTTAGATTTAATTGATTATTCTTTTTTTAAATAAATACAAATTTGTACATTTAGTGCAAATACCTGAAGTTTATTGTTTGAATTGCACAAAAGTAACCTGATTATTATTCAGTTAAGACTATTAAACTCTCTACATTTAAAATAAATACAATAATTATTATTCATTTCGAATAAGTAAACCTTTTTCATTTTCATTTCATTTCAGATATAAATATGACAATTATTTATTCTAAATAAAAAAGTATGCATTGGGTAAGGTTTATTTAATAGGTTTGTATTAAAATTATGTAATAAAGTTACTTAAATCTTGTATTTACTTCTGCAGTTTACTTCTATCTTGGTTCAACTTAAAGGTCCTTTGGTGTGGTACTGTGGGAGATGCTTACTGGGGAGATTCCATACAAAGATGTAGATTCTTCTGCCATCATCTGGGGCGTGGGAAATAACAGCCTGCAGCTGCCCATCCCTGAGAGCTGCCCGGATGGCTTCAAGATCCTCCTCAGACAGTGCTGGTGAGTAGAGCCTGCAGACGAAAAGCAGTGCAGAGGATTTTAATGATGAGAGTTGTGGAGACAGTTTCTGAGAGTGGCTGCACAGGGAGGTGTTAGTGTGTAGTTTTGAAAACTTTATTGATTTCACTTTGTATGGTGAGTGTACACAGCTGTGTTTCCTGTTTTGGATTTTCAGGAACTGTAAGCCCAGAAATAGGCCTTCTTTCCGACAGATCCTCCTTCATCTGGATATAGCCTCAGCTGATGTACTCTCCACCCCACAGGAGACATATTTTAAGTCTCAGGTATGGCTGCTTTAATGCTAATTGTGTTTATAATTGCTTTTAATTATGCATGAAAGTTGTTGTTGTTGTTCCGGCTGAAAGTTTATTTACACCGAATAATGAACCATCAATGCTATATTAATCTTTGATATTTTAAGGATTTTGTTTTATAGTTTCTGTAGGGACACAGCTTCCATTTGTGATTTTATTCATTAAACAAATAACCAAAAGTATATGTTTTAAAGCTATACAAATATGTAATGGCAGTTATTTTTTGCACAGCATTTAAGTACATTAGCTGACTGAGTCCTCAGTTGTTTGAAATAAATCTTATTTCTACTCATAGGGAAGAAAAATGGATAGCAGCTGTGGCATCTTTGGCCTATAAGTAAAAAAATGAATAAAAAAACAAAACAATGAGGATGTGAATTGACCTATTAATGAGTTTAGTTTAAATTTAAGCCAAAGGCAGCATAGTTACTTTTAGAGCAAGGGGATAAACATAGAATCAATGTGGATCCTCACAGAGACGGCTGAGTCATGGCCACATACACCCATTAAGATACACACATGCTCAGATGAACATGGACACTGCATTGCTAGATGAACTGATCACCATGAGCTAAGTTTCTATCATTTTCATTTACATTAAAAAAATAAAATAAAATTTGGCTTAGTTAAAAGTTCTTAAAACTGTGAGTCCTCATGGACAGGTTTCAAAATATAGGCACCATATTTAGTCAAGTCTGTTTTAAGATAAAAAAAAAATGAAATATTCTTAGGGATTTCTGGCAAGAGAAGAGGTCAAATTGTATCCAAATGATAGTGGGAGTGTGGGCATATATTGATATTGAACCTATATTTATAAAATTACTCTTTTTTTTAAATGGAAGGTTCCAGTTCATCATTACAAGCCTAAATGTTTGCTATTCCTGCCCAGTGTGTCTATTATTGTCATATGAAATAAGATTTATGAATAACTAACTAACATGACAATGTAAACTTCTGATCAAAACTATATCAGATGGGATGGAAATAACTACATGTTCAATATGTTGTTACATTATACCATCAGAAGAAGATTCTGTACTGATAAAAATTATGTTTCTTCTTAGGAGCTATAATGGGACATTTTCTGTTTCGTACATGTAGTTAAATACATTTGCAAATATATAAGCTTCTTGATGTTATTTGAGTAAGTAAGGAGCTTGTAACTCTCATACTGTATTCCTTGACTTGTTCATAATAATATGTGGCAAATTACATTTCTATTATCACTCTACCTATCACTCTCTATAATGTAAATAGAAAAAGTTAAAACAAATGCTTTCCTTTCTCCTTAAATCAGAGTTCAGTTTCCAATAAGATTACAAACTAATTAGAAAATTGGAGTTAAGCACCTAAAAGTTAATCTATCCATCCATCCCTCTTAACATCCATCCATCCATTGATCCCTCTTAACATCCATCCATCCATCCATCCATCCATCCATCCATCCATCCATCCATCCATCCATCCATCCATCCATCCACCCATCCATCCATCCATCCATCCATCCATCCATCCATCCATCCATCCATCCATCCATCTCAATCTTTCTCCTGTATTTTCTATTCTTGACAAAATTATTTACAAAGGCAAGACATATTGTTTTGCACAATATTTTGATTACTGTCAATTAATTAAAAATACACCGTATGTTCATGTACAACAGTAGGCAAAGGCACACACTTAAGCTCACAAACTAATCAGTTAAATGAAATGCCACACATCAGAGGGAGTGGGAGCATAGAGTTGGTTCAGAGTTGGTGAACAGAAATGTGCTCTCATCAGGCTGAATGGAGAGAGGAGGTGAAACAGCACTTTGAGAAGATTAAATCCGAGGGAACTTGTCTACATCGGCTCGATGAGGAACTGATTAACCGCCGCAGGGAGGAGCTGAGGTTAGTTTGTTACAAGTTTATTTATAGTTGTCAAATTAATACAGCAGGCTCTGCCAAAATGCTGGTAAACTTACAGTCATCATCATCCTCTAGCATGTGTCTATGAGGGTCATGGGAGGCTGGTGTACATCTCAGCCTGTGCACCCAGACTGCCTCACACCTTCTACAATGGGATACCAGTCAGGAAGGGAGGAGGTTAAGTCATATCTGATGAGACCAACAAATTCAGTGAAAACAGTTTAAAACTAATCAGATAACAAAGTAATTGATGCAAAAACATATTTTTTTTAAAGAAAAGTTTTGACAGCAGCCCACTGTTAAGATTTTAAAGATATAACTCTTTTGGACATAATAAGGGCATCATTAAAACATTTCTCATTTGCAGCTTCAATCTTGACTGTTATGAATACAGAAAAACTATGTTGCATTATGGGGCTACCTACCACGCTCTGATTGGTCCAGTCTCTTTAAAACAGACTATTGAGCCTAATCAGACTGATTTAGATGGGGCAAAAGTCAGTCTCGTATGGAGGGTCTGCAAGGTAACAGTGCTGCAAACTGCACCACCATACAGTTCCTAAGGCATACAGTTGGGTATGCGTTTTAGAGCAGGTTTAGGATATCAAACAGTGCCCTAAGCTTAGAACATGTGATATCTAGCAGAGCCCTCTTTGATTCAACCATCACCTACTAGAAACTACTATGAAATGGGTGTCTTACCAAACATTGGAGAGGAAAGTTTTAATCAGAAATCAGTTGTTTTAAGAGGACAACTGTTAAAAGAGATTGAAGATGTAGGTTTTATATAAGAAGAAATCAGTTGTTAAAAAAGCCACACAAGAATAGATTTGATTAAGGGACGCAGCAATATGTGAAAGAAGGTGCTCCAGTCACATAGGAAAAAGGGATAGACAAATGATGCTACGTCAACTACTGCACCTTAACCCACGGTGATATGTGGTGGTAGTAGTATCTTGGTGTAGGGATCTTTTTAATCAGCAGGAACACTAAAGCTGGTTAAAGTGGACAAGAAGGAGGATGACGCTAAATGAAGTACAGTTATGAAAGAAAATCTGCAAGAAACTGAAAAAGCCTTAAGACTGGGAGCGAGGTTTACTTCCCTTGAAGACAAAATTAATTTGATTGAATAATATTCCTGTGTTAGTAAGGCTCTATCAAAGACATGGCCATCCAGCAAAACTTGAAAACTGATCCTCATATAGACCTTTCTTTCAGTCTGACAGAGCTTCCACTATTTTACAAAAAGAGGAATGGGCAAAATGATTCAAACATGCATACCTGATACCTACCTACACCAGAAGACTTTTACCTGTGACTGCAGCAAGATTGTTCTCACACCACATATAGAATGGTGCACAGCGCGCCGTCTTGCCTTTCAGCAAGAAGGTTCTGGGTTAAATTCCCAGCCCGGATTCTTTCTGCATAGAGTTTTCATGTTCTCCCTATGCAAGCATGTGTTCTCTCCAGGTACTCAGGCCTTCTCCCACAGTCCAAAAACATGACTGTTAGGTTAAATGTGTCTCTGTGTCATTGGCATCCTGGGTGTACCCCGCCTCTCGCCTATAGACTGCCAGCGGCCCCCTGGCGGAATAAGCGGGAGAAGATGGATGAATATTGACACAGAGGGCCTGAATGCCAATCAAAATCCCACTTTTCAGATTAGAAGATTAGAAAAACATTAAAATGCAGAATTTTCTGCTTACAACGTGACAAAATTAAAACAAATTCAAGCGGTAATAATACTTTTAAAATCACTGTAAAATATGAATGCGTGAAGCCTCTACCTTCCATTTCAATTTTTGTTACCCTTCCTTTTTTTTACCCCAGCAGATAAAATAAGTGCCTTCATTGCATGTCTCTTGCATGACATTAACAACTTCTTTCTTTTTTCAGGCATGCCTTGGACATCCGTGAACACTATGAGAGGAAACTGGAGAGGGCCAATAACCTTTACATGGAGCTCAGTGCTGTGATGCTGCAGCTGGAGCTGAAAGAGAAAGAGTTGCAGAGGTACAAATAAGGTCTTTAAAGCATGTTTAAAAGTGGAGCATATTACAAGATTATGGGTTTCAGCGTTTTGGAGTTATATTGTTTCTTTTTCTTTCTTTTAGGAGAGAGCAGTCTTTGGATAAAAAGTATCCCGGTTTGTTCAAGCACCACAGCTCCAGACAAAGCAGCTCTTCCAACTCTATGGACAAGCTAATCAAAAAAAGAAATGTCCCACAAAAACTGCCCTCCAGCAAGAGGTATAAGGTTTAACTCCTGTCTGTATTAAATGACAGATTCTGAAATAAATAAATGTTCATTTGGCAAATGGAGAACAGGTGGTGACAGTTAAATTCCCATTTTCTAGGCCAGACATCCTGAAGTCAGAGGTAATTCTTCCTAAAATGGATTCTTCTGTGATGCAAGTCACTATCCCAGCCTGCCCAAACAGGAGCTCCACTTCTCCCAGCCGGTCTCGGAGAGCAAAAACCCGCCATCGCAAGCCTGGTAAAGGCAGCAGTGGAGACCTAGCTGGTCTTAAGGCAAACCAGTCCTCCTCTAACAGGGAAACAGCAGCGCAGGCTAAAAATGCCACCAACAACTCTAAGCAGCTCCTGGAACCAGCAGCAGCCCTGCGGGGTCTCAGCCACGAGCAGCAGCAGAGGCAGCTGTCCTCCTCCAGCCCTGACCTCATCTGCACCACACTGGAGGCGGAGAGCCAGGGGAAAAGGGAATCCTCAGTGAGTGGGCTGGAAAGAGGGGGCAGCCTCAGCGCCTCTGCTGGGTTAGGGGGGTCCGAGGGAGGGGCAACAGGTCTGGATGATCTCACAGAAACCCCCCCACGAAGTGACACTCCCAGCGAGGATGCCGCATCATTCCCATTCTCCAGTAGCCCAGACTCACCATGTGGGAGAGGAGCGGCAGCTGGAAGAGGATCCCTGGGATCTCCTCGGCTTCCTCATGACGGGGAGGATAAGGATGAGGGAGCCAGCTCTGTAAGGATATCTCGGGGGGCTTCAGGGGGGATTGGGACCCAGCACCTCACACCTTCAGCCATTCTGTACAGGGCAGCTATCACACGCAAGCAGGTACAGGACTGAGTAACCATTCATGTCCCTCAACAGCTGCCTGAGCTTTTTCTCATTTGTGCATTTTCCATTTTTCTTTTTTTTCCCTACAGAGGCGTGGGGTGTCATCAGAAGAGGAGGAGGGTGAAGTTGACAGTGAGGTTGAGTTGCCACGGAGACGGTGAGTAACTTGCTGTCCTATGTTACTGGAAAAAGTGACGTTTTTTGATCAAATCTACTGGGGGACCAGGGTGGGGCAAGGGTTACTTTCATGGTGGCACAGAAAAAAAAAAAAAAAAGAGCAAAGGTTAATAATTTAATATATTAAGTTGGCCAAAAAGCCAATAAGATATAGCAGAGGGAAACTGTAATCCTATCTGAATTCAGCTAAAACTAAAAAAGCAACAGCCTAATTTTTAAATATTGTTAAAATAAAACTGTAAAGGTAGAAAGCTCTGAACCCATGCTCAGAGATGCCAATGAGTGGAACATTTTTCTAAAACCTTCCTCCATGTCTTCATAGATTTATTTAAAGAATAAGAATCATTTTCCACTTTTGCTTCACTACAGCCGTCCAACTAGCATCACCAAGTGCCAGTCGGTTTCTACCTTCAGCTCAGAAAACCTCTCGGTATCAGACGGTGAGGAGGGCCACACCACTGACCACTCTCACAGCGGCACGCCTGACGTGGTCAGCACAAACACAGACGACAGGTTGGACGACCGTAGTGATGACCTCCTCTCCCAGGGGTCGGAGATCCCGGCAGACAACACTGATCCTGCACAGACGTCTGACGGTCTGTCGGAGAGGGATGGTGCTCCGGGCCAAAGCAAACCTCAGCTGGACGCTGGGCAGAATCCTAATGAGGTAAAAGAAAACCCACAGTGGTTTGAATATGTCAGTTTGTATTGTTCTTTCAGAAAGAAGAAAAAACAACACAACCAACTGAAAATAGAAAGCAAAAAATAAAAACAACTGTATGTCGTCAACAATGACACAAATCAGTCTGATTTATACCTTGTTGCAGCAAAGGCCTCAGTGTAGTTCTATAGGGATTCTATTAGATAGACCAACAAAAAAATAGCAAATTGCTTCGAAAAGGAAGTAATATTACACACAGGGCCAGATCTACTAAGATCCCAATATAGAAGTGCTAAACTGCTTGTGAAAACAAATATTTGCTTGTGCAATTAGCTGATGTCTTGCAGGTTATCTAAGGTTTCATGCCGGTTTAATAAGCGGAGCAAAAGTGGTGCAGACTGCTCTATTTAAAGCCTCAACAAAATGTTACTTATTTAGTTCTGGGGAGACCTAAGGGATTTTTTTGTGATCATTAGAGAATGAACAGGTTCAGGAAGAATAGGAAACAGAACAGACAGGTCAGGGAAAAGGTTATGGAGAATATTAAAGCAAGATTGGGTATAAAAAAAAAACAATGAGCCAAGCTTTAAACATCTCACAAGTGAAAGGAGCTAAAAGACCACCATTTTTCAAAATATGAAAGAAAAAGCCTATAGTCACCTTGTTCAGATTATTCTCCAAGTAAAGGCAATGTGTGGCAGAAACATCTTTTCTAGGAGAAAGCAGTTTCTCCTGTTCAAAGCCTGAACACACAATCCACATGATGTAACATGGTGGTGGCAGCATCATGCTCTCAGGATGCTTTCTTTCACAAAGGACATGAAAATTGGCCAGAGTTGATGGGATGAGGAATGGAACTAAACACAGGGACAGGTGCAAAGAAAACTTTATGGCCATATTAGACTATAGACCACAGCAAAAGTTTGCCTTCCTGCAGAATAGCAACCTGAAACTTACCAGCAGAGTCCCAATGGAATGGCTAAGGAGAAAACATTAGAACAGCCTAAGTCAAACTCTTCAGGTAAAAAATGTGAAGAAGTTTGAGAGGTAAAAATAGTTTAGTAAGTTTCCAGTTCAAGAAGAAATGCCTGTGGTCTAGGCACATGCAAGAGAAGCACAAGATAAAGCTACTTGACTGTTTCTAGATTTGAGAAATGACCTACACCATGAAGTTTAGCCGAAAACTCTTCCCTGCAGAACATATTCTTGTGTGGTTGCAATTGGAGTAAATCATATTCTAAATATTGCATTGCCTTTTCATTTACTTTAACATGATTACAAAACGGGCTGCTCAGTGGAACAGTGGGTTGCACTGCTGCCTTGCAGGAAGGTTCTGGGTTAGATTTTCGGCCTGGGGTCTTTCTGCATGAAGATTGAATGTTCTCCCTGTGCATGCGTGGGTTCTCTCCGGTTACTCTGGCTTCTTCCCACAGTCCAAAAAAAATGACTGTTAGGTTAACTGGCCTCTCTAAATTCTCCTTAGGTGTGAGTGTGTGCGCGAATGGTTGTTTGTCCTGTTTGTCTCTATGTTGCCCTGCGGGTGTAGCCGACCTCTCACACGTGGACAGCTGTAGATAGGCACCAGCACCCCTCGTGAACTCAGCTGGGATGGATGATTACAAAGCATATTTAACACAAATATTTTTCAAATAAATCTTATGTCTATTTATCAAGGTTGAATAGGCGAAATTAGTGATATTTACTTTCATTTGTGTTCATTTCAAGATACAAACGTCAATAATTACTCCAAAAAAGCATGCATTTATTTAACATAGTAAATAAGTAACTTTGACTCTGTTTTTGAAACAGACAACAGACAAGTTAGTGTTTCAATATCTGATGATGTGATCTTATCATTTCCATAAAGCCTTTTACAGGGAGCTTTTCTAAAAGAATTAAGCTATTCAATTGCATTGCTCTGTCTTGTGCAGTGCCAAATAAGTAGAAGAGCTTGCTAAAGTCATTCATTTAAACTGGGATAATCCAGACAAAAAAAAACTCATAATAGAAAATAGCACAAAAAATAATATGTAAATCTATATACCTTTTTGTTCTCAAGCTCAAAAGTGTACAGATATCTGCAGAGGTGGACATTATGGGTCCAGCATGTAAAAGCCGTTTTCCTCATGCTGTTCACTTAACCAGGTGATTGGTCCCTTGCTAATTGGTAAAGTCTCTTAAACCAAAGTGAAAGTATGTCAGTAACCATGATGCATACTGTCCAAGTAGTGCTGGCAGTGAGGATGACGGTGAAAAAAAGGGAGCAGGATACTTCCAACAATAGTTAACTTAGCATGGGTACCTCTTGAGTCTCCCATCTGGTCCTTTGGAGCTATATTGATTCCCAAAGTTCTTTGTGTGAGAGGACATATAAGCACAGCCCACCTCATGGAATTTGACAAAACAAATATATTTGCTTATGTCTACTCTGTGTGTGACATGCAAATCTACACACCTTTATATGTTTTAGATTTAATAATGAAAACTACAGCCATTGGTGTTACTAAAGTTTTATTTCTGGTCAGCTGTAGTCCCAGATTTGACAAAGATCATCCACATACGGTAAATTCCTGTTATGAGGTCCGTCAGGCTGTAGGATGTTTGGATTCATCCTTTTTTAACCACGATAGTGTTCTTACTGTTGATCTCGCAAAAGGAAGAAGAATTAGAGGCTACAACTGGGTATATTCAAATGGAACCCCTATTTCTATTAGGAAGCTGAAAATGCAAATGGTTGTAACTAATCTCTGTCTAAAGTTTTTTACTTTCAGGAATTGCATTTCCCACATTTGCACCTCTTCAATATTGTCTTTTGATCATAATTTTAAGATACTTTTCTTATAACACTTTCACACCAATTCTGTATGTGACACATTTTCTGCCCTCTTCGTCAGAGCCGCGTCTTGTGCGACGATTCTGACTGTGACAGTGCTGAACTGGATCAGTCAGGCAGCGGAGAGCCAAGTCGACCCCCTAGTGCCGGAGCGTGGGTGTCGCCATCCCAACCCTATCAGGTGTCTCCACAGACACCCCACACTGGACATCCACCCTAGATCGTCAGTCCTAAACAAAGACCTTCAGCCAGCTTACAACGAGCAACCATCACAGGCGTACACCAATCTGTCAGTGCAGTACATTACTGTTGCCATGAAGGACCACAATTAATAAAACACTCAGACAATGACAAGTAGGCTTATGGTGTCTCATAAGTGTTGGCAGGCAAACCTGTATTGGATTGTACAGGACATTTGACATAACATTACAGATATAATCAGATACTGTATTTTGGCAGCTTGTGACCTCAGTTAAATGTAATTTATGTTAAGTAGGGTCGTTTTAAGGGAAAATAGTTACCACGTTAACCTTAGGCACTATGCCAGTTCAGCAAAAACCCATCGTTAGATGTGCACACACGCACAAGAAGATACTACACTCTCTGAAGTAGTCCTTAAAACACTTTAACCCTCACTCTGGGAGCATCCTCCATGATTCTCCACACTCTAATGCATCAAATACTAATGAGAAATAATGTAAATATACAGTATGTACCACAAGAAATGTTTAACTTTATTTTATATGTAAGATAAAATGTAAGACTAAACTGTATGCAGCCCAGTGAACAAATGCATGACTACATGTGTATAATTTATGTTTGAATGTGTCTGTTTTCTATTTTGTGAAAGTTTACACTTTTTTAATCCTAAAAGTCTTAATTTAGTTACCTAACCTAACTTTTTGTTTAATAAATGTCAGCATCACAAATGACTAAAAAAAACAATGAATTAAATATGAAAACACTGATCATGATGGATAAAATGGAATTTGAGTAGGTGACACATAATTATTGAACTCTTATTGAGTTTTAAACTAATTTATGACACATAATGTTTTTATAAGTAAATCAGCAAGAAAAAGGAAGAATTTAGGGATCACTTATATTGCACCTCTACCTTTTTTAACTTGACCAGGTTGACTAGTTAGGCACTACAAGTATAAAATGACTGCACAGAATCTGGTTTTCCCGATTTCAATACGGCAACTTTAAGTCAAAATTCTCTAGCAAAAAACATTCTCTTCTACTTAAGAAATTTGCAAAAGAATTATTGTATTTTTCTGCCCTAAAACATGGTACAATAAGCAGATATATCTTTATTTTCCAACGAATGTTCTTGTAATGCAATCACTCCGCACCTGTGCTAGCTGCTTATGCTAACTAAAGTTTGTTTAGCCTACTGAGCATCATAAAATATATCATATTCAGGGAAATGGAAGTTTCATTTAATTTTTTTAAAATCTTATTAAAGTTTTATTTTAAATTCCCCTTACAAAAATGTCTCCCCATTCTAATAAAAACACACTTGGTGCTATCTGCCAATGCTAACTGAATTAGCTTTTTATAAACCTATACCTTTATATAATAAAATGTGTCCATAAATGAGTAATTGAAACTTGATATGTTAAAACAAGAAATATGAACTTTTTTCAATTTCCTCCGTTGCTAATATCTGGCTGTAACATTTACTACATCGCAAAATGTGGCAATAATTAATGCTATTAATCATTATTGAAGTGCTTTTGGGCTAAATCCTAAACCTTTTAGTTCTGCACTTTGACCTTACTCTCCACATTCATAAATTAAAATTTTATCTTTTTGAGTGAGGAATAATTATTGAATTTATACCAATATTCATTACAATGCATTTTCTGCAAACTGAAGTCTTTGGTTCGTGGTCTGAAGACAAACGAAACAAGTCAAGCCTTTTCAGCACTGCACTTTGTTCTTGCTAATCAATAATGCAATGAAATCTAAGGGATCATTCACAGTTTACATCCTCTTTACAAGTGTACAAAACATACACTTGGGGGGGATAATATTAAGCTAGTATTATCGCGCAATTTACCATTTGCACGTTGACACTGATTTTCAGTCAGTTGATTTAATTTCTGATTCATTTTGAAAATATAACCTTTGGAGTTTGTAAGTGATTATTATACAATAACTTTACCATAAAATAGCTGCATATGTTCTTTAATACTTAGTCCCAGCTACAATAAAATAGAAAAATAGGGAAAATCCTCAAATTTTGGTATGGTTTTAGGGGTAGAGGTGGTCCTAAAAAAATATGTGTTGAACACTTGTTAAAATGTTGAAAATTGTGAATGAACCTTTACTTTATTCATGCAATATTATATTTAAAAAAGATTTATTTAAACAATTTTCAACAGTTATTCCTCATTGGTAAAATCCATTTGCATCTATTATAATCCATAGTGTTAGCTGGTAATGCTAACTAATGCGTTTGGTTCTGATAAACAGATTTTGTTGCAAAGTGAACTAAATTAAACAAACACTATTTACAGAGTTAGTGACAATAGTCTCCAACTCCATATGTTCATATATTGTTTCTTTTTTTTAACTGAACTGCACCAAGACTGAAATTTTCACTAGAGGCACCTTTTGCTTTTTTAATCTTGCTCAAATTGTGTTACTTTTTGTAGTTCTGTGCAGCCAATTGTTAATTGGCTGCACAGAACTTTATTTGCGACTACAGGGTTAGCAAAGGGCTTATCACCTTGGCAGGGTGCACAAACACTTCCAAGCCTGAACATTTCCCTTTATTTGCAGGTTTCATGAAAGCAACATTAAAAGACGTCACAGTTTTACTCAATAAAATCTTTATAAAGATCATTGTGAGGTAAATTTAGAGGTGATTCTTTTTTGTAATGAATCAAAGGCCTCCTTAGACTTAAACTCAACCGTTCCTTTGACCCTTTAAGATAAATACAGGAGTAGCTAAATAAAAAGTAGAGCACTTCCTAATAGTGGTTTCTAGAAAAAGTAAGTATCCGTTGGGTTTAAGTATTCATCTTGTTTTTATACAGCATTGCACATTGTACCTGTACCATAAAAATTATATCAAAAATGGAATTTAATGAGCAAGAGTAAATAATGTATTGGTTGAAAACTAATGTGTGAACTTTAAAAATAAGGGGACATATTATAGCTACAGTTTGTGCTGTTGCTGTGTCACGTGAGACAGCTGAACGAGAAATAAATTATTTTCAATGACTTTAAGCATGTCATAAATGTTGCAGTGTCTTTTCTTGTATTGTGAATTTACCTTTCAGAAAAAACATATAGATTGCATGTTGAAAACTTTATTTATTTCAGTGATTTAGTTCAACAATCTAACTCAATTATAAAATAATTACACACACAGTTTTTATTAAGCATTTATTTCATTTCATTCTCATGATGGGTTTCATACTGTGGCCACTCTAGTTACAGCTAGGATTTTCAATTGATATTCAATTTCTCACAAACTTGAAATGTAAAATAAGACTAATGGGGGGAAAGATTTTTGTGATGTAAGCTATTGTCCTTTAAAGGAGCTTATGCCTCTGGGTTTATTCCATTTTTTTTTTGCCTAGAGCAATAAATATTTATATCATAGTGATTACTATTATAGTAAACAACTATTAAACAGGTCTTAAATCTAAACATAATTTAAATATAACAATAATGAAAATAATGTTAATAAGACATTTTATAGCACTTTTTAAAAACTCAGACACTTTACAAGAATCAAGCAAGATTATAAAAAGAACAGCTGACTGCACCAAATAAAAGGAAAGAAGAAAAAGTAGCACTTAAATACATAGCTGAAGAGATTCAAATAGCATGTGGGTATAAAACAAAACAGTCATACAAGGCAAGGCAAATTTATTTGTATAGCACAATTCAGTACAATTACAATTCAAAGTGCTTTACGTAAATTAAACAGTAAAATGTAAAGAAAATAAAGATAAAAACATGATAAACGCAGGTTATAAAAGCAAATAAAAGAGTTGGACCAAAAGCTAAGTAAAAAAAAAACTCATGAAAATTAACTAAACCTAACTAATGATACCTTAGTTAAGATTTTAAAATCAACAAAGGCTGCTCAAAACTAAGTAACTCAGACTTTCTGCACTTTTACAGTATTTCTTGGAGTCTTTTCCAGATAAGTTAAGCAAAGGAACTAAAAGCTGCTTCTCCATGCTTGGTTCTAGTTCTGGGTGAACAGAGTAGGCTTGAACTAGAAGACTTGAGGTGTCTGGGAGGTTGATACACTGACAACAGATCTGTTGTATATTTAGGAGTATACCTTAAAAGCTGTTGTGTATTCTTCATCAAGCCAGGCCCTTAAGAAGAGCAACTGCATTATTATTATTACCTATATAGGACATTATATATTTATGGGCAGCCCTGCATCTTCCCATTATTTTCTCAAAACCCTTTGATTCAGCAATACAAATAATTTCTTATATCCTGACAAAAGGGATCTGTTCTTCAACTGATCTGACTTATAAGGGAGACGAAATAAACAATAAAATGATATATACTATATTATGAATAGGAAAAATTACCTCTGATTAATTAATTAATTAATGCAAAAGTAGACATGTCTATTATATTTAACACCTATGTATTTTAGGGTCTAACAACTCTTTCTATAGATATTAAAGAGTTCCTAACAACTCATCCGATAATTCAATTCAAAAACACTTTATTAATCTCAAAGGTAAATTAAATGTTGCAGTAGCTTTTTTCAATGAGTTTTTGTAGGTTAATAGCTGTAGAGGAAGGTTCTTCTGTAACGGTCTGTCTTGAAACCTGATCTGGAGAAGCTTCTTACTGAAGATAATTTGTTTAAAAATCTTCTGAAGAGGATGCTCACTGTTGTCCACAATGTTGTTCACTTTATGAAGACCTCTTCTTTATAAAATAATCCCCAGAAGTTCTTGAGGAGTTCCTAGAACAGAGACGGGCGTCTTTAATAGCTTGTTGAGCTTATAAGTCATTAGCTTTGATACTATTACCCCAGCAGATGATGGGAGAAAAGATCACACTCTCCACAACAAACAATAGAAGACATGTAGCATATTATTGCAAATGATTCAATTCAATTCAGTTTATTTATATAGCGCCAAATTCACAACACATGTCATCTCAAGGCACTTTACAGTTCAACCAGATCATACAGTCAAATTGATACAAAGTTTTCTATCTAAGGAAAACCAGTTGATTGCATTGACTCATTGATTTAAATACAATCCCTCACACTAAGCATGCTTGCAGCGACAGTGGAGAGGAAAAACTCCCTTTTAACAGGAAGGAATGATGAAGGACCTAAACTTCCTTAGGAAGTACAATCTGCTCTGTCCCTTCTTGCAGACAGCTCCATAGCTGCGTCTCCAGTCTATTTTTCTTTCAAGATGAACAACAAGGTATTTATACTCCTTCACTTCTTTTCCCATGATGTTAACAGGATTTGACTTGTTCCCGTTTACAGCTTGTTTTTTTTTTTTAAATCATTTGATGTGGAAGAGTTTATCTTCTGCATGATATTAATATTTTGCAGTTATTTGTATATGTTTTTTTTGTCTTTAAAATTTTGTCTAAATGTTTTATAATATTAAATGATACATTATCCTCTTTTTCTTAAGAATAATGTCGCCTTTTACACAAAATATTATTTTACTATGAATAATTATTTGGGGATTCTACCTCACCTTCCTCTTCATAAGTCTCCCTATGGATAAAACACAGGTGAGGTTGCTGGCCGAAAGAGCACTTTTGTCATATCATGGTATTAAACTACAATATGAACTTTTAACCACACGGTTAATGGTTTGCCTTAAAATGAAATCAATACTGCCATAAAATCAACAAAGATGCAGGAATCATTCATATATTTGCAGGTACATAAACAAAAAGGACCAATGTATTCTAAAGACATGGCTCCAGAAATTCTGTTGCATGTGCCACCTCTTTATTCCACTTATATGACTGAGTACAGAACAATGAACAGCCAGTTATTTGTAATCATTTAAAACCTAATCTCCCAGTTGAAGGTATCAGTAACTCTGCAGGACAGCTGAGACCAGCAGTGTTAATCATTATGGTGCAGGGCACAACAGTTTCTGTACTACAAATATAATAGAAGCTAAATGTTTAGTTTTTTTTGTTGTTGTTATAAGCCATTGTTATAAACATTTAATGAATGCATGAGATACATTTTTCTGTCTAAATCCAAAATATATGCTTCAATGAGCTGAATTGATATATTGATGTTCTAAATTTATTGTGATCCACACAATAAGAAGAATGACCAAGCATTGTTTAAGCATTTCACATCTTTTATTTTTGCATTTCAATTCTTCAACAATTTAATTGCACCCAGATCTACAATAGTTTGAAAACGTGCACAAAAAACGTGAGTTTCTTCATCCTGCAAAGAATAAAAAAAATAAAATCTGACCCAGGCAAAAAAGGATAGCAGGAAACTAGTGTTAATTCTATAGTTCTCCTTCTAGTTAATTATAATTTAATACTTCAGCTTAATATACTTATAAAGACAATTATGTCTTTAGTTTTGCCCCTTGCAGCATTCCCCAGCCCAGCAGTTAAAAAAAATATTTTCTCTATTTAAAACAAATATTTCAATGTTATCGACACCACAACTATGGTCTTATTTCTGAGAAAAGAAAAACTTTGTGTCCAGGATGACTCCTGGGGATCAAGGTCCACCAACCTTATATCAAATCAATGTAATGCTCCAAAAGTCCAGATTAACAAAAGAAAAAAAATATATACAAAACCAGATGATAACACAGGAATGACACAAAAAACGATTACTGAGCAAGTTAGAAGTGAGACATGATATAGCTTAATAAGATCCATTAACCCGCACTAAACAAATCACCTTCAGACTTAAAAACTGTATTGTTTTTCCTGCATACATATTCAGCTCCTTATTACACACCAAAACCCGTTAGACCCACAATGCCTCATTCAGGAAGTACAGCTTCAAACAGCAAATGCCAAATATTAATGAATTCTACTTATACAAGGAACTGTATATTAAATAAAAATAAATATTTAAAAAGAGGGGAAAGAACAGTCCATCTATTATGTTATTGTGTTTTTTTCTATTTTTTTTATTTTCTAAGAAAAATCTGATGTAAGAAAAATCTTATTTATGCTTTTCAGATTTTTCTAAAACATGATACTTACAGTTTTTCAAGAAGATCTTACAGATATACAGCAAAACAAGAGGAAAAATACAACAGAAGAAGATCTTTGAAAACTATATGCAAACAGAATTTAAAACATAATAAATAAATAAAATACCAATAGCATTATGGTGTAATTACAACAGAAGTAGATGTCTAACCAATGCAGGAGAAAGCTGTTGATTTATAGTACTTGGTTTTTGCATTAAGTTCAATAAGGGACCTCTTGGTAAAAAGTTGGGGCAGGGGTTAAAGTAGATGCTGATGAAAATCCTCCATGTCAGTTGGCTGCAAGGCCAGTAGCTTCAGAAGAAAGCCTGGAATGAGAAAAATGACATTCAAAGCCAACTACAAAGTAAAATAAAAGAAAACTAAGGATAAATGCTACAGTTGTCCAAGTATCTATATGCAATAATAACCAATGAAAGTGTCCAATTTAATGTATCTGATAAACAGCTGTATAAGTAAAGTATAAGGACAGATGAGGAATCTGACCTGCTGAACGAGGATGAGATAAATGAACATATTTTTCCATTACATCTTTTCTCAAATCTGACATCAAATAACGGGGTTCCAACATATTTTATATTTTAAACTGTTTTTATATCCAAATGTTTTTTGTTTGTGTTTTTTTTTTAACACATTTACTGTCTCATGGTATTGCATTCATAAAATCTGATTACAACATTTAGTAACATTTAAAAAAAGTAATGGAACAAACTGGGATTTGGCATCCAAAAAAATAAATAAATAAATAAATAAATTTTCTGAACCGCTTGTCCAAGATACATCTTTGATTTGAGAAAGCTTTTAAACTAAACAGGATACTGTAATAACTATAATATAAACAATAGTTTTTTTTATTAATCGAATAAATTTCAGTTAACAGATTATTTAAATAATTGTCAACTAATCTATTAATCGAACTGAACTTGAGTATAGAGCCTAAAAAATAAGCCTTTCGCTGACAAAGCCACTTAGAACAGTAATTAAACCAAAAAAAAGAAATGTATATACATACACATGTGTATATATACACCTCTGTCAATATGCTATCCAGAACTCCTCAAGTGGAGACGTTTTAGTTTCACCTGCTTCAATTTTGTAAAGTTTTCATTTAGGGAACCTCTGGCTATCCGAGTAATTTAAAAATGTCATGGGATAGTCTCCTCTCCATCTTACTTTCTCAGAATCCATGTTTGCAGGCAACAAACAAGGAAAACAAGATAGCAAAACAAAAAACAACATCACTATGTTCAAGTTTGGGATCCATTTTTGTATATAAATCATAAAAAAATATACCTACTAAAGAAGTTAACAGGATTCTGTAGCTATGGCCTTAGTAAAGGCTAAAGACAGTGCTGGCAGTAGCTGCACCAAAATATTAAGTTCACACTAGATTAAGGCCAGAGTTATTATTAATAAACCTTGTGTTTTCCTTAGATTGTCTCAGATTCCTGACTAACATGAACAGGAAAATGAAACCCAATAAAATCAGATTAAATGGTTATAAATTCAGCGGAATGAATCCATTCCTGCTACAGTAACAGACATGCTCCAATAGCTTGGAGCTTCTCCCTTACCGAGCGTTGATCAGGTACTCCGCCAGGCTGATGCTGGCGTGGGAACCAGTGATGGTGACCTGTCTGTCAGTCGAGCCCTCCACTGGGTTGGCAATTTTTATCTGGGCCCCTGACATCTGACGGATCTCGTTGATCTTTGCACCCTGACGGCCTATAATGCAGCCGATAAGCTGACAATGAAGAAACAGAATGTTTTACTTCCATAAAGAAATGCCTTTGTTCAATAATGGGAGATGAGTTCTGCAGGTGAAACAGACAAAATAAAGAAAATTTAGGACTTAGCGTTAGGAGCGACTTACATCATTTGGAATGGTCAGCTCATGAGAGCCAGTTTGTGCAGACGCATCCATCCCAGCTTTAAGAGAGAGCAAACGGAATAAGAGGAAATGTGGGAGGGAAAAAAAAAAAGTTGAAAACCGATCCACCTACCCTGGAAGCCCTGGTTTCCATGTGCAATGGGGAAGGGGGTCTGCTGCATGGCCAGCTGGTGAAGTTTAGTGAGCTGTTAAAAGAATTGCAAAACAAAACCAGAAACGGAGAAAAACAGATCATAAGCAAAAAGTTAAATAATCATTGTATGAAATCTTGCATGTACTTAAAAATGACAATGACCAGAAAATGTGAAATGAATCCATGATCAATTCTAGCTCTAAAATAACTGATTTGTATCCCATCGTCTTAGAACTTACAGTTTCTTACAAAAGTATTCACACCTTTAAATAGTTTCACATTTTGTCACAGCACACCACAATCCTCCTTGTTGATTCATGGGAGTTTTATGATAACCAAACACATGGTAGGTAGGAGGACAGCAAGGTTTTTAATACCTTTTCCAAACTAGAGTCTAAAATATGTACTGTGGATTTCCGTTCCCTTTCCTTTAAAAAGCCACCTATTTAGTAGGTTTAGCTGATCTGTAAAGACTTCTGAATCTTTAGTTAACAAAATAAGATGATGGACAGGGTAGGAGGAAAGTTAAAAAGGAAATTTAAAGCCATTTCTCAGAGCACTACTCCATATCACAGCTACAAATCTACAAAAACAAAGCGGCAAAGAGCCAACTAACAGCCTGAGATATGTGCCTCTACCAGCGACTTTCATATTTTGTGAGGAGTGTGCTCCTCAGATGCGTTGCTCTGTTCAAACTGCTGCCCAACCAAAGGTCACTCTAGGTCAAGCTTTGTGAAAACATTTCAGAAAAACTCTGGGAGAAAGTCTGGTCGTCTATGATGGTTGAGAAACTGCACAGGTAAATTCATTAGATCAATAGAGCACAAATAAAGACAATTATTAGAGAAACCTTTTTTAGAAAGCACTAAAATATTTTACATTAAAAAAAATTAATAAATAAAGACAGAGTGGAGTTTCATTTCCATTTCCACTCTGATTCAAAGTGTTGGTACTATAGTTCTGTCACCCAGAGTAAGAATTATCGAAGTTTGTGGTTTTCAAGTGACTGAATGTAGAAAGTTTTGAGGATATGAACACTTTTGCAGGCCAGTGTTTATGGAGATGTTGATCCAGAATGGGTGGCAAAAAAAGAAATGGAAGAGGGTGGCATGGCTTCCCAGGAGCAAAGTTTTTAAATACATTGGATCACTTACAGAGGGCCCTTCACTTACATCAGGCTGTGGAATGGCGTGCTGCCCTTGGACAGCATATGCCTGCAAGCAGAGAACAGCAGTTAGGAGGAGGGAGTGGTGCCTATTTCCATCAGCACCCAGTCCTTAGTGTACTATGAGAACAAAGCAAGGCCTGCCACACCCACCACAGCAGATACTAAGGGTGAGACCAGCTACATTTCAAAGAATCACCATTAAAACAATGCTGCTCACCTGACCACCTGCAAATATGACAGGAGAGCCTGAGGGTTTGGGCCTGTATGGGATGGTTACTCCTTTCGGTGGAGACTGAGGAAACAAAAACATCTCTTGATCTTTTCAAAGTCATTAACACCATCAGCCTGACAATCAAGATTTATACCTCGAGCATGACGACGCAGATCTGCTTGACACACTCGATGATGGACTGTGGAGTCCCCGCAATGGTGATGGCACGTTCTGTTGAGTTGGGCAGCATGTCCCCTGCTACTTGTACCTGAGCTCCTGCCGACTGCAGGAACACAAACCAGTCAGGAAATGTCCGGCACGAGGCAGCGCCCCTAATCAAACATTTTAGATGATGACGGATTAAGAGAAACCAACCTCCCGGATTTCTTTGATCTTACAGCCACCCTTGCCGATGAGTGAGCCACACTGACTGGCAGGCACGACGAGGCGCATGGTTACTGGCGGTTTGCTGGTGGCCGTGCTGTTTGTCATGGAGGTGCTGATGTCCTGCAGGGAAAGTGGCACGAAATTAATTGGAAAACCTCAAAGCTTCAGTGTCGTTACTTTTGTAGTTAAAGACTTATGTTGTAAAAATTCTTCAATTGCAAATAGAGTTCATCGTTTTTTTCTTTGGCCTCACTGTTGCAATTTCTACTTCTCCTGGAAACCCAGGGAATTATTTTGTCATTATTTAGGAAAGGTTTTGCTGAGTTCACACAACTAGAATAGAAATAAGCTAAATGTATTGATTTTTACTAGAGTTGATACTTGTGGTCTTTTCAGGTGCTTCATATGCCCTATAAACGTAGAACGATCTGCCAACCATTTAGATTTTTGTTATTCAGAAACAAAAAAAAAATAATAATAATAAAAAAATCTACATTTAAGAAGCTGGTGAATGATCTAATGTAATCAGTTTCTCTAGCCTCAGAATTTTAAATTAAGATTTTCTTTTACAGTAGATACACGTAGGTGGGCATTTATTGTATCTTTCATTGTTTTTTTTTTTTTGATAAATTTCTATTCATGATAACAATTTGGCTTTCTCGTCTTGATAAATTACAATTAGTGATGGAAAAAATGGCTTGAAACAAAAAATGGGTGAATTTTTTTTTTTTTCCCAATGGGGCATTGTTAAAAATGATAAAATGTGGTTAAGATGGGATGTTTAGTGTTATACATCACACCTTTTTATGTGACCGTATCCTTAAGAAGCCTGTTTCTAATTTAGATATTCTTTCAAGAGTAGTGTTTTTTTGGGGGCTATGATTGCTGTGGCATGCATATCAAAAAATTAAGTGTTTTTATCATTAAAATGATGGTAAGGCTAAATAATGTGATAAAGTCTAAAGGCCATATGGTCCAGTCCTAGTTAAAGGTCAGCATGTGGCACAGTAATGGATCCAACACCTCACATGTGGATGCTGTCTGTCTCTGTACAGCCATTCAGGCCTGCTGCGGTCAAATCCTAAACACGGAAACTTTTCTGCTTGTTCCTCGTCTGTGGAAAAAACAATGTATAAAGCACTGATAGGCAGAAAAGCATATATTGGATAGAAGTTAAAAGAGAAATTAGGAGTTGTACTCTGAAACAACGCTCGGACAAAATAGGGGAAATTCATATTTTTAAAGCAATTTCTAAAATATAATATTTGATTTCAAGGCAACATGGGGGACCAACTTCAAAAGTTGCTGCCAATGTTTGAAACTACCTAACACATCACCCTATAGTTTATCACACAGAGCCTCATGCAAGAAGCATCCATATGCTTTAATTTGTTCTTAAATTGTTTCAGCTTTTTTCAATCACATTTGAAATCTGTTTTACATGATGCGTTCAGCAGCAACAACAAAAAACAAGCGAAAAGCTCTGATGGACTGAGAAGGGTGGCTTTTTGTTTTCAGCACATGCAGACACTTGTAACACAAGGTACATATTGTTTTTGTTCATCCAGAAAGGACCACAGAGAGGTTTAATTTCTGCTTGAGAGCTCAATTGTGTTCAAGCAGATGTGATTATCCATCTGGCAAATGTCCTCGGTCTTTTAAAAGAATCCAGTACAGTAACACGGGATAGCAAGTGTTACATTTTCAGTTTTGAGGGGGGGTTGATTGGATTTGATCTCTCCCTGATGAATGCGTGCATGCGACACAGTGGACACACACCTACAGCAGTGTTATTCCTAGCATGTAGCTAGTGGTTAGTGTAAATAAAAAAAGATTAACGTGTTGTGCTAAATTGGTAGCCAGTGCCTGCGTGAATCACTTTTCATGTAGCGGAAGAGTGCAGATCCTTCCGTTGCGAAAAGACGAATCTCTTCTCTGCATACTTTGCAGTTTTTGCTCCATGTTTGAGCCACGGTCTATATTTCATATTTTACAGCTACAGTTGATTAAAACGACATCTTCCAAACATAGTCGTGTGACGTTCTGTCCGCCTGGGAGCTACGTCGTCATGACAACAGACAAGCATGGCACTAACGTGAAAACTCCCTCTCTTTAATAAGCAGTATATTAAGTGAGCTTTCCATTTTTTGCAAAACATTTAGAAGCACCAGACTCCAAATTTGTGCATTTTTTAAACCTTAAAAACAATATTAAAATTCATACATGTTTAAGGATTTTAAGCACCTATACAAACCATGGTTCAAGGAAGTTTAGCTCTTCTTTTTAAGTTTATTTAAGCTCAACCTTTCTGCTTACAACACTTAAGTAAACGTAAGCTGCATCAACTTTTAGGAGAAGCAATGAGCAGTTTTTACCTCCTCCAGTTTCTCAATTATCATAGAAAAGGCTTTAAAAATGGAGGTGGTGGGTCCCGCGAGGGTTATGATCCTCTCTGGACAGTTTCCCTCTGAGATATTGATGCGAGCACCACTCTGAAGACAAAAAAGTTCAGACACACACAGAAAAAAAATATTTTTATGTCATGTTATGCATGGAACAACTGCAAAGGGGTCATTAGCATGTTTCTTTTTTCGGGGAAGATTAAAGTTTTTACCTCTTCTCTCATTTTCTTCACCGACTCTCCTTTCTGTAGTGAAACAACAGATTTTAGTATTTAAAAAACACACCCAGGGAACAGAAGCAGATAACATCTTTCCAACAACAGGGACATCTTACCTTGCCGATTATGCTTCCAACCTCCTGCAAAATATTAACAAAATTCAAGAAAACAGATTAGAATTTTTTTTTCATGTAGCTTTCAGTAGCAGGCTGAGCTTCAGGGGAAGGAGGTTTGTATAAAACCATAATAATTGAGCTTCACAGAATACGTAAACAGTAGCATGTAAACTTCAAAGCTTGATGAGATGGATACAAAAAAAGGGATACTCCAGAATATAGCTGCTGAACATCTTGGAATACTAATATTTAAAACATATTTCAAATTTGAACTGTTCTTAAGAGAGATGAAGGGTGTGTACATGCACTGTAAAAATGACATAGAAAAAAAAGGGTTTTTGCAAGAAGAAAAGCAGACTGCAGATTGAGTTAATTTATCCTTCCAAATAATGCAAAGCTTCACGTTCACTTAGACTCTGGAGTTGAGAGTAGCGCCTGACTGCTTGTGTAGGAGTCCTCGCGGCCCTTCTGTCAGGCCCACCTGTTCCTTCCCTCCTACAGCACAAGGCAAAGGGCATTTTGGTCTGTACTTTTTTCCTCTGTGGACAAGGGATCAATATGTATGGTGGGAGCCCTGCTCCAGCCTTTCCTTGTCTGCTTTTAAAGTCCAAATAATAGGAGCTACAGTTAGACTCCAAATTTAACTGCCAACTCTTACCTAGCCAAGTTGAATAAATGTATTTACCGTACACATTGAATCGTTTTAGATATTAAGTTTCTTTCAAGGATTTCAATACATGAAAGTTTCAAGTAATTTCACTAAAACTGTTTGTGAAGGACAAATTAGATGGCAGAAAATGAAACTGAGTCTTGAATGCACAGGAGAACAGTTTTCTATGATTGGGTTTGTCTGGATGTGTACATGGACTGTTTATGTACTACAGGAACTGCCGGTTTCAAATATTGTTGTTGCAAATTCCACCTTCTTTGAAGTCATCATGTTTAATAAGCAGAGCTTGTAGTTCTTGTTTATAAATTACACCTGCTGAATGTGATCAAACAGGATCTATAAGGAAACAACCAGAGAAAGGATTTCCATTTAAATCTTTTCTTTCAAAAGTAAGGTCAGAAGTGTGGTTTAAGTCTGGGAATATTTGCTTTGCCCTCACTTCTTAACCAAGGTTACCTTTTCTAATTTTTGTTTGTATTCTTAAATAGTTTTCAGCAAACAGTTCAAACAGCACAATACCAGGATCTCTTTGATAGAAGTTGATTATTTTCCTAAATCATGGGAAGCAGATAAAAAAAAAAAGTTGAATTCTCAGGAATAGGCCAACCAACTCCAAAACAACACTTACTGGTATCGTTCATTAGAAGGGCTGCTTAGATCAGACCTAGCAGAACATAGGAGTTTACTTTCAATTTAATGAAATTAATGCCCTTTTCATGCAAATGGTTCTTTAGAAGACCCGTCAAACTCCTAATAAAACTTTAGGTCAAAGCACTCTACAGTACTTAAGGGTAATGTTAGGATAGTTATCATTGAAGATGTGTGAGTTTATTACACCCTGGTAGGGGCTGCCTGTTGCGCATCAGAATTGACGTTTTAAAGAGTTTGTTAAAGATAGGCTCGTTGTTTGCACCCTGATGCTCTCTCTCCGGTTCTTTTCCCTAAAAATAGATCACTCGGGACAAACTCTTTAAATAACACTTCATAACAAATGTATTAAATAACCAGGAGACATGACGACAGATTATGAGAGAAATGCAATCTTACTCAGATCGGAGAAATTGCTTAGAGGGCAGCTGCTCACCTCCGGGCTCACCTCTCAGTGGCCCAGATTCACCGTTACAGAATCATTTTATACAACTTCAGTCTGCCACTTCATCTTATTTTACATCATACACGTTAGCAGATAAATAGACATCCATGGCTCCAGTCTTATCAAAATATCACACTTCGTTCTAAGATGAAGGACACCGCTCTCATTCCTTTTCCAAATCTTTGCCACGTACAAAATGAAGATTATATCTATATATGTATATTGAGACAGAGGAACTGTCCTAATTAGTTTAAAACGTCAGTTCTGACACGCAACAGGCAGCCCATACCAAGGTGTAATAAACTCACACATTTTCAATGATAATTATCCTAACAGTAAAATGCCATAGATGTGAGATGGAAGCACTCACTAAAGGAAGTAAAAGCCCATACTTAATCTGAAACCCATTCCCAGAATTCCTCATTTATTTTCTTCTTCAATTTCTGATAAATCGCAACAACAGAAATGTTTAAATAAAACAGAGGAAGAGCTCAATGTATTTAGAAAGGGAATAGCAGTTAAAGAAACGAGTGAAGAGTGCGATTAATGGTTGGATGCAGGGATGGGTAGTTAAAGGAATTGTTAAGTGGCTGGTTAAACAGACAGGAGGTGTAAACATAGCTAAACAAACAGAGGGGGAATGGATAGTATTGCCATATACAGCTGCCAGATTGATGGAGAAACAGACAGATAAATGGCAGAGGTGCATAAAAGAATTGTAGGCAAGTGCACGTTAAATTGATTAAACACAATCAGATGAGATCTGCAAAGTATTCACACTAAAATCCATATAATTTATCTTAATATGTGATTGGAGGGATCTGTCTCACTCACCTTCCCATGCATGAGTAACCTGATGGTTAAGGTAACATTTAGTCCTCCTTCTACCAGACTGGAGTCCATTGCAGTCGTTTAATCCAAACACACCACACTTGGCAACAAAGTAGGTTTTTGGTGACTTGCTGAAAGTCTACAGAAGGGATGAAGATGAAGAGAGAGAAGTGTTGTTACTGAAACAGTGAGAACACCTGAGTGTGAAGCAGTGTTCCAGGAAAGCTGCTGTTACAGCAGATCAATGGACTGAAACGAGCAGTTCACATTTTACCAGGCGATTGTTCCACTTCGGATAAACAGTGATTCATGTCGGACTGGCCAGTGTCCACTCATTCTCATTGACACAATGACCCACTATGTCCCTGGGGCCGCGTCTATTTCCTGACACTGACCTGCTGTGACGATTTAACTTTTACATTTACTATTATCTACATATATGCAGTATATAAAACATAACCCAGACCTACAGCTACTCATAGAAAGCGAACACGTATAAAGTGAAGGAATGTGTTAATAACCTCCGTGTTGCGAACAGGCATCGCGCAAAGTGGTACAGGAAGGCTAAATTAGCGCCGAAGCGGGTCTATCCTGACTTGCTGAAAATATTGCCTACTAACAACACAATTACGCTACACGAATTGAAAAAATAAATCCCTACATGCTTAAGATATTCAGGAAAAGTATCAAGTTTGCACCAACTCTTCGGAAACCATCAATTTTGACACACAGTTCGGTATTTTCCATGCTCAGCATGCTAGCATTAGCATAGTCCGATCCGGGATGTAGCCGTATCCCGCGGCCTGCGGATCGCGTTGGGTTCTCGCTGCCCTTCAATCCGAAAGGAAAGAAAACACAAAGTCTTACCCGAACCGTCCCTTGAAGTGTGTCCAGGGGGTGGATAGGGTGACAAGGGTGGAAGGGGAGAGGTTTGGGAGGGAGTTTTAAGAGGACTCGGGGAAGAGGGAAGAGACGCCGCTGTTTGATCGGACTCCACTCTTCTCTTCTGCTGTGCACAAAAGACAAAACAACTTTGACCCCGCCACCGTCCCGCCCCTCTGCTGGGTCACCACCACCGCCCACAGGAGGGTCTGCCCCATCATCCACTGAGCGATGGATGGACAAAACTATTTAGACTGAATCAGAGCATCCTGCTAGAAACGGTTTGTTAGAAATATACAAAAGGTGTGATTTTAAAAACACTGCAAAACGCATCTATAGGGCCGATGATGTCATTCATTCAGCTTGTTAATGTAAATGATTTACATGACTTCAAGTGACGCGAGCTCAATCACAATAAAAACGTAACATTTTTTTTATTGTTATTATTGTTTTTAGGACTGATCAATGAAGCGCTGAGATTAAATATCAGTAAAATTTATAGAGTTCAAAGTAAGATTTCTGTATGTTACTGACAATGACATGTTAGGGTGTGAATCTGCTGCCATTTCCTGAATCTTCACATGCATTGCCTGCTGATTGTGGTCAGAGGGCACGGTGTAGCCTATGGCAGCCTATGGCTTTTGGCAGTGTTCCCCAGGGCAGCAGTGGTTACATGCTAGCTTGCCACCAATAGTGTATGAATGCCTGGGTAAATGACAATGTATTGTAAATGCTTTAGAGGCCTCTGGCTTTATAAAAACAGGCCATTTATACAGAAGACGATTAGGGCCACTCAGAAAATAAAAACTGATTTGAATAACTGATTTTTAGATTTTATTTCGGTATAATATGAGAAAAAGGTCAGAATTGTCTCAGAATTCTGACTTTAATTTGAGGATTCTAACTTTTTTTCTCAGAATTCAAACTTTTTTCCTCAGAATTCTGACTTTAATCTCAGAATTCTGACTTTAATCTCAGAATTCTAACTTTTTTCTCAGAATTCTAACTTTTTTCTCAGAATTCTGACCTTAATCTCAGAATTCTGACTTTAATCTCAGGATTCTAACTTTTTTCTCAGAATTCTAACTTTTTACCCAGAATTCTGAATTAAATCTGTTGACATTATGAATGTTTTTGTGCTCTCATTTGTTGTTGTTTTGATCATTATTGGATAATTATGAGTCACATCACGTGACCTGTCTAATTTAACACACTTGTGTACAATAAAGGGTGTGTCCTTCAAACAAAGGAGGAACACCACGAAAACCGACTGAGTCTCATGCTGTCATGTTGAACGCTGTGCCGAAAAGTTGATTTTGCTAACAGGTTATGGGCCCAGAGCGTCCAGAATCAATGCAGAAACTGGTGAATGTCCAGACAGACAGTGAGCACCTGCTTTGTAAGCAAACAAGGAAAATGAACAGAAGAGAAAAAGACATGGCACACAGCCGCTGGTCAAGACTTCTCTTTGATGGAGACGAGAAAAATTATGAACTATGGGAAACAAAGTTTTTAGGACATCTTCAATTGCAAGGGCTGAAACAGACAATTTTGACAAGCCCCTCCGATGATGACAATGAAGAGGAAGATGCGACGAAAAACGCTGAGGCTTATGCAGAGCTCATTCAGTTTTTGGAGGAAAAAAGTCTATCACTTATCATGCATGACGCGGCGGACGATGGGCATGCGGCGCTGGGAATCCTGCGGGCCCATTATGCTGGCAAAGGAAAGCCCAGAGTTATCAACCCGTATACTGAGCTGACTTCACTGCAGAAATCACCCTGTGAGTCGGTTACGGAGTACATCATCAGAGCTGAGACCGCGATCACCGCTTTAAGAAGTGCAGGTGAGGTGCTGAGCGACGGACTTCTGATCGCCATGATCCTGAAAGGACTTCCAGAAACATTTAAGCCATTCGCTATTTATATCACTCAAAGCGAAGATGGTGATAAGTTGACTTTTGCAGAGTTCAAAACTAAACTCAGAAGTTTTGAAGACGTTGAAAATATGCGTGCTACAGTATCTGAGGACAATGTGATGAAAGCTAAAGCACATTCTGGCTCGAAACGCGCACCAAGAGGTGTAAATGATCCTGGAGCAGAAAGTTCTGAGATCGTGTGCTTTAAATGTGGGATGAAAGGCCACATAAGCAGAACGTGCCAGCGGAAGCAGTGGTGCAGTTACTGTAAGAACAGCCACAGCAACGCAACCTGCAGACGGAGAAAACAACGGGACAACGCACGGAAAGTAGCCGAAGAGACGGGCGGCGCCAAAGAGTTTGCTTTCCGGGTGAGCGACGCTGACATGCGAATGGACGGCATCAAGAGGAGAGGTCTGATGGTGGACGCTGGTGCGACATCGCACATAATCACTGACATCAGGAAGTTTCGGAGGCTTGATGAAAGTTTCCAGGCTGAGACGCACTGCGTGGAATTGGCTGATGGATCCAGGTGTTTTAGGGTTGCTAAGCAACGAGGAGACGCGGAAGTGTGTTTGATCGACAGCAGAGGTCGACGTCTTAAAACAGTGCTGAGGAATGCATTGTACATCCCTTCATACCCGCAAGACATCTTCTCAGTGAAAGCTGCAACATCCACCGGGGCAACAGTGATCTTCAAAGGAAAGAACGTTCTTCTCAGAGACGGAACCAAATTCCCCATTCACGTATGTAACAAACTGTATTACTTACAAACAATGGACAATGAATGTGGTGATCAGTGTAAAAAATGTTATGACTTACAAAGTTGGCATAAGATTCTTGGACATTGCAATTAAAGAGATGTACTGAAGCTAGAAAATGTTGTTCAGGGCATGGAAATTAAAGGGAGAGGTGACCCAATGCCATATTGTGAAGTCTGCACAAAAGGAAAATTTGTTCAAACTAGGAACAAGGAGCCAGATGCAAGAGCTAAAGAACCATTAGCAATGGTCCACACAGATTTAGCAGGACCTATAGACCCAATGTCCAAAGATGGTCACAGATATGCATTATCCTTCACAGATGATTATTCCAGTGCAGTCTTTGTATATTTTTTGAAAAACAAGAGTGACTCAGTACAAGCAACTGAAAAGTTTATTGCTGACATGGCCCCACATGGAAAGATTAAATGTATGAGGTCAGACAATGGTACCGAATTCACAGGAAAAGATTACCAGGCATTACTGAGCAGAAATGGTATCAGACATGAGACATCAGCACCATATTCTCCACATCAAAATGGTACGGCAGAACGAAACTGGAGAACTCTATTTGACATGGCTAGATGTATGTTAATCGATGGTGAGTTACCGAAAATGTTATGGCCATATGCAGTTCAGACAGCTGCTGTAGTGCGAAACAGATGTTTTAATAATCGCACAAAGCAAACACCTTACTTCATGTTGACGGGCAGAAAACCTAACATTTCTAGGATGCACGAGTTTGGATGTGTTTGTTACACTTACAAACGAGAGAAAGGGAAGCTGGATTCAAGGTGTGAAAAAGGCATTTTTATAGGGTATGACAAGAATAGTCCAGCCTATATGGTCTACTATCCAAACAGCAGGAAAGTCCAGAAACACAGGCTTGTGGAATTTGTATCCAAAGAGAAAAATGAGATGGATGTAACTTTGGATGATGATGATGATTAGAATTTGTCCCAGAGCAACCCAAGCTTCAGATGCTGATCCAGTAAATGTTTCTGATCATAAACTGAAAACAGAAGAACCACCAATGGCGAGTACCAGTCACACAACAAAACAAGAAGAACCTGAGAAGCGATACCCTGTCAGAGAGAGAAAAAAAACAGGTTATTTAGATGACTATGTATGTAGCATTGATGAAGAGGAGATAGCCAACATCGATTATTGTTACAGACTGATAAGTGGAGTACCTCAAACCTACAAAGAAGCTGTAACATCTGTGAATGCAAAAGAGTGGGTTACAGCAATGGATGAGGAAATGGAGTCATTAAAGGACAATGTTACTTTCTCCCTGACCAACTTACCTGTAGGTAAAGCTGTAGTGGGGGGTAAATGGGTGTATGCAATCAAAAGGAATAGTGATGGATCAGACAAATATAAGGCTAGATATGTTGCTAAAGGATTCAGTCAAAAGAAAGGTGTGAACTATGATGAAACCTTTTCACCAACTGCTAGCATGACGAGCATCAGAGTGTTGATGCAAAAGGTGGCACAGGAGAACATGTTTGTTCACCAGATGGATGTAAAGACAGCATATTTACATGCCCCAATTGAGTGTGAACTTTATATTGAACAACCAGAGGGCTACAAGAAGGAATCTCAAGAAAATGAAAGACTGGTGTATAAACTGCAAAAATCTCTTTATGGACTTAAACAGTCGGGCAGAAACTGGAACAAAATGTTGCACGACTACTTATGTGAAATCAAGTTTGTTCAAAACCCTGCTGATCATTGTGTTTACACAAAGATTACTGATACTGAAACTGTGTTTATCATTATATGGGTCGATGATTTGATTATTGCTGCCAGTGACACAAATATCCTTAGAGATGTAAAAGAGAAACTTGCATCCAAATTTAGGATGAAGGACTTGGGAAAGTTGACACATTTTCTTGGCATTGACTTTGAGAGAGATGTTGACAGTATTAAAATGTCACAGTCAAAGTATGTGAGGAAAATACTGGAAAAGTTCAATATGGAGAACTGTAAGCCACGAACTACCCCTTGTGAGCAGAAACTTAACTATGCTGATAATGCAGAATTAATGAGTGATGTCAGAAAATACAGGGAGGCAGTAGGAAGCTTAATCTATTTGTCAACATGTACAAGACCAGATTTAAGCTATGTAGTAAGTAAACTGGCACAGTACTTTGCAAACCCAACCACAGAGCAGTGGAATACTGTAAAGCATGTTTTCCGGTATCTAAAAGACACACAAGATAAAGAACTATGTTTTAAAAAGGGTGCCTGTGATGACCTTATATATGCATACAGTGATGCTGATTGGGCAGGTGATGTATTAGATCGAAGAAGTACAACTGGTTATTGTATGAGTCTAAATAAAGATGGTCCGTTAGTCTCATGGAAAACCAAAAGACAACCCACAGTAGCTCTATCTACATGTGAGGCAGAGTACATGGCACTAGCTGCTACTCTACAGGAATGCTTATACCTGAAACAACTGTTGTTCAACATGGATGGTTTGGATTATTTGGCTAAGATTTATGAGGACAATCAGGGTACCATATCCTTAGCCAAAAATCCTGTGTATAGACAAAGATGTAAACATATTGATATTAAATATCATTTTGTCAGATCAGTTGTAAATGAAGGAAAAGTCTTTCTAGAGTGCTGTCCAACTAATGAAATGGTTGCAGATGTACTAACTAAACCAGCAACAAAGCTTAAGTTGAGGAAGTATGAAATGTTTATGTTCGGTGTATCATGAATGTATTTTGGTTGAAGTATTAAGAGTTAGAGGAAGTTACCCAAATATGAGCAAGTGGGGGTGTTGACATTATGAATGTTTTTGTGCTCTCATTTGTTGTTGTTTTGATCATTATTGGATAATTATGAGTCACATCACGTGACCTGTCTAATTTAACACACTTGTGTACAATAAAGGGTGTGTCCTTCAAACAAAGGAGGAACACCACGAAAACCGACTGAGTCTCATGCTGTCATGTTGAACGCTGTGCCGAAAAGTTGATTCTGCTAACAAAATATCAGCATTCTGACTTTTCTCTCAGAATTCAAACTTTTCTCTCAGAATTCAAACTTTTTTCTCAGAATTCAAACTTTTATCTCAGAATTCTGACTTTAATCTCAGAATTTTAGCTTTGATCTCAGAATTCAACTTTTTTCTCAGAATTCTGACTTTAATCTCAGAATTCTGACTTTAATCTCAGAATTCTGACTTTAATCTCCGAATTCTGACTTTTTGTCAGAATTCTGACTTTTTTTGTCAGAATTCTGACTTTTTTTTTCTCAGAATTCTGACTTTTTTTCTCAGAATTCTGACTTTTTTTCTCAGAATTCTGACTTTTTAATTCTGACTTCAATCTCAGAATTCTGACTTTTCGCAGAATTCTGAGAATTCCCATATTAAACTGCAATAAAATGTAAAAATCAGTCAACTTTTTAAAACTTTTTTTAGTGGCCTTAATCCTCTTCTGTACATTTACCATATTTACTGTATCTATTTAATTTTAAAGTACAGTTGACCTTATATAATATTTTGCATATTTATTCATCTAGGCCAGGGGTGTCCAAGTTCAGTCCTCTCGCCTAGGGCTGGGCGATATAGAAAAAAAGCTTATCGATAAAAAAAAAATGCATATTGATCGATATCAATAATTATTGAAAAGATTTGAAACCATATTTTATGTGCAGCTCTGCCTGGACTTTTTATAATATTGCTAAATGATTTAATTTGAATAAAAAACACAAACACAGACTTCCAATTAAATATTTATTTAACCAACTTTTTTAACCATAACAGAATTGTTTTAAAGAAAAATAACTTAAGAGACCTGGGTTATGTTATTAAATACTGACAAAGAATAAACTAAAGTGACCAGAAAAGTGACCAAAATAAATATAGCAAATAAATAAATGCCCCCCCCCACCGCCGCTGCCGCCCCCGTTTCCTGCTTTAACCTGAGTTACTTTGAAGTTTCTGGCCCCTCAGCATTTTTCTCTCAATTGTTAGAACTACATGGGAAACTGCCCAGAACTGAAAATATATATATATTTTCCCGACATTCCCGAAGATTCCTCGGAGGAGAGCGGCGCCGGGGCCTACACAGCTCGTACTCCTGCAGGTGTGACCGGCTGAGATGATAAAAAAAAAAAAAGTTGGTTGTGTTATCAGACTTGGTTTTCACTGGTTCCCGACACATTTTACAGATGACTGTGGTTTGTTTTTTGTCCGACTTGCCATGACCGAAATACTGCCAGACTGCCGAACTACAAAAACCCTTCTTTGGAGCAATTTCCTCCGCCTCTCCTTGCAGCGACATTTTCATGTGCTCTGTGTTGTGGTTTGAGAGGGCGGCGCTTGGTGACGGCGTGCCTGGGTCCGCGATTGTGATTGGTTGGGAGGAAGTAGTGACTAGCATAAACCTACATGCTAGGCTACATTGAGAAGGAAGGAAAACTGCGTTTCTTTTTTATCGAACTTTTATCGACCCTCTTTTTTTCTATTGCGCCACACGTCTATCGATCGATATATATCGTTATTGAATTATCGCCCAGCCCTACTCTCGCCATCATCATGCAACCTTCAGATGCATCACCATTTAAACACACCCAAATCAAATGATACGCTCATTACTAGGCCTCTGATGAGCTGAATAATATACTGAAGAAATTCAGCAATTAGAGTCAGCTCTGTGGGGGAAGAGATTAATCTAAAAGTTGCAGGATGGTAGCTCTCATGCACTTATCACAAACAGGTATTTTAGTTTATTAATGCCCGAATAATTGAATGAAACAGTTCTTTTACTCAATAAAATTCCTATAATACAAATAACATCAGTGAATTTTTAATGAATGAAGTATATATAGACATATCCCTTCAAATACTTTGTCAAATGTGATAACATGCATGTAATCCACAGAGTTTATGTAGCCCCCAACAAGGATCTACATTGAACTAGATAGTTCAGGGACAGTCCACTGATAGAGTTAGGGTTAAATCTTTGCGAAAAGGATTCCAGCGGATTGTTTTTAGTATCCTTTCCATTTACTTACAACATTCCACTATTATTTTCCAATTTTGCTTTATTTGTTACTTGAACTTTCAACTTCATGTTTTCTCTACTTTTATTTGTCTCTTATGGCACTTTCATTTGTCTACCAGATGATAAAGCTCTTATAAGTAAAGACATATCAAGGTTCACCAGCAACTATGGCTTGACCTCAAAACTTGATTCATTACTTTCTTGTCTGACATTTCTTTTTCAGTACACAATAAATCAATTGACAATGACCAATCAAATACTGCAATAAAACATACATCTTATCACTTATATTCCCAAACTACAAAAATACCACTTCATTGTAGAAAATAAGTATGGATTCACACTATGAAATATTACAAAATAGTTTAAATACTGTAATATATAAATCTTGAAATAGATCCATACCTAGATGCAACATGTCTCATACATCAGATAAGTGCTGAACCTGGTAAACTACAGAGATCCAATTATTCTCTTCTTAGATTATCGGAAGGCTTTAGAGGTAGTCACAACGTTAGTCAGTCTATGATCTAAATTTGTAGCTTTTCAAGTTTGAAACTTGATTTTAAAAAATGTTGAATCCTCCCCTTATAAACTGCTGTCTGTTACATTTCTAGAATCCCTGTAAAACACACTGTAACTTCTCTAGGTGTCTGAATGAATCCAATAAAAGAAATTTAACAGTAGATTTTTATTTATCTGTTTATTGTAGAATGCTATCAAGAAAATCAGATGCTTTTATTTTTATAACTAGAGGTAACTGAAGAGCTTTATTCTGAGTTTGATAAGATGTTGTTCAAGTTTCTATGAAAAAATAAGGTACCATACATAGAATACAGAAAAATCTGTTCTTTATATTTATCAGCCTAAGGAGGTTTGGATGTTTTTACACTTACTATTATATTATTTATTGCTGCACTGCCCTTTCTCAGCTGAAAACATATAGTCTAATTAACTAAGTTAATCTCAGAGCCAGTGCTTATGAGCTTTACCCATCCCAATTACATGGGACTTTTAAAAACCCGTATTATTTCTTTATTTGATCATAAAAAAATCCGACATAGTGACAGTTGCAAAGGTGGTTTGAGTTAAGAATAGTATTTTTTGTCTTAGCTTTTTCAAGGGAACAAAAGTTTGCATTTAGAACTAACAAGAAGGAAGTTATTTATGATTTATTTTAGTTGTGTATTTTCAGAAGGAAATTGCTCATTAAATCCTCTGAACTTCAAAGGTTAAAACAGAAAAGACTAAACTCATGGAAAAAACCTCAGGGTCAATGCTCTTTGAATTTATTTAAACTGCGCAGAGTAATGGATTTATTTAGGGAAGAAATAGTACTTTTTAGTAATTGTCGATTGAAAAACTTTGAGTAGTTACTGTCAAAAGTTTGCATGAATTGTAAAACTTCATGCAAGTTTAATTTTCTATATTGCAACATGTGCTCAAAAATTGCACTGCAGGTTTTTAAGCATAGCGTTATGCATGAGGCCCCTGGATGGCATTTTTATATGACCAGTCAATACATGGAACTGTAAACATGTTCTCAGTTCTTTCTTATTTGTTTTCCATCTAATGTTGTCACCACAAAAATATTTAGTAACTCTTTATCTCACTAAGATATATTTCTGTCTGGGTGGAAATGGCAGTTTTTCATTCTTATATGTTGTTAACATTGTTCAACATTAGAACCTTGTGCATAAACCTTGAGGTGCAGCTATGATATACAAAGAGACATAGCTTGTAGGTGAGTCTGAGCATCATTTTATAAACCAAAATTTTTATGTTAAATTTCTTTTACAGATTTTTTTTCCTATAATTGTAGCATATAGCCTACACCAGGGGTCACCAAACTTTTTAAGGCCGAAGGCTACTTCATGAGTCATATAAGGATGACCAATACTGATCTATGAATTGAAGGGATCAGTGTTCATCCTAACTTCATACATAATAAACAAGTTTTTTATTGGTAAGGAAGGAAGGAAGGAAGGAAGGAAGGAAGGAAGGAAGGAAGGATCAGCATTCACCCCCGTACATAATAAGCATATTTTTGTTTGGTTTTTTAACTCCTAATTTCCCTAATTATATTGTCATTTTGAAATCTCTATAAATGCCTAAATGCTCTGTATGATTAAAGTGATGAATTGCTCTATAAATGATTAAAAAAGAAGAGAACAGAAAAAATTACAATCTAAGCCCACTGGTGAGTTGTGCTTTTTTTCAGAAGATGCTGTGGCCACCCCATGAGGCCCCTCAGGGCCCCTTGGGATCAGTGGACGTTTTGCTAACCCTCTTGTGTCGTTCCCTGCATTTCTACAAATAACCAGCAGATGGCTCTATAACACAGTGAGAGGCTGTGCTAAGCATCTGCTGTCGCAGTGTTTTCTCAAAGTGATGTCTGTGGATATTTTAAAATAAGTGAAAATGTTTTATCTCTTCTAAATGTTAATAATGATAAAACAAATAATAATAATAACAATGATAATCAGAGCATAAGAAAAATCAAGGTGATCAGCAAAGAGGAGAAAATTAAGTTTTTACTTCCGAAGATATTTTATTGAATCAATTATATCCCAGAGATTAAATGTTAAAAGACTATTAGCAAATCAATATTTTGGCAAAAATCAACATATTTCTTTGAAGTCACTGGTGCATTATAATACTAAAACACAATAGTATTTTTATTTAATAAAGACCCTAACCTCATTATGCATGGGCAACAATAAACTCAAAAGTTTCTCAGAATTTTTAGCTGCGATGATAACATTGTTTGCAAAGCATGTTATGCAATTATAAAGAACTGTGGCAATAACCAGATAGACTTTCTAAGTTACAGATGCATTTTTTTTCCTTGTACACATAACAAAATTGTGACTGCACATCTTTGAAAAGATTGCCCTAAATATTTCCTGTGACTCTGCTGTTGACATTCAGACTAAGTTCAAATTAAACGAGACCATATCAATGTAAAAAATAAAATAAAATTAAAGAAACACTTTGTGATAATGTTTTAAGGGCCTTTAAGTTAGAGAGATTGAGAATAGTTCCACAGATGTTTGTGAAATTAAAAATGCAGTCTGCTTACACTTGAGCCTATGTTCTTTAATTTGATACACAACAAGAATGCCCCAATTTAAAGTGAAAGTACTCAAGAGCCTTCTACTGTTAGTACTCGATCCTTAATAGTTCTCTAAATGTTTGATCTTATATAAATCATATCTTTAACGGAACTAATGGCCTTGATATTGGATATTCTCCCATTCCCCCTGGCTCATAGATCTTGTGTGGTCAATTTTCATCTACTGAAAATCACTTCCTTCCGAAGAAGGAAGTCAATTTTTTTTTCTGACACCCTGAAACTTCCTGTTTTTCTCTTTTCTTCTCTTCTATAAAACAAATACACACAGTAGATATGGAAGCTTGCTTTATAAGCCATTTGCATTTTTTCCAGATTCACAAAGCATACATTTTGTTTAGATTGGATTTTTATCTTCAAAGAGCAACAGCTGAACAAGTTTACTGTAAGGTTTAACATGCTTTACTCATGCGGTATTCATAGAAAATGTTAGATTTGGCCTTTTTATTACTTTGGTTAAAGTGAATCCGCCAAGTTGCCCAAGTGAAAAACAAGCACAACTTGTGGTTTGGTACCTGACATAAGAAGTTTAACCGGAGTAAATTTCTGATGTCTTTAATGCGCAGTCACTGAAAATTAAGTCATACAGAAGAGAAAAGGTGCAAGCTCTTCAACTTCCCCTGGCTGCACATTCACCTTTTTTCACTATCTCTCTGTAAAGCATTTCCTTAAAAACACCAAATGAGCCCTTGCCCTACTTTCTGCTATATTTACAGACATATTACTGTTTATTTTTTAGCATTCTTTTATTCCCAGTTTCTCACATATTCATTAAATGCAACCACAAGAGCCGCAGTCTCTGTCTCTCTCATCCCTTTCGCCCATTTGTGAGTGGCCATTGATTACAATTCACGAACTGTATCAAATGTCAATCGCCCACCTAACATGCACCTGTCAGCTGCCCCTCAACCCCCACTACCTCTGTGTATTGCAAACAATCATTACTGGGATTGAAGGTTCATATGGAAAATACAAAAATAAGAAAAAAAAACCCAACTCATCTCTCCTTGTATCTCCAGTGTGGAATATATCAAACAAACTACGGTATGTGCTTGTTGTGCCATCCAGGGCAGACGAAGCTTGCATTCATGTTGTCAGGGCTCTGGGCAATGTGCACAGATCTGTAAATTCTCAAAAATAGAGACACAGGGTTGCACAGCGGGACTGAGTTGTCCCAACAGGGGTGTGAACGGATCCAAACGCCTGCGCTTGTATGGCGACTGCAACGTCACTATCTTGCCATAGCCACAGTTAGATGGCCCTGCGGGGTAACAGCAAGAGGTGACACGTGCTTGCGTAAACTGCCCATTCAGGAAGCAGAAAGATCTGGAGTGGCTGTGACTCCCCACTCTTATTTTCAGAGGATCTTCTACAAATAGTTTTCCCCCACAGAGACGAATAATTGGCGTGATATCTCCGGGGCATGAGCAGTTTGCAGTTTTATGCCAGTCCTCCCCAGGAAGGACCCAGTCACGCAAGTTGCGGTTTATTATCTCCTTGAAATAAGGTAACAGGGTTCAGGTGATACATAGTTTATATCATAGGAACAGATAAAGTTTGTATTAAAATGTGTTATTAAATATATAATATAAACTATGTTATTGGGCATACAGAGTGGGCCTGAACTATATGACCTGAGTGGTCTGGGAGGTTGAACAATTCAACACAGCTACTAAAGACACTGCATAAAGGACACATATGTTTGCTTAATTTGACTTTCTTTATATATGTATTTGAAGCTATGCTGTCTTTCTGTTTTTATTCTCTGTACAGCATTTTTGTGTTACATCAGTAGAGTGATCAGATCTATAAAACAAACAAATGTGGGACAACTAGGTTGCTTATGAGGGACAATGCAGAACAGGTGCTGCTTTTATGGATTATATTTCTTCAGTGACTTACTCTGTCAGTGTTGCTTTACGTCGTGCTACCCTTTCATCAAATTGAAGAATAACTTTGACAAACATCACATAAAGATCTCTGAGAATTACCATTCACTGTCATCTCCATGTTAAAAACCATTCTTTGTCTTTGTTAAATTCTTTACCTGTGCTCTTTTAAGACAGTCTTGTGCAGGTTGGTCATGAAGTGGGGTGCTGGTGCAGCTAAGAACATGCAAACCATTCACACACACATATACATATATATATATCTATATATAGATATATCTATATATAGATATATATATATATATATATATATATATATATATAGCTCTATATATATAGAGCTATATATATATATGTATGTGTGTGTGAATGGTTTGCATGTTCTTAGCTGCACCAGCACCCCACTTCATGACCAACCTGCACAAGATTGTATGTGTGTGTGTATATATATATGGGGCCACTAAAAATCTTGGGGTGGCACACTGAAACTGAAAGCCATAATTTCAGAGTTTGAAGCTACTATTGTGGTAAACCTGCCTGTAGAAATCATAAAGACTCACCTACTCATATCTTGGTTTATTGTGTGATTTTTAATGTTACATAGCTGGCTGTGCATAATGAGATGAAATGCTAAACAGATGCTACTACAATTTACATCGGCCAGTGGTGTGGCCAGGCCATTGCACAGGGTGGCCGTAAAATAGATGTAGCTGTAGGCCACACTAACATTTTGTTTTAGAATTGAAGATTAAATGATCAGACGCACTCAAATTACATCACAAATAAGTAATACAGCCAGATTTAATTATTCTCCCATCCAGACTATGATCAACAGACACATTTTAATGAAAAATTTGTTCCAAACACTTACTAGGTCATGATGATATTCTCATTACAAACTGGAGAGTACTTAGAGAAAGGTTGGATTACAATCAGTGATTCATTTTGCTTGCTGCAGAGCTTTTTCTTTAGCTAAAACCCTAGAATTTGAAGAGCTTATCATACATTTTACTGAAAGGTCTGCATCTGATTTTCAGCTGTGACTAAAGCTGCTATAGCAAAGTGAGATGGTAGCAGCACTACTAAATAAGTCATAACCTAATTTTGTGTTTAATAGGCTGTGATTACTGGTCCATCTTATTCTATTTACTTGCTCTCAAGAGCACATGTGAACAAAGGCTGCTGTTCTTTGTCCTGACTGTATAATTTCTATCATTTAATTATAGAAAGTAGCCAGTTTTAATCTTATCTGTCTAGTCTGTTACATATGTCCTGTTGCTGGGAAAGAAAAAGATGTTACAGTTTTATAAAGTATCCTAAAAACACAGGATGTCAGAACAGTGTGGAATTTATTTCAAATGCATGCAGCTGGGTGGGATCACTAATGTAAAAATTATCAGTGATAATAGTGTCAGGTTGTGCGGAGGTTTGAAGAGGACCCAAATGCAGAGACTGAAGCTGAGGTGGTTTCTTGCAGGTTTAATTACAAAATGATGGCAAAATGAATCAAAAATCCAAAAATAAATTACAGAAAAAACAAAACCTAGGGGATGTCAGGGAAACACATATGAGGAGCAGAGAAGTGACGAGGCATGGGCAAAGAGTGACTGAACAGCAGGTGTATATATGGAAGACAGAAACAATGGGAGGACTAATTAGCAGATGAGGAACAGGTGTGGGCAGAAGAGTCTAGAAGGGAGCTAGGGGAAGGAGACTGACACAAGAGGGCAACAGATGAAAAACACAAAATACATACCGTAAGTCAAGAAATACATTACCCAAGTACAAGCAAGCAACAACTAGAATAACACAAAATGGAAATCAATTAAATGAAAACTCAAAAAGAAAACTTAAACCAAAACCATGACAAATACTTAGCTTGAATATGTTCTCTGTCAATTAGTTTATAAAAGATGTGAGAAAAGAGCCTCATTATTACCTTATTGACCAAGTTTAAATTTTATTATTATTATTCTACTGCACCACGGTTTAAGTCAGGCTCAAATGTGATAATGCACGTTATAAACTGCATTGTAAGGATGTGGCAGTAATGAAGTATAGTATCAAATGAAGACTTTCATCTTTATTTTAGCAACTACCTATAGACCATTTTACTGTCCAAAAAGTTTACTGTGGCTGAAAGCAAAGTACATTCAAATTTGGGAGAAGAAAAACAGGCATAGATAAATCAGACAGATAATCAAATGAATAATCATGACAAGATTTATTCTTATTAAATCAAATCAAAATTAATCAAATTAAAGCTGACAGCAAAATTCTGTCATTTTCCACCTCAAGGTCCGATATGCAGTTGATGTAAAATATATAGCCAGCTTTGGAGAACTGCATCAATCTTTATTGATATACTAATTGTTTGCCAGAGCTGCATAGGGAAATTGTTATATAAAAAAGATTTTCACCGATGGAATGAACTGATCTGATTGAACTTGCATCAAAACCTTTCATTTAAGGATTACTCTGAACACAAATGGAAAGAAGGGACAAGGTTTCTGTACAGTTTATGTAAAGTTTGCTCTACTGATTTTTTTTCCAAAGCATAATATATCATGATTCATTTTATCTTTGAAAGATGCAATCCAACAAAAAATTTGATGGAATTCTTCATATGGTGTATGTATACTGTTTTTTATGCCCGGTACAAAAATATTTGGACACCACTGGTGCAATGCCTTCTGATCCATCTGAACCTGCAGCCAACAATCTTAACAAGTCACCTAATTATAAATAGTACATCTATGTGAAAGGCATTCTCAGTAAAACATATAGCTGTTTTATAAAGGACTCAAACGTTAGGCATGTTAAGGATTAGGTTATCATTAATCTGGTATATAAAGCTGCACTGATGCTTTCAGAGATAAATATAGATCAAAACTGGAAGAAAATCTTTTTCAGGCTGCAACATGTATGAGATGGACATGTTGAAGGCTTAGATGAAGACAATAGTTTTGCTAACTCTGAAAGTTCAACCCGGTTCAGATTCTACCTGAACCGGGTGTACCTCAGATGCTGCCTCACCTTCCAGAGATAAACCAATCATAGTTAGAGGAGTGATCATGCTCTTATTTTTAATAAGATCAATCTTATTTCTAAAGAATCCCATAAAATCATTACTGCTAAGAGCAGGTGGGATGGATGGTTCAATTGAGTTATGGCTCTGGCTGAGTTTTGCACCTGTATTAAAAGATATATAGAATTATTTTCATATTCTAATCTATTAATGAGGAGAAATATGCTGTTCTTACTTTAGGAAAGGTCCTTTTATACAGCAGTAAACTATTTTCCCAGACTAGTTAGGATTACCATATGCATGTAGAGTGTGATTTTCTATCCAATTTCCCAGCATTTCGCTTCAGGGTGCAAAGCTCTACATCAAACCAGGGAGCTAGCTTTCTATTTTAAAAGTTTTTCTTGTCTAAGGCAGTATACCGAGAACTAGCAAGTCCATCAACAAAATCATCGACGTGTGAAGGGTAATAATCTAAACTTTTACACTCTGCAGCACTGCTCAGCGACAGGAGAGAGAGAATGTGAAACAGATTCTTAGAAATTTTTAATAATTTGTGAAATTAAGTGAAGAGCTGGTATAATCATTCAATCTCGACTCAGCCAACTTTCTTGAAAGAGATGTCATGAAAGATTGACAGCTTTCTAGAGTCTAAACCATAATATGTTGTAGGGCTGCCCTATAAAGTATTAGCATTAGATTGAACAATTTGCACAATGTAGTTTATCAAATGGATTTCCAGAAAAAAGCAACAGTTATACTTAATTGATAAAGTAACCCTTTTTATGGCCACATCAAGGAACCAACAATGTAGTAAGTGTTGGAGAGATACTGTAAAGGCCTCACTTTCTTTCAGTTGAAAAAGACATTCAATTATAAAACAATTAATAAAATAAATACAGTGGTGGCTGCTGCTCGCTGAAATAGGGGAGCCTCAATAGTGTTAAAAAAATGCTCTTTACCCTTCAGGCCGGTGGTTCACGGCCTGTTGAGGACTGCTTTGTTATGTCATCCTAAGCTGTTCCTCAGACCTGCAAAAAACTCAATATCAATTAGTTACGGATCAGGAGAAAATTGAAGTTAATTTCATCGTGCAACACTTACTGATAAAACTTTCAACGTTAAGCAATTATTAATTCCACAGATAGGATGGATTAGACAGACATTGGCCAAATAGAAGTTTGTTTAAACTGTAATTACCAATTTTCATCGATTTAAATAGTGGAACCTAAAGAGGTTTTAAGAGAAAAATGTGTTGCTGCACCACATATGGTGTCAGCAGTGTTGTAATGCTTTTATCGTGTTCAAACTTAGGATACTTATTAAAACTAAGTGTGCACAACTTCAGAGAGTGGAACCACTTTTGTTCCTCTTGAGCTTTTAAAATAATTATAATCATTTCTGAAGCTCATTATTTCAGTGCACATCATAATAGCTGTCACACTTTGTTTACAATGTTGTGTGTACAAAGTACAAAATCCCACTGCTACGGTACCGTTTGCATCCTGTGAAAGTTTGTTCATTCGTATCTTTTAGGTTAAAAATACGAATGTCTTTATGTTAAAGTCATGTTTGAACTGATGCAGCTTGGTCTGTGTTCTACTCACCCGATTTACTCTATTTTTATATATTCAGAAACTAGAGGGTGTTAGCTTTTAAATAAAGTATCACACATGTATTTTGGGCTTACATATCCTATGTTATTTGCTTTTACATTTGGGTATGCAAAATAGGCGAGAATTTCCCAAAATAAGGTGGATGTTAAGAAGTTAAATGTGTGATCCCCAGCATTATTTATTAAATCAGGAGTTGTCTTTATGTCAACATGTCTCAAAACCCTGAGACAGGCATTATTTTTCATGTGATCTTGGCTTTACACAGTTTCTCTGTCACTGACTCCTTCATAAGAAACTAGTATATGTCCAACCTGAATATAGACAAAAACACAGAAAGCTGAAAGTCAATGTTACCAAATCACTATAATATGGTACAGTGAGGAAAATAACTATTTGAACACCCTGCTATTTTGCTAGTTTTCCGACTACGAATCATGGAGTGTTTTGTTCTTATTTGTTCTTATACAAATACAATAGTATCGTCTATTGTTGTATAATGAACATTTAATATATCTTCCCCATAGCAGCTGGAAGCCCAACAAAGTGGCTAGAAAGATGCCTAAAAAATTGGTTGAACTGAGGACACACATTGATATGCTCAAAGGACCTTGAAAAGAAAATTAACAATTTTTATTTTTTATTTAACCTTTATTTAACCAGGAAGTCCCTTGAGATTGAAATCTCTTTTTCGTGGGAGACCTGGCCAAGACGGCACACCAGTTAAAATACAAACAGAAATACAACATAGACAAAATCTCACATAGAGGAAAAGAAAGGTCACATAGGGCAGCTACATTTTTGAATTACATGACATTTTAACATGGCCTTAAATTCATTCAATGGGACTAGATCATTTAAATGGAGCAAGTTTTGCAAATTATTCCAGGACCATGGAGCAAAGTAAGAGAACAATAGATCCAGGCACACTCTAATGACATGAGTATATTGAAGGCTTGGATGTATGAGTGTGATATGCGCTGCTTGAGTAAGCTCTGCGAAGACTAAATGGTATTCTTTTTCTTTTTTTTTACTTTTTGGGTCCTGTGAGCTCATTGTTTGTTTTGTTTCTGACGAGAAGTTGTGTTGGATTAACTAATGGATGTTTTGGGATAGAAAAGTTTTGTTTTTTTCTTCTTGTTTTTTCCTAATATCTTAACTATGACTATGACTTAACTATGACTTAATTATGTGTTTGGATGCTCACAGGTTTTGAAAAAAGAATCTTGGCTTGTGTCTGGAAAATTATATTTCTTATAAATCCTTCACAGAGTAAAATTGGATCGAAATTCAAATAGTACCGGTCGTTTTGCTGTATGTTTCTAATTAAATGACATAGTACAAGAATTAGCCACCAAAATTTAGAATACTGAAGTGGTCAAAACTGGCGCGTGTTTGTCGTATGTCTGAGGTGTTTGTCTTTATTTCTTTTTAAGTGTTTCCATAATTTTTTTTGTCTGACTAACCTTTCAGCTTGAGAGAAAAAAAGAAAACAACAACAAAAAAAATTATGATAATACTAGGCTAGACTACAAAATGGGTGATGGCTGGATTGGGATATTGGTAATTATTGGTTACAATGATCATATGTTTTACGAGCCTCAATGTACAAGCACCTTCAGGGGGCCCTTACTTTATTTATTACAAGTCTTTCCATGATTTTGTCTAAATAATATATATGTGTCATCTAAAGGGTTAAATGAAATTCAACGGTTTTAGTTGTATCAAAAGAACATGAGAAGCTTCAAAGGATTACAGCTAAAAGAGGGAAAGATGTTGTTAAAATGTTGTTTCATGTGATTGAAATTTACCTCCAAAATAATAGTGTAGTGTCTTTGATCTACATCAACAAATTTTTGAATGGAGGAAATTGTAGCATCTTCTGGTGGATTTATTATATAACTGTGTTACCATCACTGCTGAGCTTGCTCAGTAATGGCAGCAGGTTGGATGTGAGTGTTTCAGGAGAAGATGCACGATGATGGCGTTGAGAAGACATGGCCAGCAAATACCCAACTTTCGTTAAAAAGAACAAAAAAACACATCAAGAGAAAAATTTCCTGCAAGATGGACAACAGAGACCTCCTACAAAGTTCTATCTTTATGCAATTTCCTTTAAACTTTTATTCATGTTTAAGATCTGAATATCCACATACCGTGCCCTGAGCATCTTTTATCAGTTTTCAAAGGCCAAGTTGGGGAAACAGAATCCAATCAGTTGCAATTAATCCAAAGCAAAGTAATGAAATGTGTTTGCAAGTTATTGGGTTTTTGTCTTATCTTTTCTGAGCACTTTTAATTTTATAAAACACATGATTGATATCCAGTATCCCAAAGTAAAGCTAAGAAAGCTAAGCTTAATTTGTCATCTTATTCCGCGACAACCTGTGTGGACATTTATGCCAGATACCTTTCATCTACTCTTTGAAAAAGGCTACTGAATTACTTTTTTTTTCTTTCACTATTGGCTGCCTCTGTCCCTTCTTTGGATATTGAGCTTCAGATCAGATGATGAGATTCGGCATGGTCTTATCCAATCAGGCATTCTTAATGCTTGTGCTCACAGGCATTACTGTGGGGAGGATAGATTGTGTTTTAGTGTCAGCTTGATTTCATCCTGGGGATTAGTCATAATTATTCTACTGCTGGAGGCAGAGACCTCATGGTTGTGTAAAATGACTTTCATATGTGTTATCACTCCTTTTTAAGTGGCCTTTATTTGAAGGAACAGTGTGCAAAAATATTCTTTATACAAGATACCTGCTCAAGCAATCCAGCTACACAAAGTCACTTAATGATGGGTAAATTCAGGCATTTGATTGGCTAATTTTATTTTTTTGATTGAACAAACTGATACTTATAGTCCAACACAGCTTAAAAAAAAATCTGTTTAAAGAATTTCTTTGCACAAACAGATTTCCTTTGATGATAATAAAGAGTGTTATGTGTTTATACTGTTGTGGTCTCAGAGCGCATTTGCAATCTGTAATCTGGCATTTTATGTGCCTTTTGGACTAATAGATTCTTCCTTGCTGAGTTGCCTTCAAGCTCATGCTGGTGCAGGATTTTCATTGTGGATAATGATTCTGTGCTTCAAACAGCATAAAAACATGGCCAAAACAAAAATAACTTGAATCTGACGAGAGTAATAATAAATAAAAATTGTATGAAAATAAACAAATGAAAGTTAGACATTGCTTTTCAGTTGCTTTTAGTTATGTTTTAACAGAACTGTTTTAAAACATAAACTCCTTAAACAAGCCTTGACAAAATTGACGCTACCCTTAAAGCTACAATATGTTATTTTCAGTGACATCTAATGGTCAGACTGGAGCGACATGAACTGCTCCCTCCATCACCTCTCCACCTCCAACAATACGGGGGCCATCAAGGTACAAAATGGCTCCTGTAACGTCCGCATTACAATTCCTGCCAAGTGATGAAGAGGTTCTTTTACATAGCTACTTTTATAAATAAGATCTTATTTGTCTGTGTAGGATGTAGATTTTATATAGGCCTAAGATAGATAATATACCCGGTTTTTGTTCCACATTATCTCTGCTGCAGTTTGACTGTAGCAGAAGAAGCAGCAGAGGAAGCAAAATTTGAAGCTCTCCAAAGGAACCTTTTTGTGTACACCTACATGGTCTGTGTGATATAAATAATCGAAATTCAAAATGGTTTTTACAACTCTAAGAGCTAATCGTAGGTAACTTACTGATGTTAGTAGTTTGAGGAGTAATCTCTGAGTAACGTCAATCCTCATTACTTGTGAAATGTCAGGGACGTTGCTGAATAAGTAATAATGGTGGAAAGTAATAGCATTCTTTGGCTTGTTGCTGCCATCTGTTGTTCACTACCCTCTCAGTTCAACCTTCTATACTCGCTGCAGTCACATTTGAGCGTAATGTTGATCTTTGCAGTCACTAGTGTGTCAGATCTGTGGTGCCATAGCGCAAAGATGTCTTCCTCCATCTACACGGTGTATACTACTCCCTTCAGAGGACAGCACAAACAGGCTCTAACCAGAGTAGAAAAAGAAGTGGGAGGCCGCGTTGCACAACTGAGTAAGAAGATAAGTACATTAGAGTCTCTAGTTTGAGAAACAGATGCCTCACAGGTCCCCAATTGGCATCTTCATTAAATAGTACCCACAGTAGCCTGTTTGTGCTGTCCTCTGAAGGGAGTAGTACACACTGTTGTAGGAAATCTTCAGTTTCTTAGCAATTTCTCGCATGGAATAGCCTTCATTTCTAAGAACAAGAATAGACTGTCGAGTTTCAGATGAAAGTTCTCTTTTTCTGACCATTTTAGCGTTTAATTGACCCCACAAATGTGATGCTCCAGAAACTTAATCTGCTCAAAGGAAGGTCAGTTTTGTAGCTTCTGTAACGAGCTAAACTGTTTTCAGATGTGTGAACATGATTGCACAAGGGTTTTCTAATCATCAATTAGCCTTCTGAGCCAATGAGTAAACACATTGTACCATTAGAACACTGGAGTGATAGTTGCTGGAAATGGGCCTCTATACACCTATGTAGATATTGCGCCAAAAACCGGACATTTGCAGCTAGAATAGTCATTTACCACATTAGCAACGTATAGAGTGTATTTCTTTAAAGTTAAGACTAGTTTAAAGTTATCTTCATTGAAAAGTACAGTGCTTTTCCATCAAAAATAAGGACATTTCAATGTGACCCCAAACTTTTGAACTGTAGTGTAGATCTTTAGCCAACTCTGTGGGGCCATTTGGTGGCAAGGGAAGTTCAATGAGGTATTAACTAAAAAAACACTAGCAATCATCACATACCTTAAATAAACTCAGTTGAAATTTTTGCTCTAAACCTAACCCACCACAAGAAGAGACCTATAAGGACCAGTTGTTGGTCCTCAAAAGTACCCCAAAAATCCCCACTATATAGCATATTACTAGGAAATCATCTCCACAAGGTAACACAGATTTATGTATGTTTCTATCCATATTAAGATTTTACATTGACATTAATTTTAGTTATTGCATTTATTCCTAACCTTAACCATTATCAGAAAATTTCAAACCTTAACCTAAAGTTAATTTACACCATACCTATAAACATATTATCTAACAATAAAAATAGGGACTTAAATTCTTGGTGATGACATCCTTTTTTTTTTTTTACTTTTCAGAGATTTTATTCTATATATGGGTGTGTGTATGTACATGTATGTGTGCCATATTTACACTGGCCACCATTATTTTTTTTGTGTTTGGGGGAGAGGGGGAGAAAAAAAAACGTAATTTATTATTTTGACTAGTTTTTACATTATCTTGTGTAAAGTTTAATAAAAAAAATTACTTTGAAAAAAGAAAATAGGAGTCTGCCACATTAGGACCAGCCTTTGGTACTTACAAGATGTGGGTCATCAAAAGAATAACATACCAAAAACTGTTCTGAATAGGTAACATTAAAAAGTACAAAAACATTGTGTTTCCATGTTTTATTCTGACTTTTCATTGCCTTCCATTCATTTATGTGACCTAACCAAGACCTCTAACCCAGATGATTTTGTAGAGAGAGCCCAGTAATCCAAGCTGAAACAGTATGATGTTATAAAGCTTTATTGACAAGGATGAGGAAGTGACAAACAGCAACAGGCTAGGCCTGAACCAGTAGGAAACAACTGACATGACCTGAAGCTGCCCATAAGGTAACAAATGGCTTGAAGCTGCACAGAGGATAGGTCATAGCCAGAAGCTGCTGCTTTCCATTGAGGCTGAATCAACAGGTCGAGCAACAAACTTCTGGGAACACAGGCAAGCAGAGTGATTAGATTAACGTTCTGGCATCAAGTGGAGAGTGAGGCATATAAGGCAGTAAAACAGGTGGAATGACTTGGAGATAATTACTGGCAGCAGCTGGAGCTGATTATGGTGCTGACTGGTGGCTGTGAAGAAATTGAAAGAAATGCGGCATGGAGCGGGAGTAATTATTCCAAACTAAAAACTAAAACCAAAGCAGAACGTTACCAATATATACCTAATCCTATCCTAAACTCAATTCATCTTAGACCTAACCCCAAACCCAAGAAGAAAATATTTCCTCATGGGGACCAGTTGAATATTCCCAACAAGAGTCCACAAAGAGTAAGATAGTTAAGAAAATATTTTAAATATGCTATCATACATTGCCCCTGTAAGGCAATAAAAACAAGTCCACACACACATACTTGTGACAGATACAAAGTTAGGACCTTGCATACTCTTCCATTGACTTCCATTCATGTTCTACCGTGTTTACAGCCAGACCATTACACTTAGCCTAAACCTAACCATTATTGTTACATATCTCACCCTAAATGACACCTTAGTTCTAAACCTAAGCTAACAAAGTGAGGACCGGTAAAAGGTCCCCCACTTTGGGTAAAATGTGCCAAAAATTTCCCTATTTAGCAGCAAGTAAAAGTAGCACCCACACACTTAACCTCACAGTTTATGTTAAAGCGAGATTTTTTTGTGCAATTGTGTTTTTCTGTTTGCATAATTAGGTCACCTGATTCTTTGACTGTAGGCAGCATGTACCTGCTCTACAAAGCCTTTCCAACTCTACAAGCCAAAAAAATGTAACATAGGCCTCCACAGATTATAGGCTCCCCATTCTTATTCTGCTCTAGGATAGTGCCTTTCAAACTCTGCCCCTGCATACACATCCAGGCTGACTGCCTGGAATCAATTGAGGTGGTCTACTTTCTTTAACTTATCTGTGCTTATTGGCTGGTGTGACCCAAATAAACTGGGCCTAATGGGATTAAAAGTTGACCCTTTAACGTAGAAGGTGATCTTAGATTTACGGAAGAGGATTAGGGCCACTGAAAAAAATAAAAAGAATGTTAACTGATTTTAAACTTTATTTCAGTTTAATATGGGGAAAAAAGTCAGAATTCTGAGAAAAAAGTCAGAATTCTGAGATTAAAGTCAGAATTTTGAGAAAAGTCAGAATTCTGAGATCAAAGTCAAAATTCTGAGAAAAAAGTCAGAATTCTGAAGTTAACTTTAAAATTCTGGGGTAAAAAGTCAGAGTTCTGAGATTAAAATCCTAATTCTGAGAAAAAAGTCAGAATTCTGAGAATAAAATTTAGAATTCTAAGATCAAAGTCAGAATTCTGAGAAAAAAGTCAGAATTCTGAGATTAAAGTCAGAATTCTGAGATCAAAGTCAAAATTCTTTGAACAAAGTCAGAATTCTGAGATTAAAGTCAGAATTTTGAGGAAAAAAGTCAGAATTCTGAGAAAAAGTCAAAATTCTAAGATTAAAGTCAGAATTCTGAGAAAAAGTTTTTTTTTCTGATATTATACTGAAATAAAGTCTAAAAATCTGTTTACTTTTTTCTATTTTCTAGGTGGCCCTTATCCTCTTCCGTATAGATGACTTTTTTTATAGGGTAAAAACTTTATTCAGAATTTTTTGACACTTTTCCCTGATCATCTTAAAAGATAAAAAAAAAAAACATGATGACCTTAGAATTGAATAGGGAGTCGTCATTAATGAAGCAACAGATTTTAATTGGACAAGTACCAAGATTACAAAATGATCCACCAATTCAAACTCAAGATTTTTTTTTTCTTTTTAGAATTTTTTTTTGCGTAAAGTACTTGAGCTCTCTCTCACTCTCCCTTCCCTTGAATCAGCAATGAGCAGGATCACTCCTGACACACGGGAAGAATAAATAACACGCTCACGCGCCCCAGCCGCCTCCCTCTCTGATGATGCTCACTCACAATGATTCATCAACAGAGATCTGGGCTCCGATGAGTTCATTTTCGGAGCCGAGTGTTCTGTCGTGGGCCCTCGGATGCCCCCACCCCCATCCCGCGTCTCCACGGACGTGAAGGCTGCCGTGCCGCAGCAGCAGCAGCAACATCCCCGGTGGAAGCCTCCAAGCTGCGTTTTCCTCACCGCGACAGATCCCCGTGGAATCCGGTAAACAGCTGGACTGTGGAAAACCCACCGGCTCGCAATGACAGAGGAATAAGAAGAAGAGCACTAGGCTGGGGATCCAGCTTGTTTATCAGACTGATAGAAATAAACATCTGGTTTGACGCTGGTATGCTGGAGCTGGATAACTATTGCTGTGTGACCGACACCCATCTGCAGTTGATTACAGCACAATGAAAAAGGTAAGAATGCGGGTGTATGCATGCTTTTCATCGGGACGCTGCAGTTTCCATCTATTAAACAGAGTGACGTCTAGGATGGAGCTGATCAGGATGCATTGTTGCATAGCAGTCAATCTCCTGAGTTAACATTTATGATTTCCTCTCTTTCACCTGTCGAGTGTAGTGTGGCTGCTGGATGTCCATATTTAACTTATGTCATGTCAAAAGCCAAATTTGCCTTTAGTTGGACGGCCCAGTCACTCAATGGCACCTGAAATATTTCATTCATTTTTTCCCCCATCATATAATGACCTGTAGATGTTTAATGACTGTAACTGATCCTGCCACTCATGGAAAAAAAACAAAAATAAAAAATCATCAGAGTAGCAATTTGTGTTTTTATTCAACACAAAATGCAAGTTTCACTTGTGCACTTTTTAATTTTTGTAAGGATTTAATCTTTGGTACTGTCTGGCATTGATACACCCCCCCCCCACACACACACACACACACACACACACAAACACCCAAATAAAAACAAGTTGCCTCACAAATTCAGTTGAATGTCAAACATGAAGTTATATATAATTTGTTATAAGAATAGACTGTCACAGAAAAGAAGTATTGAATGCATAAAGGAAAGGGAGTTGGTTTTAAAAATTTAAAGCTAAGAAAACTGCTAAAATATTGTATAATTTAGATAGCAACCCTGCTTTTTTAAATGGAATTTGAAATGATCCAACTTAGTCCTTTATGGGGTTTTTTCAAAGGGGTTGCACAAGAAGCATCCCATGATTGGTTAAAGTAAAGAGACCTCCTCTGCTGTTTATTGCTACTAAACATACTGATGGCATGAATTTTAAACATACTGCACTCTTCTGATTTTTTCAGTAAATACAGTTAGGGTACTAACCCAGAAGGGGTCGGATCACAAGTCACCTCTAAACTGGACAAAACCAGGATCTCCTCAAAACCAGTAACCACCTATGCAGAGTTTAAACATATCGGTATTCAGCAGTTTTCAATTAAAACAAGGATTAATTAGCTCACTGCACAAGACACCCCAAAGCAGAAAAATAATATTTTATCTTACTAAAAGTTTGCTGCAGGATATCTGGACAAGCTACTAACCGCTGTGGGAACATAGTCTGGTTAGAAAAGAGGAATACTGAACTTTTTGCGCACATCATGTTTGGAGGATGAATAATACTTACAAAATACCCCCAAATGCTGCAAACTGGGATATTTGCTAGTAAGATCATCAAGGAGGGTTTTCTTTCAGCATATTAGACAGGAGGAATGTGTTCAGCTGAAGGAAAGATGAGCTTAATAAAGAACTAGCATATTCCTAATGAAAACCTGATGATAAAAAAGTATCTCATACATACAGTCAAATAAATATTCAATTGGTTTGAAATTAAAAGAAAGTAAAGGTACTAAAGTGGTTGAGTCAATTCCCAGACTTCAACTATTTAATAATTGTTATAAAAGAAGATTACACAAAAGAACCACAGAAGCTTTAAGACTTGAAAACTATTCGAAAAAAATCCCACCCGTGGCAAACATGCAACAAGTTTTTCAATACAAAACAATGCTGCACTATTAAGCATTAAATAGATTTCAGTAAGCCTGTGCAATACTGTTTTTTCCTTATACTTTTCAATCCATAACTTGTGTACTAATTGATTTTGATATCTCTGTTGGGAATTGCCCTCCGTGCCAAAATCATGTGTTATCGTCTTGTTAATAATCCATTAAGAAATGTATTTTCTTTAGAAAGGATGTGTATGTACATATTTTTATCCATATTTTCCTTTGTGAGATTTTTTTCAAACTCAGTACTAGCCAACATCTTTTTTTTTTTTTGATAACATGGTCCCATTATGGTTTGGATAGCTGTTGCAAAGCATTCTGGGATATATCTGCTCGTCTTGTGACCATCAATGCGTGCTACTTTTCAAGGTGCATTATGGGAAACTTTCCACCACCTTTTCAACCACTAGACATTCGGGCACTCATATAAAATGCCATAACACCTATAAACTGCACTATAAAGCGGTTAAGACCTACATTTGACAGAACCTTAATTTAAATAAAAATAGTTTATTAACAAATCAAAGAAAACATATTACAAATTAGGGATGAAACAATTAATTGGATTAATCATGATTAATCGATTATTTAAAAAATCGAAAACGAATTTAGTAATCGATTCATCCTTAACTGGAGTAGAGTACGGTGGCCCTGAAGTGCAAACTGCAACTACAAATCTAAAAGCGCAACTACATCAAGGAAATTGCAACTACATAAAGCAAAGCACAACTACATTAAGAAAAACAAAAATACATAAAGCAAAGCGCAACTACATTAAGGAAAACAAAACTACATAAAGCAAAGCGCAACTACATTAAGGAAAACACAATTACATTAACCTACCGGAAAAGGTGGGAAACATGAGAGATCGCTGATTGGACGACGGCGCCGTTTGACCCTTGAACCGGAAGTCATTCTGCCTGCTGCGGCTTTTGAAAACATGGATATTGTCGGGGCCCCAAACATAGCTGCCGTTATCCAGGAATATTTTGAATCAGGACATACATACGAGGTGATACTGGATATGCTCAAGACTAATCACGAAATTTCTGTTAGTTTGCGTACACTGAAGACACACTTAAAAGAAGCTGGACTGTTCAGACGACGCAACTTCCGGTTCAAGGGTCAAACGGCGCCGTCGTTCAATCAGCGATGTCTCATGTTTCCCACTGGTACCCACCTTTTCCGGTAGGTTGATGTAATTGTGTTTTCCTTAATGTAGTTGCGCTTTGCTTTATGTAGTTTTGTTTTTCTTTATGTAGTTGCGCTTTGCTTTATGTAGTTGCGATTTCCTTAATGTAGTTGCGCTTTTAGATTTGTAGTTGCAGTTTGCACTTCAGGGCCACCGTAGTAGAGACTTCAAACATGCCTTTAACTGAAAGAGTGACCCCTGTAGAGCAGTTATTATACCAAACTTTAAAAATGATATATAAACATTTTGCAATGCTCTATCCAGAACTCCTCAAGTGGAAACATATTAGTTTCACCTGGATTGATTTAATAAAAAGCCTTTAAGGAGCCTTTGGCTATACGATTATTCATCGAAAAAATAATCAACAGATTAATCAATTTAAAAAATAATTTTTAGAGGCAGCTCTATTAGCAATAGATATCTTTTGGAAATAGTTCAAATGCATATGCCTTTCATGACCTCAAGACATGCCTGCTGAATGCACAAGTGAATTTGCCCGCTTATGCATATACTGGACTATACTAATACATAAAAAAAAGCAAATTGGTGTTATGACTTGGCATCAGTTTGAATAGCAGTATCTTAACACTTCCAGCACTGTTGAAAATGTCATAAAGGAGTGATTTTGTTGTTTTTGTTTCCTGTGTTAGATCAGTCAATTTCGAGAAGCCTTAAACATGGCTATCGATGGAGGGGGAGTATTGGCTATTTCACTGTCAAAAAGAGCAGAAATGTCACAATGCATTGGCCTAATAGGCATTAGAATGTACATGGACAACAGTTGACCCTTTTACTTTTTTGTCTGTTCCCTTCTTTCTCTGTTTAACAAGCTTCCTGTTTTTTTAGAGCCCACCGCTCCAAATGTAAGACCAATACAGTGTGTAAGATTAGATGAATTATCATACAGCAGCTAAATACACCTTTCCTGCTACTTGTTATTCATACTAAATTGAATTATGCAGTTCTACAACCAAAATCAATGTGGATTACCAAATATTCTGTGCGGTGCTTCTTTCTTGTTCTTCATTAGCAAAATATCCTACCCTAACTCTAAAACTACCTTATGATACAAGGGCTCAACTAGAAATATAAGGTTCTCTTTTGTCTTCAATAAATCCACCAGCAAGCCAAGGTTTGAAAGTTGAGAAGTATTCTGCTGACCTGTAATCTGACAACGTGTGTAGTAAGGTCCCAGAGTGATATGAGGCGGCCAGCCATGCGCCCCTCTGAAACTAAGGAACAGGAGTGAGAGATTCGAGGATGACAGCGGTAGATCAGAGCGGTCCATCGAGCACAGAGAGTGCCATTATAGGGAAGAGGCGTTGGCTTACCAAAGTTAGCTCTTAAGGCTACCACAGTAATCTAAAAAGGACAGTGGTACAGTGGGGCAAAAAAGTATTTAGTCAGCCACCAATAGTGCAAGTTCACCCACTTAAAAAGATGAGAGAGGCCGGTAATTTTTATCATAGATATACCTCAACTATGAGAGACAAAATGAGATAAAAAAATCCAGAAAATCATATTGTCTGATTTTTAAAGAATTTATTTGCAAAATATGGTGGAAAATAAGTATTTGGTCAGTTACAAACAAGCAAGATTTCTGGCTCTCACAGACCTGTAACTTCTTCTGTAAGAGGCTCCTCTGTCCTCCACTCGTTACCTTCATTAATGGCACCTGTTTGAACCTGTTATCAGTATAAAAGACACCTGTCCACAACCTCAAACAGTCACACTTTAAACTCCACCATGGCCAAAACTAGAGAGCTGTCAAAGGACACCCGAAACAAAATTATAGACCTGCACCAGGCTGGGAAGTCTGAATCTGCAATAGTTAAACAGCTTGGTGTGAAGAAATCAACTGTGGGATCAATTATTAGAAAATGGAAAACATAGAAGACCACTGATAATCTTCCTCGATCTCGGTCAAAATGATCACAAGAACGGTGAGTAAAAATCCCAGAACCACACGGGGGGACCTAGTGAATGACCTGCAGAGAGCTGGGACCAAAGTAACAAAGGCTACCATCAGTAACACACTACGCAGCCAGGGACTCAAATCCTGCAGTGCCAGACGTGTCCCCCTGCTTAAGCCAGTACATGTCAAGGCCCGTCTCAAGTTTGCTAGAGAGCATTTGGATGATCCAGACGATGACTGGGAGAATATCATATGGTCAGATGAAACCAAAATAAAACTTTTTGGTAAAAACTCTACTCGTCGTGTTTGGAGGAGAGAGAATGCTGAGTTGCATCCAAATAACACCATACCTACAGTGAAGCACGGGGGTGGAAACATCATGCTTTGGGACTGTTTTTCTGCTAAGGGACCAGGACGACTGATCCGTGTGAAGGAAAGAATGAATGGCGCCATGTATCGTCAAATTTTGAGTGAAAACTTCCTTCCATCAGCAAGGGCATTGAAGATGAAACGTGGCTGGGTCTTTCAGCATGACAATGATCCCAAACACACCGAACGGGTAACGAAGGAGTGGCTTCGTAAGAAGCATTTCAAGGTCCTGGAGTGGCCTAGCCAGTCTCCAGATCTCAACCCGATAGAAAATCTTTGGAGGGAGTTGAAAGTCCGTGTTGCCCAGCGACAACCCCAGAACATCACTGCTCTAGAGGAGATCTGCATGGAGGAATGGGCCAAAATACCAGCAACAGTGTGTGAAAACCTTGTGAAGACTTACAGAAAACGTTTGATCTCTGTCATTGCCAACAAAGGGTATATAACAAAGTATTGAGATGAACTTTTGTTATTGACCAAATACTTATTTTCCAACATATTTCCACCATATTTTGCAAATAAATTCTTTAAAAATCAGACAATGTGATTTTCTGGATTTTTTTTTCTCATTTTGTCTCTCATAGTTGAGGTATATCTATGATGAAAATTACCGGCCTCTCTCATCTTTTTAAGTGGGAGAACTTGCACTATTGGTGGCTGACTAAATACTTTTTTGCCCCACTGTACATTGGAGAGCTCCGCGAGCGAAAAGCACCAGAGCAAGGAGATATTTAATAGTCCTAGGGCTAAATTAAAATGACTTTTTAAAAAGGCACCTACAATCCACCTAAACACATTCTCTACATCAAGAGCACCACCAACACCAAAGGATTCTGCAACAATAGGAATAATAGCTTGAAGAGATGTGAGACTGAGCTTAGGCGTTGTCAGCATTGCCTAGTAGCAAGGTTGGTCTCATTTCTTTCCTCGTTTGTGGGTAAATATATTTTGTATATGCATACATATATGGATATAATAACAATTAACTTAATGTGATAACCCTGGCTAACCCAGAAGAGGAGCTTGGATGTTAACAGGCCTTCACAGTTGTTTCTCATGCCTATCGCTGCATTTTAAACTTTGTGCACTCATGCAGCTGTAAAGTCCTGGTTTATATGTCATTAAAAATTTAGATTATTATTTTAACAGTTTTTTTTTTTAATCTAAACTTTTAGTGGTAATCACAGTTGCTGTTCAAACTGTAACTACAATTTTGTCTGCAAACCAGTTATAGTATTAGCCCTAACTTTAACACTAAACACCTTCAGAATCGGCTAAGTGGCTCTCTGGAAATGTCAGCGTCTCGGTTTTGCTAATGATATTATTGATGGAGAGAACTCATCTGGCTGAGTCTCATTTATGTTTCGATAATTCTCACAGAAGTTACTCAGGTTGCGAGACAGAAATTTGAGTGTGCTCTTTTATGAATCACACCATGCTCACTGCCAGGGAAAGTGGTTTATATACACTATTTCACTACATTTACCATAGCAACAAGGCACCAGTGTAACTCCAGTTCACGCAAGAGGATGAGCTCGCTTACGCTTCCTCGCTATCACTGGTGAAATGTCTCAGTGCTCCATCTGTTCATCCATTGTCTCATCATCACCCTTTTGAATTTGTGAGGCAGAAAACTCAGATGAAGAGCATGATTTCATTTCTGGAGAGAGTGGCTCCTCCAATCCTATATCTTCTCCACCATGAGTGATTTTATGACCTGGGTAATGCTATTCTGAGTCTATCTCATACGGGAGCTGATGAAGGTGGCTGTAGGTCATGAATGTCTTCCAGCATTAATACCTCTCAGTGCTGCTGAGTCAGTGACCTTTCTTGGCTTTAGGTCACTGTGTTCAACAAGCTTTTTTCCTCTCTTCCTGATCCCCTTTTCTTCTCTGCTTCTGCCTACCATTTTTTTTGTATTTCACGGCAAAAAGAAGCAAATACAATAAATGTAAAAAGCGAATAAATCAATAACATGTTGCAAAGATCACAAAGATTTCAATGCTTATGTGGCACCTTCCTTTTTACTTTAAGCTTCTGCCAAACTGTTGTCCTGTAAGCAGAGCTCAAAATAGCAGCAAAAGTTCAGTAAGCCCCCCTGACAAGTGTCTTGTTATCTCCCTGTATGTGTCGTTTTACAAAAAAGCCCCAGCCTGGGCTCCATCGCAGAATGGATCCTCTGACACATATTTGCATGTTAAGCTGAGCGCTCCACAGGGACAATTAATCAGCACGCAGCCATTAATGAGTCTAAGTCTCTTGGTGATTAATTATGTCTCGTGTGTCCAAAGAAACCCGGGAACAGCTGTTTGTTTATGTCACTGTTTTCATCTTTTTAGGGATCCGTTAGGAAATAAAACAAAACAGCAAATTTTTTTTACTGGATATTTTGAATCCAAATTGAGTTTGCATAAACTGATTTATTTAAAACTCATAGATTAGGATAGAGGCTTTATGACCAAATATTAGCTGCGTGAAGGAAAAAGATCCAGATGAGCTTGGAGAAGCCTACAGATATTCTATATAGTATGATAACATTTAAGGCTTTTGGATGTTTTATTATATTACAAAAAAAAACTTACAAAAAAGACTTTTCTCAACCTCTGCTCTTATTTCTTGGGCAGTTTATTGGCATCTGTGGGTGTTACATAAAAATATTCTTTGGACAGAACCACAGCTGACAGGGTTTAATGGTAATATCCACTGGCCTTGACTCATATGTTTGCTTTAATTATTTCTCTGAAGAAAAAGAAATAAGAATAAGGTGCTAAAATAAGTTGCATTTCAGAAAATCAGTTTTTCCTGCAATGGATGTTGACCACTTTACATAAATATTATAGAGGCCAACAGGATACCAGAGAAATGGGTTCCCCTGATGTGGTTTTTGGAGAGTTAATGTGAAGTAGGGCTGCACAGTTTTGCCATAAATTTAAATTGGAATTATTTTCTACAATAATTGCAATTATAGCCTTTATGACTTACTTTGTACTGTAGAATATTAATTTCAATTCAGGTTATTTATATAGCGCCAATTCACAAGGTACAGTATATCATCCCAAGGCACTTTACAATTCAACAAGATCATACAGTAAATTGATTCAAACTTTTCTATCAATGAAAAACCAGTCGATTGCATCGACTCATTGACTCGAGGGCAAATGTGCTTATAGTGACAGTGGGGAGGAAAACTCCTCTTTAACAGGAAGAAACCTCCAGTAGAACCAGGTTCAGCGTGAGTGGCCATCTGCCAATGCTGACTGGGGTTCAAGGAGACACAAGCAGACAGGGCTGCTGGAAATAATTTTGAATAGGGGGTGCTGTGATTTTTTTTTTGTTGTTGTTTTTTTTTTTGACAAAAGACCTATGAGTCTGTAAGCCTATTTAAAATACAATAAAAATTAAATAAGTAAATGGATTGTGATTTCCTACTTTATTGTCATATACACTTCAGTGCACGCAACCAGGGTCTGTAACACACAGACATCATTAGTTCTCAGGTGAAAGTATTCGCTATTAATTCAACTTCACAATAACACTATAACGACATAGATTTGGTAATCTGGGATGAGTCTGAGTCACCGTGTTTATGTCACACGTAACACTATTAGCTCCAAAATCTTTTTATGCAAACCACAAGGAAATAATTATATTATACAATTTAAACATTGTTGATCAGTTCTCCACATCCATTACACAACAAACCCATGATCAAAATAACACTCTAAAATACTGTGGTTACGTTAAACTGCACGAATAGATTTGAAAGTGTGCGGCGGCACCGTGCTCTTACTTTGAGCTTCAGGCACGGTTCCCTGCCTGATTTCTGGTGTCCAAATGTTCAGGTGCGCTCTGGGGTTGTGGAGATAAAGTCTCTCATTAGCAGATGATTCTGAAATGCGTTTTTGTGCCATGTTTCCTCTTTACTCGGCTACCGCTATCTTGCCTGACATTGCCATGACTACGCAACCTACTTGAACTTGTGTAGATTAGGCCTTAAAATTATAAAAATAAAATCTAAATACACACAATAGTTAAATAAAAAAGTGAAACTAATTTCCCCAAATATTCATAAGAAATGTATAAAATCTTTTTTTTTATTTCCCTCCTGCCTCAAGGGGTTGCTGCAGCACGGCTAACACCCCTCTCCAGGATGACGTCACAACCAATTAGAACAGGCTTAATTAAGTAATACTGTATCACTATAACAAAATGGCTAAAACAACCGAACCATGTCAAATTAACAAATGAGTTACAGGCATTTTTTACAGAAGCAGTGTTTCTATAAGCAGGAAAATATCAGAGATTTTACATAGCGGACGATAAAATCTAATATTACTTTTTTGACTGGTATTGGACCGCTATTTATATCGGACCGGGACGTCCCTAATTCAAACACATGAATATATGTATTTAATACAAACCATGCCACTGCACCCTCGGTTGTTTGGGTAAAGGTGTTGGTCTGAAGGTAAACCTCCACTCTTGTCTTTGAAGAAATACATGAAGAAATGCATCACCATAGCATGGTGCTTCCATCAGTCTTCATGTCAGGTTAAAAAGTTTCTGCAAGACTGTGTATTACATCTTGGTCTTATCTGACCAGAGCAACTTTTTCCACAAACTCCCATTCTACAAAAGGAGTTGTTAGAACTTTATTTCCGCTAGGGATTTCATCTCATCTCACTTCCATTAAGGCCAGATTGTTTTGCAGCAATAGCTTGCAATGATTTACTTTGTACGTTTTTTTCCCCTTACTTCACAGTAATGCACTATCATATACAGTCCAATAAAATAGACTGAAGTTGCTGGTTCAAAGCTTTTGTCAAAATGAAAAATGTTGGATTTTACTCAGTGACTATTTAGATATTAATCAAAGGCTCCAAACATTGCAAAGTAGATTGACAAAGGCTTGTTTAACTTATTGGATTCATCTTTTACTGCAGTCATAATCATTATGCTGAGAAATTGGATTTTGCTCGAGGGTCAGGGAGCAGATCTGAGCTCCATAAAGCTTAACATCACTGACTGGCTGCCTTCTGCCTCATGTCATCAATTACATTCACTCAAACTATGACTTGACCCTGGGGGTGTGGTGTGCTGCATCTCAGCCCTGAGCACCATATGGACCCAGCATTACATGTTATCACCCCTGATGCCATAATTTGCATGGATCACAGCAGAGGATTACCAGCACATTGCTCTGTTTAATTAAGGGACATCTTTACTGTCAAGATCTAAGAGTCAATTGGAAGAGAAATCTACATGTACTGTACAACCTAACCTAAAGAACAAGAATTGCTTTTTTTACTTGATAGATTATCTTTCAATTACATTCATTTTCAAAGTAATCTGAGTAATCTTATAGTAAGAAGCAAAATATTTAACCATATTTCATTTTCTCTTCCCAGGATTCCATTCAATACTGTAACTAAATAACTAAATACTGACCAAAATAATAATAATAATAATAAAAAAAACAATGAGAAAAAAAAACAACTTTATACAGCCTAATTATATTTTCAATATCAAATAACTGCCTAAGGACAGTTTGTTCTTTCTTATTCCTTGGGACTTTGGTATTTATGTTAGAAATGTCCTGAGTAGCATTTTTTTTTCCTTTTTCAAAAAAGGAAAGGTGCTTTCTGTTGCAATCTCATAATGCAGAGTTTTTTTTTTTCAGAACAGACTATATGCTTCTCCCAAATCGTTTATTCAGCCAAGAATGCTTCTAAAATGTCTTGAGTTGGATTTGTTTCTATTGAAATATCATATGAAGCAGCATCGTGGAACAGTCGTTAACACTGTTGCATTGCAGAAAGGTTGAAGGGTATCTGGACTGTGGTCTGTCTGCATGTAGTTTTGCATCTTTTCGTACTCTTGCTTTGTCCATTAATCCAAAGTTATTCATCTTTGGCTCATTTTTGTCTAATTTTCCTACATGGTTGTGTGTCCTGTGTGCAGGGGCACAGTATGGGGGGGTTTGGAAGATTCTGAGGGGCCCCCAAAAAAGAAGAAAATATCTGTCTCGCTATATTTTTCAAATATATAAAGAAAATCAATCAGTGAAATACATTATATTTGTGTGTTCTCCCTCATTTTTTAGCAGTAAACAGCAAAAAAACATGAATATATTAAATATATATGAATACATTTTTATACAATTAAAATATTATATTATAACATAAATATATTATATTATATTGTATTGTATTATATTATATCATTAAAAGCCTATCTATAGAAGACTATATAAAGTATTTTAGTATTTTAATGGTATATATATAGATTTTTATATCTATAAATCTTGATAATTTTTAGCAGCCACACCAAAAATACATGTTTTGTAATTACATATATAGATGAATGAAAAATAAGCTCTCAGGGCCAGCATAAAAATACTCTGTCCCTTAATAAAGTTATAGTGAAACCTAATAGGAATATATTTTCACACCTATTTTCTATTCATATGTAGATAGATACAGCTGTGATTTTTGTTTTAAAAAAGCTGTTATTATTTTGATAGGATGTAAATGTAAAGTTTAAATTTAACATACATCAAAATTTGTTATGTTATGATAATTTTTCTTTGTAGAAATTTTACAATGAAAATGAGATGAAAAGTGTGATAATATCAATGTCTTTCATGGGCTGGGCCTCTACCAAACCCTGGTGGTAGAAAATGATGGAGCAAAGTGACTAAAACAAACAAGAGAAAGACATATTGGGCTTTTTGAAGGGAATATTATGATCAACGATCTATTAATTTGTGGGCTGCTGGTTTTTGCAGCTCTAGATCTTTAAAATTTCTTCGCAAAAATATCAGTAATTCACCAATAAGGATAAGATGACATCTTTTCTTTTTTACAGAATTAACATAAAACTCCTTTTTTACCTTAACCTAAGCCTGTTTCTCATCTCTATGGTTTTAGACCTAAAGAGAGTTTTCAGTCCTCTACTGTTTTGTTTAACTTCCAGATAAAGTAGTCAGTGCGGATACTTTGTTTATTTCCAGGCGAATGCTGTTTACTTCTGGATTCCTCATGCTTAAACTGGCCATCTGGTCCCTATGTGGGAATTGTGACTCTCACCACAACTTACTATGCAAAGAAATAGTTGTGAAAAAAATTATTGTATTTTCTTCATGAGAAGATCAAGTAATGTCAAGGCAACTAAAAACAATTATCTATGTTTTTTAAGTGAATCTAAAAACAGTTTTTAATCCTGACAGCTTCCAGAGATAGCATCAACTTATCTAGTTATTTAACATCTCTAATTCTTCTTGTCTGAGAATGAGGACACAGATCTTTAATTTAAAATTGTGAGTCTTTTGAAATAGCAGTAACCGAACAGTCGGCATCCAAGCAGCATTAAATTATTTACCAAAAAACACTCTGGTTGTGCTGTACATGCGTGCTGAACACACTGTTCATTGTCATGTCCTAAACATGCAGAGACAGCATGAGGATTGCAAGATGACAGAAAAGCCCTCCAGGTAGCATTTATCATCCACATTAACATGTAAATGTGAACATGAACCACTCCACTCCAAAAAGTATATTTCATGAAGTGTTTAAAAAAAGAAAAACTGCCTTTTTGCAAACTGCAGATTAAAATTAGCTCAAATTGGAGACTGGGAAATTACATCAGCTTTTGCTTCAACTTAATCCTGCCTGTGCACACAGAATCCTGCACATTACGTCACTGACGTTGCTTAAAAATAAATGTAGACACCTCCACCAGTGCAATAACCTTGGTTATAAATGGTATGATAAATGCCAAGTAAGTATATTAATGTATACAGGTATAATCAGTTATTCAAAATATTTTAAAAAATCAACACATTTTGCTCTTTTTCAATCTCCTCTGAGAATAAATTATCGTTATGGTTCTCCCCTTTTGGGACTTCTCGGGAGTTTTTAGTTATCAGTTATTCTGTTTTGTTGATCTTTGGTTTATTTTCCATTATATTCAAGCAGTCTTTAGTTACTCTGTTGCCCCCTTGTGCTTGTTTCCTTTCCCCTTGGCTTCCTTCTCGTTAGTTCCACTCACACCTGCTCCATATTGAGGTCATTAGCCCATCCTTTGTTCTGTTCCCCTTATATACACCACCTCTGCAGTCATGCCTGACTTTGAATTCATGGGCTGCGTCTTCCAAGGTCTACCTGGAGTGGGTCCTTCAAAGTCAGGGAAAATAAAGAGAACTGGAAGAGTTTGGCTGTGAATTCAAACAGGTCTAGCCTTCTCCGCCTTCATGCTTTCACCGACAGTACGCTGTATCGCCAAGCAGCTGTGACAGTTGACACACAAACAGGAATGAATGAATATCAAATTTTTCAAAACTGTTTCTTTTTAATTTTTTTCTTTTTTCTTATTGTAAAGTGAACAAGACTATATTCATGAGAATACAAAGTGACAACCACCAGGAGCTTGAACAAATAAAATCAAACATGATAATAGAAACCTCAGTCAGTTAAATAACAATAACCAAAGCTTGATAGGATACACCGGACCCGTCCTTCAAATCGGGCAAAAAGAAGGACGCATTTGTTGGCTGCAAAACGAGAAGTCGTGGAATCCGACCAGACCTCAGCGCCATGCCATGACGTAATCGGCCTACGAATCTGTCATTCGGAGGACGCATCCCATGAAATCAAACGCACCCACTCAGTGCTGGTTCCTTGTTGAATCTTAGTTGCTTTCCTTGTCTCTGGCTCCCCGTGAGAGTTTTCCCTGATGTTTGCTGGTTTTATTGCTTCTCAGTGTTTTTGTGTTTTGGGAAGTAACCTCAGTTTTTCATGAAACCTACAAGAACTCATCTCTGCATTTGGGTCCCCAAGCAACGCTCCCCCTCGTTGACAATTATAGCTTTGCGGTCGGTTTCCATTATTCCGTCTTTCAAAAGCATTACCTGCATACAATGTTTTTAACACAAGAGCAATACTAAAACTATCTCTTCCAATTTTCTTATTATTAACGTTAGGATAACAGATAATGGTGCTGTAGTGAGCTTGTTGCTGTTAGAGAAGGATTTATTATTATTAAATAAAGATTAAAGCATTACAGCTCATAATTTGAACTGCCTTTAACATTAAAGGTTAGCAGTGAACAGAAGTAGCATTAAAACATCAAGATAAAATAGTTAGCACTAAAATTACTCTTTGTTTTCACTAAAGAACGTTGATCCTGACCATTACTTGAGGGGGAGTGGCGGCCTAGTCGTTAGGACATTGCGCTTGGAATCCAGAGGTTCTGAGTTCGAGCCCCAACCTGGGTCCCTGCACCAAAGACCCTTAACCCAACACTGCTCGCCGGGCGCCGCACAATGGCTGCTCAATGCTCCCCAAGGGGATGGTTTAAATGCAGAGAGTTCATTTTGTTGCTTTGTACTTGTGGCAGTGTAATGACATTAAAAACTGGTAGAAAAAAACGTACAGAAAACCATTTTAACCTACCGAATGACTCTAAAGCGTAAAGACTGACTTGCTCCCTGTCACTCTATGCAGCCTGGTAAATAGCTTCTGTTCATATGTGAATCCCTTGACTTTTTTGAAACTCCCTATTGATAATAAAAAACATTTAACACTTCCCTGAATAGCCTTTTTCACAGAAGCGTTGGTGTTGTCACCACAGTAACCAGGTCAGTGAAATAGAAGCTTGCTGCTTTCTGTGGGGTTGTCATGTAATTTTAACACATTAGAGACTGTCATAGGCTTGAGATCTTATCTGTTTTATACATCTCTAGTAAGCTAGATTGCAGCCTAGATCAATACCTCAGGTCATTTTCTTGGGAGACAGTGAGATATCTAATTAAACTTTTGTTTTTTTTTCATTACCATGGTAAATGGCCTGTATTATGTAGCATTTTGGTGAAGTCAGAGGAATGACCAAAGCGCTTTACACTACATTCAGTCATTCATCCATTCACGCAATCCCACACACTGATGGTCGGGCTCACTGACAGAAGTGAGTCTGCTGTACACTGGCGCCACCACTCACTCTGACCACCATCCGTAGGCAGTGCAGATGATTGTCTTGCCCTAGGACACAACACTGAAAGCCAGAGCCGGGGAGGTTGAACTAGCACCCCTATGTTGCAGGGTGAACTCCTTCATCTGACCCCATATTATTTTAATAATCAAATAAAATCTTATTTTCACCATCCAAATCTATATTTGCATGTGTTTACCTTTAACACTTAGAGATCCATTCAAAAGATTATGCAGCGCTTATCAAAAATACACAAAAACGTAACATTTCAGATGAAAAGGTTGAGAACACGCAGCATTGCATTTCTAGTGCAGAAAGAGGAGTAGCCCTTTTTCAATTTTCGTAGATTTTTTTTACTTTTTGTGACACTAAAACGGTTCATTTGGTGACCATCAAAACTAACTTTAATAAAAAGAAAGATAATCTGGGTGAACACAGATCTTTTAAAACATGTAAACTTTCAAAATAACCTTAAGTATTGTTATTTTGATATAGGACAAAACATGCTTACTATGCTCGGCCTGCTATTAAAGGTATTGTGGAAGAAAGACCCGCCTCTCCACTGTTCTCATACCTCATACAAGCTAACTGTGCCCAAATGTTCACTCTAAACTCTAATCTCTAAATCCCTCAATCACTATATAGATCGGGGGCCATATAGTGGACTTTATAGTGAACTCAATTAACTGACCGTTCGGATAGATGATCAATCCTTTTTGCTCCGTAGGTCACGTAACTCCACCTCCACCGCACAAGGCCTGTGCCATCTTTGTTTTTAATTACTGCTGTCTGGTAGCAACCGCCTATGGCGACATCGGGCCGCTGTGAAAACAAATCCTACAATGCTTTGCGAGGAGAGCCCCCCGTGCAAAGCATTCTGGGATATATCTGCCTCTTCTGAAGCCTTTCTTTTCCTCTCATACAATTCATAGACACTTTTCCTCTAACGACCCTTCGCCATTTTCAAATAACCGCGGTGAGAAAGGTGAGCTTCAATGACTGGTTGAAACAGTAGCTCACCACAGATTTACGCCTGAAGGTGCACAGGCACAGAAAAAGATAGCTAACTGGGTGAGCGCATAGGATGGCCTTACGTAAACACATCACCAGAATGATTGACAATTAGGAGGGCCACTATTTAGATAATCCGCCTGGAAATAAAAAGATCATCCTCTATACCTTTAGCTTCTAAATTTATGATGATCTAACAATTTTAGGTTGATCTGCTTGCTTGATGTTGTGAAATGGGTCTCTTATGATGTACTAGCATAATTCTAGATGGCTTTGCCTCATCTAGCTGCTTGGCTAATGTTAATGAGCTCAGCTCAGTCGTGGTGATCTCTGGTTGGTCACCAGGTAAACAATTGAGGCAACAAAAGCCTGGCAGGCCCCCCAGGTTTATAATATAGAGGAATAAGGCTGAAAAAGCCCGGTCTCTGTTCTGTCCCGTCTGGTTATTGTAATGATGAAGAATAGAACTTTTGTGATTGAGCAAACTGTTCACTTGAAAAAAATTGGGGTTTATTGGAATTTTTTTTTTTTTTTTTTACAATTTTTCAGAGTAGAGCAGCACATTAGCAAAAATGTGCACAAGAAACTACTTTTCGTCCATTCTTATCTGTGTAAGTAAGCAGCCTACTGCTTACTTCAAACCACTGAGGTTATATGTGCCCAAATGCTATATGCAATTTTGGTCCATAAATGACGTTTTATTATGTCATAGGCTACACATTTTCTCTTACAGTAACTACTTTTTATGGAGTGACACAGGAAAGTGCGTTCCACGTCACACGTCTCCCACAGTGTGAAGGGCTGGTTATACTCCCCCAGCAGTGTGTCGCAGTCAGCTTGTCGCAGGTATGACGCAGATATATTCGCGTGGTCTGCACTGTTATTCCACGCAACAACACAAGAGGGACAATCATGAACAAGCTGTGGGTCTAGATACAGCCGGGGCGGTGAGGTAGTGGAAAAACGAAAGTTTGTGCGACGACGGAGGGACATGAGGGCGAAAAAGAGCAGGGTTCCAGGTGGAAAAAGGGTCGTACCTCACTCTTCTGGCTGGTTGTGTTGTGATTTGTTGTCTCCAATGGCGGTCATACAAACAAAACAAGCCAACAAGGTAACAAACAGGAAATACGCATAGTGTTGAACGGATATAGATTTAACCAATCAGATGCCTCCTGTCTGCGGTCACCTATAATCTTGGAGAGGTGCACTAGAGTGTCTGCGGAAGGGGCGGGGGCATATCTGCGTTAACTGCAACACCCACTGGTTTCTGAGCATAAACCAGCCTTAAGCTGATATCTCTAAATGAAGTGGCTCTCTTACAGTACCTTACACATGACAACAAAAGGCAAAGGATCAATTCCCACCATAGGCTTGGCCCATCAGTTTAAATCAGATCTCATTGGCTTCCACCGCATGTCAATAATTTTTTGAAAACCGCCAACATATCGAGCTGTTATGATAGTAAGTAGTGTTATTTGACTGGTATGATAGTTCCACATTTTCAAAGCAGTGTACCTACAAGCAGCACACAGGATCTATATGGTCAAAGTGACACAGTGTTTGCAAAAGGCTCTAAACCTGCCAACCGACATGTGATATGAATGGAATTTTGCCTTCATACAACACAACTTGCAAACAAGTTGTGTATGAGTTCTTCCAATCAGTCGTTACAGAGGGGTCAATAAAATACAGCTCTCAGTGAGACTGGGTGCTTTCACTGAGGGAAAAATATTCTTGCATATCTCATTCAATGTAACATCACTACTTCTTGGGCAGTACAAGTCATTGCATTAGCAAAGACATGTGTTCAGTGCGATGGCTGTCATAAACCGTCTACCTCCCAGCGCTGGAGAATTTCTCTATGGGATTTTCACAGGAACTGTAACATTGACCGTGTTCATTCATAGTCCCCTTATTTTGCAGAGGCTGAAACGGTCTTCATCAACTAAATAAAGACATAAAGTTCCCCTCAATGGAGGTTAGGCTCTCGTTGTTTTTCCTAAATCTGCAATCACTGTTGCCCTGTAGTTTGCCATAGCCTAATTCAGAATGGCTACCTCCTGCACAGCACTAAGGTTTGTTTTCCGTTGCTGTAGGAGAATAGCAGCTCTTGGATTCAATAAAGAATATGTGTAATATGAAACAGAAAACAATCAAATAAAAACAATTACTGTAAACATTTTAATTGCATGGTTTTACTTGTCTTGTCACAGTTTTTTTCCACACAGAAGTAATGGTATTATACAGTCCAGTTGTCTTTTTTTTATTTTATTTTTTTCTGGATTTGGATAGCTTTTGTTAGTTTTAAATTAGATATATTTTTTTGTAAAATACTTGAAAAACATTAGTTTTCATCTTCATGCAAACATATCAGGTTCTAAAATATTTAATTTGTTTTATTCCAATCTGCAGCAGATAAGTATACAACGTTTTGAGATATCTAGTGATTTTAATCAATTATTATTATTCAATTCTTTAATGATATCTAACATAGAATACTTCATAACTGAACTTCTAATTGCATTTAAATTTCTAATAACAGGAAAGTGATCTGAATTCATCGGTAGTTTAGGCTATAAAAAGTAACTATAAAATATTACTTTCATTGTGCACTAAGTGAGTTACTGACTCATTCACATTATTTTGAGAAATAAATAGTAACTAAAGTTACATTTTTTTAAGTAATGCTCCCAACATTGCTGAACCGCAATATTACCTGTTCTCCAGTTGGAAAATTCTACAATAGAATGCAATAATGATTGTGTTCAGATTGTATTCTGTTCCGTGGCTGTAAGTGATTGATAACTCGATTATTTGCCATTTCACAAATGTATTCTGAAACTTGAGTCTTTCCAACTATTGCTCCAATTTCACTACCCCTCTGAAACCGACCGGTGCCGAGTTCAGACAGAGCTTGGATCAGTTAAACGTGCTACGCTTGGTTTCTTATGACCATTTACATAGCATGCTAGCACGGTTCCTCACCTGCTATTGGTGGTCCATGATACTACAGCTGTCAAGGCGGGAACTACATAAAAATGGAGGTACCCATAACATTCAGGGACTTATGTGCCTGGATAATGTCCTCCACTCAAATATCAATGATAGCCTTGTTGTCAACATCATCCCAGGTCACACCACCCTCTTTTGATGCCTTTTATTGTTAATAGGCTAAAAAGAAGTTGGTGTTGTAAAAACGTGAAGAGATCTGTGCATTGCAAACCCGGACACACCGTAAAACCCGCAAAAAGAGTCAGCTGACTGTAAATAGTAGATAATGTGGTCTGATCATGCGCTCTTTGTTATCAAAGAACCCAGCCACAACTGAACCTTTCCGAGCCCTACTGTTGAACTAATACTAGATTTAGTGCAGTTCAGTTGTGTCTGGCACGATCTGGTTCAATTGTGTTCCATTTACACTCAACAGTTATCTCGGTTTCTGTGCTTGGACTGATCTCAACATGGTTTAAAAAGCAGAGTGTAAATGGGGTTTATGTATCGACTTTGCACACAGACTCCTCTTCCTCAGACCCCCCCTACACTTTACTTTCATATGCCTTAGACCTATAGTAGTATATAGTAACTATAAGGAGATAAGAGGCATATTTTTTTTTTTTTTATCACAGTGCCACTGTGATAACTTTACTTTACTCGAGAACTTTACTTCCTCCTACATACAGTATTTGCAATCCTTCTAGAAAGGAGCTGTCCAGAGGAGAGCAGAACATACAGGGAGGTTGAGGTTAGTCTTGGCTTTGATTGACAGAAGCATATTGGCCAAAGTGGCAAAGTGTTGAAATTAATAGGTATGTATACATTAAACAAGAAGCATTTGTAAAATGTGGCAAGAAAAAAAGAAGAGATTTCAGTGCTTCACCTACAAGTAAACTATTTCTGGTCCAGGATGCAAACAGTTAACTTTGCCATAAAGAGGTGTTTATGTTCCAAGTTGTGACATTGGAAATAGCATACACAGAAGTATTTATTTTCTCAAATGTACTTTTTTCATAGCCAGGAGTTGTTTCAGTGTCCTTTGTTAATCTCAGAAGTGTAAATCCTCTCAAACTAAGGAGATTCAGTATCTAGTGCTCTCACACGGAAAGAGATTTGCATAACAATGTGATCACATGTTCACTCCGTTAAAATGTGTCGAGGGAATTAACTCTTATCACAGCTGTCCTCATTTTATACTTCAGTTAGCTGTCTATATATTATTCATCATGGTTTTGTGTGCATCCGCAGCCATTGCACAGAGTGGAGCTTGTATTTAAGTAGCACTCAAAGTCACATGGCTAGTAAAGAACACAATCAGAGCAATGTTTCTTTAATCTTATAAATTGTATATGTATTTTTTTTTACTGGATATAAAGATGTCCCACAGAAAATGTTATTCTATTGCACCGACACAAAGTTAACAGCTTTGACTTACATTTCTCTAAAATTAAGATGCTAAGGTTACCACTTCTGCACAATTTCTTCTACAACTCAGTCCCCCCTTAGCGCTCAGGTCACCCTGAGCTGTCTTGTTGTACATTTCAGTTTTACAAGCTGTGAAACAACAAGACTCAACTATTGTGGCCTACAACCATGTCCTATAGAGGTTAAAAATCCTTGCCTTTGTTTCCACAGCCAGAGTGCCATCATTGCAAGCTCCAGTATTGCATAATTCACAACAGGGTGGGAGCCAGGCAGTTCTTGAAGATTTTTATGCAAAGGGACATAAATATAGTCCTGCGGCTTAAACAAGGCTGGAAGGCAAATCCTGGATTTTTATCCCTTTAAGGTATACTAAATTCTCAGCTCTTCCCAAAGTGACAGAATGACTCTAATGACGAAAGTATCACAAATCTGCCTTGAATGCTTCCATAGTTCACTTTTCTTTTTGGTGCATAGCTATGGAAGCCTACTAATGACTAAGCTTATATTAGCCTGAAAAACACCACCTGCATAGAGAACATCTGCACGCTATTGGAATGCAATCACTCTGCTTATCTGTAGGGTGCAAATGACTTTCCTATGGGGCGTTACTAGGTCATCCAAAGGTCATATTGACGTGCATTTATCAGCACACCACAGAGACAACAAAAAAAAGTTTATTGCGTTCTTATTTTGAATAATGTAATTCTTCCAGTATCAACATTTTTTTAGTTTGTGCTGCAGCCTTTGTATTCTAGAAGTCTGCTTTGTCTTGTTCAGAACTTCAAAATCTCGAAGTTGTCCAAGCCGTCTCTAGGCATAAGGTTGGTTCTTTACTGGAGCAGAGATTTTCACACTTCAACTTCATATATGAGCAAATGTCCACAAGAAACAGTGAAGAACAAATCCCTTTTATCAAATCAGCCTGCAAATAACAAGTAAAGAATTTAATAAACTGGATGTTTGTATCCAGATTGGAAGACCAGGATAAGGGAAGATAAAGTGATGAATGAATGAGTCGTGTGCTGAGCAATAAATTGATGCTACACAGGTACGTTGATGAGAAGAACAGCAAAGGGAACACAGGGGCCTATACTATGCTGCAGGATTAGTGGTTAGTCAAGCTAACTTCAGCTGCAATTCAGGATTTCCAGTATCAAAATTGTTTCCCTTCTTATCTTGAACCTTCACCATGATAACTGAGGCTGGGACCCTAACCTTAGTTTATATTGACTGAACTAATTGATAGCAACTGAACACTAAGAGTTTCAGACTTTAGGCTAGATCAATTTAGCACATTTCTTTATATTCATAAAAAATGTGCTTTTCACTGCAGGTTTTTTACCAAAAAACTCATGATCACTGAGTGCCTAGAGCATTAGGCTGAAATTTACAATTTAATGCTGGTTTTGTTAATTCAACGCCTGTTTAAAGCTTGAACGTTTTTGTTGTAATTCTTTTACCTGTAGAATTGTTAAGGATGTTTTTGTCATTTTTTGTTTTCCCTGAGATTTTATATTTTTATATTTTTATTCAGCAAGGGGTAATCTTGGCTTCATAGCTGCTATTATTTTGAGTAATACGGCACCTTAAACATGCCCACCTTTCATTTTAATTGTTTTAATACATTTCAGGTTTAGTATATGCTGCTTAAGTGAACATCTTACTTTTCTGTGTGTTGATAAAACAGATTCAAGTTCTTCCACAGCTTCATAAACTATGCTTTGTTTTGAAAGTTGGAATTATAATGGTTAGCTTTATAGCACTGTACTACACTGTGTTCAGGCCTCCCACACATCTATTGATGAGCCTCAGCTGAGCAAGTTGCATCATACCTACAGAGAAACAGCAGCAGTGTCAAATATGGCTTATTTAAAGCTTATTTCAGTTTAAAATCGGTGTAAAGTTTACACTGACACCTAAAAACCCAAACCCAAAATTTTATTTGATTTTATTAAATCTAATTTAAACTGAGTGATCTAAAATGATCATAAGGCTAGCAGAGCGAATCATTACTACACCAATTTACGTATGTTTAGTATCCATGCATTAGCCAGACAAAAAATGAAAACCATAAACAGGAAGAGCATGCAGGTGCTGAAGAGAGTGCAGCATCTGCACAGACTTTGAGTTAGAGTTTTGACATGGCTCAACCAAAAATATAAACCGAAAAATATTTTCATAAACGTGTACTGCACGTTTATGAATGCTTCATACATTCTTTTCTACTCTATGCTCTTAGCCTGCTGCATATTATTACCCTAACTGTCCTTCAATGGTTGCTGTAATTTCAGAATCAATTATGATGGTTTTCTCTTTAGGAGACACTTTATCGTTTGTCTCCATGTCCCAAAGATGCGATAGAGAGATGTGCAGAGGGGAGAGCTGGGAAGCAGCATGCACAGTGGAAGCCGGATGATTGTTTCTGCCTGCATACGCTTGGTCACTGCACTGTGTAGAATCTCATTAGTATGGGTGTCAGCACCTCTCCTTCAGTGAACCTACCATACCAATTTAGTAGTAAAGCTGCCTGCCGCATTGTCCCTGTGCAGAAAATGTGAGCTTGTCCTCGTCCAAATGATGACTCCATACTACATCATTGGAGACGTTTCTCATAGAATGTGAAATCATGCTTCATATGTTTGTATGAAACACAAAAACTGTCAGATTTGCATGAAAAGAAAGGTTATTTAATCAGACTAAATTAAATGGTCTGCTGTAAAACGTTTGATCTCAGGATTTAGGTAGATGTTACTTTGAGCCCTAAATACATTTTCAGTGTTCCTGCAGATTGAGCATTACTCCAAGGCCATGGTACAATTTGAAAGTGACTGCTTCCCAGCAGAATGAGAAGCACTGTACCAGGCTCAGCTAGCATATAAAGGATTTTCCCATACCTGTATACAGCATCCTATCAGGTTATAAGACACTTGAAACATACTTATACAGTGTTTTGTATAGTGTCCCTCACTACACTTTGATCTACAAGAAATTTATACAATACCAGCCTAGCTTATAGATATATATCTATAGACAGATAGATATTTTTGCCTATTCTTTGCAAAATGGCTTAAAATAAATTACATTTCAGGGTAATCTGTGGAAATCAATGACTTGTTTTACCTTACCGCATACTCCTTATTTGATTATTGTCTGAATTTTGGACCACCCTATCCTTAAGTGTTCTTGTATCTAAATCATTCGACTATGGCTGTGGTTGCATATAGTTTGGGTTGTTGACTGCCATTCATGTTTTTAAGATATCTCAGTATTGACCTCATTTAACTGTTTTTACTGTGATTAGGAGTTCATTACTTTGTGTTCAGTTTCTTACATGTTTCTCTCCATCTTTGTTTTCTTAGATCATTGGTCTTGTCTTTGTTTGTAGTTTCTTTTCCCTCTTGGTCAGCCCCCTTTGTATTTATTATGCGACCTCCATCAGACTCCCTGTTTTTCTTGCCGCCCAGCTGTTACACATTCCACTGATCAAGATAACCTGGATCCTGCAAAAGGCTCACTGGTTTTTATCGCTTCTCATTGTTTCCTGTGGTTAGATTGTACAGTATATGTTGCATGTCCTTTTCTCCATGTGTACATTTTATAAGACTGTTGTCTCTTTCATAAAACCTTTTGTCATGCTGATCATGAGCTCTTGTCTGCAGTTTTGGCCAACTGTAAACTCCCATTACATGAAAACAAACGTCAATTTGGGGGATTGCTTATCTACATAAAAAAATTAGTCATATCTTCAGTTCCATCAGAGAAACCATGGACTTTTTATCCTCTCCTCTGATAATACTCTTCTTATCCACTTTGTCAATTTCAGTGGACAGCCATGCCTTGGCAAGCTTGCAGCTGTGCCACACTGCAAAGACAAAAAACTTCCCCACAGCCTTGTTCCTGACATGTTGTGTCCCTTGGTCTTTTCATTTGTTTGCTGATTTTATTTTGCTCTTTGAGAACAGCTGTATTTATTCTTAGGCCAGGCGTACACTGTGCGATTTTTTTCAATCGTTGCACGCACCTACTGCACGCTGTACACACTGCACACTGTACGACTAAACCCTGCGGTTTAGTCAACTAAACCCTGCGTCGTGATTCGCCTGATCGTGCGACTCACGACGTACGATCAGGCTGAAAGTCAGGCCGATCGAAAGATTCTCGCATGAATGGGAAATCGCCCCGAAAATCGCACAGTGTACGTCCGGCTTTACTGATGCGGATCCAAATTCTACTCCTGTATAGAGGTATGTTTCATAAAGCAGTGGTCTGGTCTTCTACCTTGAACCCGCACGTTTACACATGTGTGTTCACAGATTCACAATCAATCAAGGCTGGATGAAGTTGGTGGGTTTATAACCAGCTTGGTGGTACTGCTGCTCCTGGTTACCATTGTTGTGGATTAGTTAAACTGGATAGACTGGGAGTAATCCATCTACATTGGGTTCTCTTGGCAGTACAGGCCTCTGATCGGCAGCATTTTTTATTTTTTCAATAAACTCTAAGTTTCCTCTGTCTCCTCCTTCCTTAAAGTGAATCACACCATTTCATTTCATGATTTTGTCAGGAGAGTTTTGTTGTAGTTTTATGTGAACAATAAAAATAAAATCATTCACTAGGTCCGTTAGACATATTAGTTGTTAATTCACAGACAATTACATATTCATGAGGACAAGGTTATCAGACAGTGTATAGATGTCCTTTCATATTTTTATATTAGTTATCTTTATGAACGCTATTGTTTTACCTCTCAATCCATCACATACATCCACAATCTTATCCGTCCTCACTTTTGCAGCATTTCAGACACTTATGTGTGTGATAACAGCAATAGAAAAAAGAACTGCACAGTCAAACAACCACTAAGTAATAGAAGACTGAATCAAAATAGGAAGAAACCCCATGAGGGATGCACAGGTCCTACAATGTTTTATGCTTTATTTTCACCTGCTTCCAAGTTATCGCACCTAAAGAGAATACATTAATCCACTGCCATTTAAGCAGTAAACTAGTTTTCCCACATAAAGTTATTGTCGTTACAACAGGCTATGGCAAGCCATTTTGACATTTATTAGTTGGACTGAATATGTACTTCAGATTCCTGAAATGACTTTTAGCTGATAAATATCAAAATGACCACTTGAAAAGCAGGTTATTCTTTTTCTGTAAGATGGGGTGTAAATGTTCTTGTTTGGGATGTTATCTATGCAATTAAACTTCCCCCAATAGATTTATTACAGCCACCCTGATTCCTCAATATTCTAATCAATTGAAAAAATACACCTAAGTGCCATTCCATAATGGCATAAGCCTAGACCAGACTTCCTAAATGAAGGTCCTCGAGGGCCAGTGTTCTGCAATTTTTTACACGGGTCTCTGTTTCAACACATCTGAGTCAAATAATCAGATCATTAGCAGGAAGGAATAGATTCCCTGACAAAGAGGTAATTCAGCAATTTAATTCAGATTTAAGCAGTACTTTATGCATAGCTGTTGAAATATCTGTTATGTAGAATTTTAATTGGAACTGGTTCACCTAGATTTGCATTCATACATTTTTAAGCCTTCAGTATTTTTTTGCTCTACACTGACAGTTCTGTCAGAAAGCTTTTTCTTAGAGGCTTGACAGATGGTGTTGTCTAAGAACAAACCATTTCAGTTACAGATGTTTGGGAGCCATGCTAAACAATTGGAAAAATAAACAAAAGGAAAACTTAAATCTCTGGAGCTTAGATATGCAGAGATAGCAGAAGAGATTTGGATATATAGAAGAAAGAGTAGAAAGAACATTCAATAATATAGGTATGAGAAAAACTATGCAAATATAGTATTTTGTATCAGTGACTTCAAGAGAATCATATCATCTTTCCTTTCTTTTCCTATTTAAATAATGTAGTTGACTTCTATTTAAAAAGGAACTGCAATGTGTTGAGTTTTTTGTTTTTATGGCTGTCTATTCTACTGATTTTCTAACATGTGTCTTTGAGCTTCTTGTTTTGGTATGGTCTACAAAAAATGCATCATGAGGCTCTTCACACTCTACCACCTTCTGTCTGCTTATCATTCTACTTTAGGAAATAATTAGATAACAATTAGATAGGTGCAGGGGTTTCTAAACGAATGTTATCACAAGGGTCACATGATGGGCCAGTAAAAATCTTTAGCAGTACACATAAGCCAGAAACCATAACAGGTATTTGTTTTGCTATGATAATAATAAAGCCTAATCTGATTAAAAATGTGTATTGGTCAAATTGCCATTATGAACAAAAAAAAATACTTGCTGGCAGAATAATTACATTAACTTTGTAGCTCATTATAGTTTTTACTGTCAGATTGTCTGTCTATTGAGCTGTTGTATATGAGTCGATCTATTAGGTTCCGTCCATCAAAGTTAAGTTCTTTGATAAATAAATAACCTTAGGCTACATATTAGATAAAATCAGATTTTCTACAGTTGTTAATTTTTTTTAAAACATGCTAGGCTCCTCCCACAGAAATGCATCATAATGTTTACTAACTGTAAAAATTGAGCATCTGCAGGATGTCTTGCATGACACTGAAGGAATGGCAATCTCAAATTTAAGAATGGAACATAAAGGTATCATTCAGGACTGTTAAGGTGGACAGCTGAGTTGAAATAATCAGTATTAGTCATGCCGCCATATTGTTTTGCCTAGCTGATGCATAGTTTCCTTTGAGGTTTTGTAAATGTGAACTCGTATTTTGTTAATTAAAGCCAAATAAACCATTATTTCACTTAGTTTTGTTTTAGAAAGCGCTCTTAAGTCAAATGAAAGTCAATGGTTATTGTGTCATTTTTACTGCTCAGTTATTTATAAGACACCAAAGTACCCGTTTTGTTTTAAGATTTCTTTTAAAAGAACTTTTTCACTTAAGAGTGTTTGAAATTGAGGAGAATAGAGTGAGGCAGCCTATTTTGGCTCAAAGCTGTTTACATGCAGAAGAATAACATGCCAGCATTGTGTTTTGTTGGTTGGGCTGCTGTGACTTTAGGGTAAGACACTCAAGAAATACATTAATCAAAATTTAAATGAATGCGCCTCATTTAACAGATCCACTTTCAGTAAATTACTATTCAGCTGAGAAAAACTAAAATCCTGCTCCCGTTTGTTCTTTAAAAGATTTATTTTCTTCCTGTTTTTTTAAACATCAAAGCAAATTGAGTTTTTTTCTCTATGACTGACAGAAACAGATGGAAGTGTAAGTATGTAAAAGACCTGAGCTAATATATTCTCTGTCTGTTTTTTGTCCTTTGTCCCACCTTGAGGCTGGAGGAAAAACTCTCCTCATCCTCTGTGCCACTCTACTCAGTCATCACTCCTGGATTTCGTTCAATCAGGGTGACAATAAGATAAAACTGCACTTGCAAAGTCACCTGATTATGCAATATTCTGTTTTTAGCTTTTACAGCTTTGGCTCATCTATTAATTTGCTCTGTACTTCACAACATGGAAAATAATTATTAGAGAAAAAGCTCCCTATTATTGGAGCTCTGTTCAGAAATCAGGTAACAAATTGGTAGACAATGTGTGGCTTGTTTAGGTTTTAAAGCCAGGCAGCAGGCCCGCACTGTATACATTTTTCAAAGATTCCAATATATTTTGAGATGGTGCATTTTCCTCATAGTTGTTCTCTAGACTTAGCTTACACCTGCTGTAAATTAATACCAACAGGAAGAGGGAGTTTTTCTAAGCATGATTTAGAGCTGCTAAAACCCAACAATTTTGTACCCCATGCATTCATGGTGAGACATATTAATATTTGTTTCACCATGCATTTGGACCTTCCAGATAAGGGTGCCATACATGAAGCAGAGACGTATCTGTTTAGCAGCAGTCCTAGCTTATGATACATTTATTCTATCATTAATTCTCTATGGACAGTGGTCCACTGTTCTTCCTTACTGTGTGTCTGCTCTATATTTATGTTTTATTATCTTCTGGCAATGGTCATCTTCTGATGGTTCCCATTTTCCTCAATTTTCAAAGTATTAATAACCACCCTTTGCTGCATTTTTTGTTTTATATAACCTTTGCACTGTATTGTTGGGCCTCTTAGAAAGAAAACAACATTTGTAGGGATCCATTAAGGCTTGTACACTGAAGTAAAACAAAAGACCCTTGAATCAACCATTGAAACCTTTGATATATGTTAGTCATTATATCTGCATTCATCCCTTGAAAGTGTACTCAAAACCATGTAGGTTTCAGAAATGGAAAAAATAAAATAAAATAAATAAATAAAGGAAAGAAACTTTGCATGATTTAAATTTTTCTGCCCTTTGGGGATTGTACATTTTGGGCCTTATTTTCAAAGTTTACTTTTTTTTTTATTCTGGCATGTTTCAAATGTGTTTGTCACAGGTTATCTACAAACATTCCACCACAAATGTTAAGACATTTAATTCAGTTTGGTTCTGCCCCCCAAAATTTAACAGCTTTCATGTGCTACAAAAGATGAAGATAAGGAAAGAGTAAGACTTCATCCATGTAGTAGGAGTTAATAATGATAATACATTTTATATAATACCAAAGATCATTCTAAATATTAATTATAGTTCACTTCTCATAGGAAGCCTTTCTCAAAGTGCTACGAAAATGAGTTAAAAATAACCTGCAGTCACATTTACAGCAGATTATGCACTAAACAGCTGGATTTACCTCCATTAACTCCTCTCAACAGCTGCCTGAATAAGTAAACCAAAAAATAAGGTAAGCCCTTGGCAATTCAATTATTTTTGACTGTACAGGAAAGGTCTGTGTTCACACCTTTGAGCTTTCCCTCCACAGTTCTTTCCTGAGAAGAGATCACTCTCGACCAACTCTTTAAGTAACGCTTCATAATGAATATGTATTAAATAACCATTATGCGGAAAAAACGGATTTTGACAGAAATTGTTATTAATTACTCAGACAGGAGAAGTTGCTCAGGGTTACAGAATGCAGCTCTTACCAACCGGGCTTGCTTCTTCAGGAAGTTGACCCTGAATCACAGTTAAAGAAGAATTTTATATACCCAGTCTGCTACACAATCTCATCATTACCTCATACACGTTTGTAATGAAGAGACATCCCTGGCTCCAGCCATTTCAAAATATTGTTTTTTATATCAGGGACACTACGAATGCACCTTTAGAGATAGCTTGCTGTTAAGAGTTATCCACTCTGTGTGTATACTCTGATTTTATTTCCAAATCTCTGTCATGTACAAAATTAACAAGATAGACAGAAGAAGAAGAAGAAGACATTCGTTTTGACACGTAAAAGGCAGGTATTATTAGGGTGTAACAGACTCATATATAAAATATAAATAATAAAAATAATCCTAACAGAAATTTCAAAAATGTTTACATTAGTTTCAGTTTAGTTTATTTATATAGTACCAATTCACTACACATGTCATCTCAAGGCACTTTACAGAGGCAATTCAACCAGATCGTACAGTCACATTGGTTGAAAGTTTTTCTATCTAAGGAAAACCAGCTGATTGCCTCGACTCATTGACTCGAAAGCAATCCCTCACACCAAGCATGCTTGTGACGACAGTGGAGAGGAAAACTACCTTTTAACAGGAATGAACCTCCAGCAGAACCAGGCTCGGTGTGAGCGGCATTCTGGTGAGGCCGACTGGGATTCAAGGAGACAGAAGCAGACACAGAAAATTAAGCAGAGATACAAAAGGCAACTGTCAACCAGCTTCCAGGAAACACAGAGTCAAGCAGACGAGCTCCAAGCCAGATCCTATGTCAGAGTTTACATGTGACCAGAATCTTTTTCATTTTATTAATGTGCTAATGCCTTTTTTTTGGCCACAATTACCTTTGGAAAAATTTCTGTGAGTTTGCACCTGATCTTTAGAATTGCTAAATAGGATTTCATTCTTATTGTGTGCATGCATAATGGACCTGTGTCTCTGTACTGGGATTTGCATCTACAGGCAAGGTGTCTATTACCACAAGGATTAAATATGGATAGAAAACAAATGCGTTGATAAATTAGCAAGGCAAAGAGTTGTAAATGAACCTTTTTTCAGTTGATATAACGGCTAATTAAATAAAGCTATTCCTAATCGGATTAAATTACATGACTTGACATGGCGATTGAAAGTTACAATAATATTTGATATATTATTAACCATCTGAAATGGGAGCAGATTTAATAGAAACTATAACATCCCCAAAACAGAACCTGTTGGCATACCAAAGGCATGAGAAGCAGAAGAGGGAACATGCATAAAAGCAGCCACAAAAAAAAATAGAAAAATGTGAAAAGTTTATAAATGCAAAAACAACTTTGAAATTTCAACAAATTATCGTAGCCTACTGTGCATTCCACGATTTTCAGAAAGTACAAAAGTTTAAGTAGAAACTGAAAAGAACATTAACCTTTCTAATTAATGTTTCAAAAGTAATTTTAGATCTATATATTTCTATATCTGCCCACACAACACTGTCTATTATATGTGGTTTCATCTAAACAATATATTAATCGGTTGTCAATCATTTTTTTAGTGGGTGTTCTTTATCAAGCAGCATTCACCTTGAACTATGTATTTGTACATATGTGATGGGTTTTTGCTAAAGCAATTTAGAGTAACAAGCATAGTTCGCTTGTGAAAAAAAGGAAAATGGCCTTTAGATTAGCTGAGAGAAGAAACTATTGATTAATTTATTCAAGAGAGTCTAGTAAAAAATGCAAAAACGACATCAGCAGTCCAAAACAGTGTTAGAGTTTTCATGGGAGTCCTCCTTGATTGAGGCCACTTTGTTCTGAGATCAAGGCGTTCCCCCTCTGCCCAGCATGTGGTCAGGTTTTGCATTTAGCATCTCGTTATCAGAGCCTTCTTCGAGTACTCTGGCACCCAAAGTGCTGATCTCTTGCTCTGTGTGACGTATCCTTGGATAAAGAAAGTGTAACCTTTGCATTATTTATTTGCCTGGTGTTTGGTATGGAAATACTGAACGCTGTTATTTTTGTCCCCCACATGACCTGCTCTCATACTGGCATAATATACTCCCAGCTGACTTAGACCATTGGTGACACAGTCAATGCAGAAAGGGCAACTTATCTTCTGTGCTAAAAGCAAAACTTTCCCATTCTACTTAAATAAAAAAAAAAGGCACAAAGGAGAAGGTTTTTCAGGCTGACATTCTGAAAAATACTTCAAATGATTATTTGGTATATATATATATATATATATATATATATATATATATATATATATATATATATATATATATATATATATATATATGTGTATGTTATTGTGTATTTGTGTATCAATTTAAATCATGCTTCAGTAACAAAATAATTTTTGTTTTCACTTGGTTCTGTTGGGATCTGGAGCTGTACCACCTTCCTCCAGCAGAGTGCGCCGTGGGTCCTCCTGAGCTGAGCCTCCAACACACCTGTGGCCCATCTCATCATCAGAAGACCCACCACTATATAACCTGCTTTCAGACCTTGCCTCAACGCTGCAGTGTTGATCTAGTTTGGTTAGCAACCAGAGCCTAGTAAACCTGAGAATCTTTGCTATCTCCTGTTGAGATAAGATTCTAACTCTTCCTTGTTTTTGCCTCACAGGAATCCTGTCTCTTTGTGAAGCTCTGGATGAGCTTAACCTGCCTAGCCTGCCCTCGTGAGCCAAATCTGAAGACTCTTCTCTGGATTCCCTTGCAGCTCTTGGCTAAGAGCTGGAAACCCAAATCAAGGTCTGCCCTCAAAGTCAGAAGTAAGAAGCTGAAACAGTTATTGGACTCTGCTGAACAAACAGTCTCTGGACCCAACAGTTTCCTCTCTCAAACAGAAACCCGGACTCCTTCAAGGTATTCATCAGCAAACTCAAAGACTAATAACCCTTCAGTCCATGTGCTAACTGAACTGTCATTCCTGCAGAGTCCAGTGAACCTGCCCCCAGGCCCGAACCAGTTCCTGTGCAATATTCATGTGCTTGTGTGAACAATAAACCTTGTTAAACTTTTCATCAGCCTCCGTGTGTGTTCTGCATATTGGGTTTACTCTGTAACCAATCATGACAGGTTCGTGTACTTATCAGTTTGTTTTGGTTCTTTGCCAATATCTATATAGGTTTTTTTTTTTGTTTGAGTCATGACGGCTTAATATTGTATCCACGCCATCAAATCAAGGTTGAGTTACAATATAATTTAATTTCATTAGGTTTTTTTTTTTTTTATGAACCATATCCCAATCAAACTGTGTAGCATGGAATAACACCATCATCATAAGACTTAAGAAGGAGACACATTCGGTCTTAAAAAAGACAAAATTTGTAAGAACAATTTCTAATCAAATGCCAGATTACTTAGATGGCATCAAAGGGAAATAAAATTGCATGTGGATAATATGAGCTAGGGTGTAAAACCTGGGTAATAGGGCCATCAAATAGATAATGGCCCCAAGCATATTTTGTAATAAAATGACTTTTCAACACAGACAATCAAGATAATAAAGGAGCAATCACAAAGATGTCTGAACTCCAAATCTGTAGATTGAATTGAAATTGTGTGTGAACCCTAAAACGTGCATTAAACATTGCCTGGTCACTCCAGTTACTACAGTTAGAAATATATTAGACTTTCATCTGAAAAGCTGTCCATTCTGAAATGCCGTTCCCCGTTTACACACATAAATGAACAAATGTTGAATGCCTAAACCTAACAGGAAAGCACATTCATGCGTTAGCATTTGGGCTGGAGCATAGTAGGATAACAACAGAGATGCCTAAACCAAATCTGTTACTGATCAAACATGAACAGATTTAACCACTGGAGGCAAATAAATGAGCCCATTTTCCAATGTGTGTCAAAAAGGGGTTGGAAACATGGCCAATGCCCAAAGATAGAACAGCAGCTGTCAGACTATTGATTTATAACATTAGAGAATTGACCACAAAGCTTGATCCTTTTCTGTTAATTTCAGTATTAGTTGTAAAATGGTGCCTCGCAATTCTTTATATTGCAATTCTTTTGTAGAAAACAAATCCTCATGTGGCCTTATTAACAGACAACAATACTAAATCCCATATCAGAAATTCAATTACACTTCGATAAATCTTAACCAGAAATAAGTTTATTACAGCATCGGAAGTCATTTATGAATAAAGGACAAGAGGAAATATTTACAACCCAAAGGAGATTGCAGAGCAGATCTCAGGAAGCAAATTTGACTTAGAATCAATTCTTAAAAGGCACTATTCAGTGAATTGTTCAGTCTCTGATGAGAAAGGTTATTCTAAAACAATATTATTTAAGGTATGAAAAACATCCTAACAAGTAATTTGTTGTTGATTTATTAACAGTATGTCAAACAAAGGAACATGAAAGCATTTTCCTTCTCAGAAGTATGTAGGAGAATTAATATCTTCTTTCAGATGTTGGAGATCTAACAGATGTTTGAAAGCAAGCAGCATGTGTCAGGAATGTGGATGCTCAAAAAGCAGGGGGAAATGTCAGAATTTTTTTTTTTTTCGATAGCCTTCTTTTTTAGGGTCTTGAGTTTTAGCTGTGATATACAACACAGCATCAGAGCTTATATAGCATTCTTCGCCAGATCATTACTGTCTACAGCAGTAGCTTAATCAAGCAGTAAAAAAAAGTGTTTTACATAGAGGTCAGTTCTAAACCATACCTGAATTAGACACCATACGGTACTACTGTCCAGTCAGTCTCCATATATCTCGCCTCTTTGCTTTTCAGTGGTTCTTGGAACTCGTCCTGAATAACGACCCATTATTTATCTTTTGTACATCCTTGAATGTTACTCTAATTCTAAGGAGCAAGCATTTTTGTAAATTTTTCCAGAATCAAACCATGCTTGGACAAACTGCTGTAGGTACTTAGAAGGACGCATTTTAAGGCTGGTTGCGTCACAACGCTGCGCGGAGGCTGTCCCATTTGGCAAAAATTATGAGGATGCTTAAAATGCAGCCTTCAAAAGTGTCCTCCTTTTCGCCGAATTCTGAGGATGCACCGCTACCATCCTTAGTGGTCTTGCCTGCCATAGTGTGCCGTCTCAAACTCATGATGGTGTATTTTGCAAGCCTTCATTTTTTCTGGAGAGACCTGAAAATGGCTGTCCACCAACACTCACCATTCAACCTTACAGAACTGGAGAGGATCTGCAAGGAAGAATGGCCAATCCCCAAATCCAGGTGGGAAAAATGTGTTGCATCATTTCCAAGAAGACTCGTGGCTGTACTAGCTCAAAAGGGTGCTTCTACTCAATACTCAGCAAAGGATCTGAATACTTATGACCATTTGATATTTCAGTTTTCATTTTTAATAAGTTTGCAAAAATTTCTAAATTTTTTTTCTGTCAAGATGGGTGCTAGGTGTACATTAATGAAGAAAAACGTTATTGATTTTAGTAAATGGCTGCAATGAAACAGAGTGTAAAAAATTTAAAGGGGTCTGAATACTTTCCGTACCCACTGTATGTTATGATATTAGATTTTTCTTCATATCACCCAGCCATATGTTGCCTACCCCTGATCTAGAGTATGCTACCATTTAAAAATACCTTGCTAGAATATCATTACATCCTTATTATTATTACGAGGATGATTATTTTGCAACAGCATCGATTACTGTCCACTCAAAGCTTATTCTTCCTTCTTGATGCTATAGACACCAGTCTATTAAAGCAGTGACTTTGCAGAAGCTATGCATCAGAATCACATTTTAGATTTTCTCTGGTGATTTATTTGAGCGCCACTGATGCAGCAGATCTCAGCCCTGACAGCAGTCTTCGGTCTGGTGATAACCTCTCACGAAAATGCTACTTGTGTGTGGGTGTGTGTGTGTGTGCTTGCATGTTATAGTACAGTTGGCCTGACAGCAGTGGGATGGCCATGTGTGATGGAGTGCCCACAGTAGACTGACCAGAGTAATGAAAAAGTGCATGATGGCAGCTGATACCCAGTGGCCTGGCTCACCTGATGGGGTGTCGACATACACCAAAAGCAATGAATACATTTCCAATCTGATTGATGGTTGATGCCAACAAGGTTTGAAAGATCTAAGCTTGTATAGAGCTTGTCAGTGATACTGACCAAAATTTCATAGATGATACTGTTGACAACTGACCAGCTGAAGCCAACTGGGCCCAACAGCATTGGTATTTCTAATGCTCCCCCCCCTCCTTTTTTGTAGGTAAAGGCGGTGGTGGGGGATTCAACTTAAGACACTATGTCATTGCCAGATCAATAAGATGTGTAGAGCTGTCTCCTGGTCGTTGTCCTCTGTAAAGCCTTTGGCAGACATTTGATAAGAGAGGGTTTGTCGTTTGTACAAGGGCACATAGAGGGGTGAGTGTGGCAGATTGACAAAGTGATGCAAGTGTGCAGCATTGTCAGCATGGTTGCTGTTAACCGGAAGGGAAATGTCAAAGAAGACACAAAGAAAAATGTTTGCCTCGGCTGTATACCAAGGCAAGAAAAGAGATGGTTTGAAAAATAATCTTTGCAAGTGGAAAGTATTGATGAAATTAATCTTAACTTTATTTTGAAACTTCTTAACAGTAATGACAAAACTGTCATGATGGGTAAACGGAGGCAAGCCCAAGATGCAGAACACACACGGAGGAGGCAGGGAAAAAGTTCAAAATGTTTAATAAAAGTTCTGAAACACACGGTAAAGCACTGGGACTGGAATGGGTCAGGGGCTGGTTCACTGGAGTCTTGACTGGGACTGGAGACTGTGGGTTAGCAGAGAGCATGAGAGGCTAAGCATCTAGCTTCAGGCTTAGCAGGGCAGTACTAGATTTGAGCTTCCAGCTCACAGCAGAGATCAACAGGGGATTAGCACAAAGGGATCTTCTGGCTGAGCTTCCAGCTCTTAGCAGGGAACAACGGGGAAAATCCACATATGATTCTTCAAGCTGATTCCACGTAGGTACCTCCAGGGAAACTCCACATAGGAGTCTTAGGTTAAATCCACGTAGGAATCTTTGGGTTGGCTCACCAGGGCAGATACCAGGTTAAGCTCACCTAGAGCTTCTGGCTAGAGACATGTTTCCTGTGATGCAGCTCTCTCAGAGCTGCAGGCCTGAGACAGGTTACCAGTCAGGCAGCTCTTCCAGGGCTTCATGAGGAGACAGGAGGTTAAACTCATCCAGAGCTTCACGAAGAGACAGGTGGTTAAGCTCATCCAGAGCTTCACAAGGAGACAGGAGGTTAAGCTCATCCAGAGCTTCACGAAGGGACAGGATACCTGTGAGGCAGAAACAGGGAAGAGTTAGAATCTGATCTCACACTAGAGATAACCAAGATTCTTCCAGTAACAGAGGCTCAGGTTGCTAACCAACTAAGATCAACACTGCGGTGTTGAGGCAAGGTCTGAAGTCAGCTTATATAGGAGAGGTCTTCTGATGAGAGGATTAGCAACAGGTGTGCAGGAAGGTTCAAGCTCCAGAAGACCAACGGCGCACTCTGCTGGAGACAGAGGGTAGTCTCCAGATCCCCACAGTAACTCCAACCCTAAGGGGAAAACACAGAGCAGAAGAGGATCCTCGGCGCCCGCGGAGGGCAAGCCTGCGGATCCTAACAAAAACATATTTGATTTAGAAAAACAACAAACCAATACATTTGCACTTATCCACAAATAGAGATGAATATACAGTATGAGCCGTGAAAAAATACAAGGCTTAAATATCATTATCATATTTACGAAATCTAGCCCAATTTGAACCAAAATCTAATTATCTCTTAGGCCATAAATCTAAAGAAAAACATTTTCTACCCATATGGCCATCCTAAACTGCAAGACTGGGAAACATCCCAACCATGCACATAAGACAGGAAACATTAGCCTTTAGATGCAAAACCCCATCATGCACTGCAACATATTTTTGCCAAATATTCGAACATGAATTCCCTAAATGTAAGAGGAACATCGTAGTTTGGTTTAAAAAAAGCATTTTAGTTTTATTTTAATTTAGTTACATTACTTTAGTTGCATTACTTTTCACTGGTCCATCTCAGATAGTCCAATAAGACACACTGAAATGTTTCTTTGCAACATGAAAAGTTAGGATGTTTTTGAATGGTAGGAATGGCAATTCACTGAGAAAGGTCTTTCTGAAAAAACAAAACATTAAGTTACATTTTGGACCAATTCTCTTTAGTATGGCATGCCAAAAGTTTGCAGAAGTGATGCTTTGTCTTTGTCTTCAAATAAGGCATGATGTTTTTGATGTTGTGACATCAGTTATTAAAAAAATCACAACTGTATACTAAAATTTAGCAGACTACTGTTTGATTTTTTTCTTTAATTTTAAGTAAATAAGCCATCTCTAATTACTAAATAAAAGCTAAATCAATTAATAACAATTGTATCAGGCTATATAAGATCTTGAGTGTTCCCATTTTACAGTGTTGGATAAATGTGGAGGCTAGTTCCAATACAAATATTGCACTGCTTCAAAATTATACAAAACAGTCTGTAAAGCTCCACACTAGTACATTTTTCCTTTCTGAATGTGCTGTAATTGTTCTGTTAATTTGTTTTTATTGCTTGTTTGTTTTGCAGCAGAATGATTGGGATTACTTATTTATCAGTTTATCTTTGTTCCTGTTGTTTCTGATCAGCATGACGTCTGTACGCTGCCTTGATTGTTGTAAGAAATTTACAGTCTTTGTCTTTCTGTGTCTTCTGCAGTCTTTTCTCAGGTGGCAGCTTGCAGAGTCTGCTGTCACTGACACAATCCACACATGTTTTGAGAGAAATGCATAAACAGATTAATTGGTTAGAATATAACTGTAAATTTTTGTTTTTGCTGTCTAATTATTTGAGAATTTAAAGCAAAGAATTTATCCTTTGAACTTTTATACTAGAATGCATCCATCTGGGACTAAGGTTGTTTGTATCTATTTTGGCTCTTACACCTCTATTTCTCTGTGCTTTACAACAATAATTTTCGACTGTTTTGTCACAGTGCCACATAAGTAGATACTGTTGTTATTAAGGAACATCTGAAGCTTTCATATATGTATGACATGATGGATTTTGAGATACGATATATAATATATAAATTATATATATAATATGATGCAAAACAGTATAATAATGTGATCATAGATAAGATGTAAACTACATTCCTCTTAGATGAGAACTTTGTTGCAATTTATGTGTAGGTTAAATTATTTGTGTTTTTGAAAAAATACAAACAAGTAAAAAATGTTTCATACAAGGTACACATTTAGATTTATTTTCCTTATACAATGCAACAATCATGTAAGACTAATTTGAGATTCACCTTCCAAGTAATTATTTTGTTTCTGCAGCTGGTCCCATATGAGTTAGTGGACAACCCCCCAAACACCCATGGTCACTTCGGTTAGGCGGAGATGGTTTTTTTAATCTTTGCACGCAGCTACAGCTCACACTGTTCGATGAAACTGCAGGGTTTCGTCGTACAGTGTGAGTTCACAGCTCATGATGTATTTTCTCACACTGTGCAAACCGATGCTCTGATGCAATCTACCTGCTCACACTGTACGTCTAAAAACCACGTCAGACTCAGCTCTGCAGTGAGATGGGGCTACTCCGATTAATCTATCCGGAAGCCAAACCAGTAGAAGAGGAATATGAAGCTCACTAGAGTGAAATGCGCTGCCTTGGCTATTTGTGCAATTTTGTATGCTGAAAGCCCTAAAAAGAAAAGGTGACGAAATATTTGGACCAAGATATGGCTGAGCAAATTTGGCTACTACAGTCTGTCAATTTTACAGAAAGAACTCCATTTCACCCGCACCCCCGCCATGCTTCTTTGTTTTTGTCTGAGATTTCAGACATGCTTGATTTGAGGGTGGTTGTGAGTGGCTGATCACCCCTTGTTACCCCCTGTACACTACACAATGCACGACCAAGCTGAAAGTCGGCCCAATCGAAAAATTCTTGCACGACTAGAAAGTCTGCCCGAAAAGGGCAAAACATTGTACGGTGTATGCACGGCTTTAATTTGCAGTTGCTTCTACTGTTTTGTCTGTTTGCATCGTTACGTGTTTTCAGGGTTTTGCACCTCTCTGCCAGGATTACAGTATAAAGTCCAACAGTCAAATTTAAAATGGGTCACTTAAAGTCAATTTTAAGATGGGTGTGAAACTAACAATAATCAAATAATTTGTCAATGATTGTCTAAACCATGTTGTAGTGCTGAATTTGGTGAGCCTGGTTCTGCTAGAGGATAACTGCAGCGTCACCGATAGAAGCAAACAAATGTCTACTGTCGCTACATACCTATCCAGGAGGAGTGAATGCAGAGAGCTGTTTCATAAATAATTTCATGGTAAAGTCCAATTATCTTTTTGTCATTTGGGTTTCATAACCTGGCTCACCCTGAGTCTGACTTAGTTACTACAGAAATTGAGTTAGTGAACTTAGACTGGTTTGGACCAAAGTATGATTCCAGTATCAGGCCATCATGTGGCTCATTTGTATGCAGCCATCAAAATGGCAAAAAGTTATAAGTAATATATCATGAACTGAATTCTATGCTATTATTATATAGATTTTTTTTTACCTTAATAACATGTGATTTAATATCTAAATATTATTATTTTTCATTTTGTGAAAAGAACAATGACTTAGCCCAAAAAGACATCTCCAATCATCTGTGTGTGTCAAAGATGGCCTGCCCATTTTATTATTATTATTAGTTATCTGGCCCAGATTTTAAGTGCCTTTAAGCAGCCCTGTCGAAATAAAAAAAGTGTGGTACTACTGACAGACCTAAATGTGGGAAAAATAAAGTTAAAAATGATTAAATATACTAATTAATTTGAATATGTCTCTGGAAATAATGTGGAAATATAATATAAAAGGGGACAGTTTAATAATTTAATCTATCATATTTGGCCTGCAATCCCCTTTCTGTTTATTTTACGATGTCAGCACTATTGTATTTTTCAATAAAATGAACCATAAGGATATAAAAAAAGGCAATAATAAGAAGTTGTGTAAGCCAAATAGACAAACACTTATGACCTGACATTCAAGGATATCAAATAGGAGTTGCTAACTTTTATGTTCATTTTTTTTTAGCACCTGCAGTAAGTGGCCGTGTTGCGGGTAATGTACAGAGATTGCTACGTAAATATTAAGACATGCAAACCAATTTGGTTCTGCCCATAAAACAAGCTCTCCATCCACTGGCATCGTACCAATGGAAACCTCCTTTGAGGCAAAGATAACAATATTTTGCCAGTTTGCACCTAACTTTCTGAAGTGCTGCAGACACATTGGGATAATCAATACACAGGGTAAATGTTTATGTTTCCATATTGTCCACCCATAATTTTGCGGTGTTTGTTCTTTAGCATATGATCTAACCAAAAACAAGGTTTGCACATCCTTTCTGCTAAATTGCAATTATAAATCAAATTTTCACCTTTTTTAAAGATCTTCTCTCCAAGTACAAAACTAGTACCTGTTTTAAGACACACAAACCTTCTAAAGATTAGACCCTTAGAGACTAATTTCTCTGAGTAGCTGTGAACAGCAAACTCTGAATCCTTTAGTGGTGAAAGTCTTTCAGGGATTTGCTTGTAACCTCAGTATTTAGAGAGCGATTTCAAGACTGTAAAATGATTGCCCTAGATCAAAAGAAAATAGGAATAAGGTCTCTTCATCATTATAAATTGTGAAATAAATCTTATGACTTTGAGTTTGTGTCCATATTCACAGGATTCTATATTTCAAATTCTATTTTCTGTTTTACTTATATGGAAAAGTTTCTTGAGGACACTGCCTATTAGTTTATGATCAACATAAGTTGAGTTTATTATGAGACACAAGGACACTATTAATGTTCACTGTCCCTGTCATCTGGCCCTAAGTTTGGCTGTGACTCTTTTCTCCTTAGGCAAAGTCTCAGGGCCATGTGATTCAGAAACGCTGTCACACAACAGAAGATAATGAGTAGACTGCACTACTTTAGTATGACAGCATTCTGCTTTAATACAATACATTGCAGCATAAGATACTTGAGCAAGGACATTGCTTTGGGCCGAATCTATTGTGAAGCAGTTATGCTCTATTAACATTCCATTTGGGTTGTGTATTTATATAAAAAAAATCTAAATGCAGGTTTTTTGTTTCTGTGAAAAATGCAATTTTTAGTTCATTTGTAGAAAGCTTGGGCTGCTTGGTGGTTCTTTGAATGTGTAGATTCTCTGCCTTGCCCTCATTTGGGAGGGTCACCCTCAATGTCTTCAAACTTGACTCTGGAAGCATCACTTTATGGGTGGGACTGTTGTGATCATAGACATCAATAGACCCCCCATCATTGGGTGAGAGGCGTGCCAACAAAGCGGCCATCTTAGAGACAAAACATGTCAATTGCAGCAAATGGGACTTTATGACTTCAGACTCTCTGAATCCGGTGAACTTTTATCCGATTTCTAGATAAATTGGCTGTCTGAAATCAAAAACATTTCCCACGCTACATTGGACCAACTGTTTGTTATGATTTTGTAATTTAATATATAAGTTCTATGTTGTATTGACAATTAACTTCCAGAGCTATTTTTCAGGATGCCCGTCTTTTATCCTCCTGTGGTTACACAAATAAAAGGTGCCTAAAAACCAGGTACAGTGGAATTATCTTTCATAAGTAGGATTTAATGACATGCTTTACAGTTACTATTTTTCCTGTGTCAAAACAAGAGGGGCCAATGGGTAGCAGTGATGTAAGAAGAGAAAAGTGATTATATGTGCATTTAACTATAAATATGTAGATATAACTATAGATCTTATTTTATATATAATTGTACTTGTGTATATAGGGTAGTCATTACAATGTTTATGGAGAGAGAGAGTGCAAGAGAGATGATACAGTAGATAGATAGAGAGACAGATGGAATAGCATGCCGATGCAAGATGCTTCACTCCTCCATGCTTCACGGTGGGAACCAGGCATGTAGAGTCCATCCGTTCACCTTTTCTGCCTCGCACAAAGATGCGATGGTTGGAACCAAAGATCTCAAATTTGGACTCATCAGACCAAAGCACAGATTTCCACTGGTCTAATGTCCATTCCTTGTGTTCTTTAGCCAAAGCAAGCCTCTTCTGCTTGTTGCCTGTCCTTAGCAGTGGTTTCCTAGCAGCTATTGTACCATTAAGGTCTGATTCACACAATCTCCTCTTAACAGTTGTTCTAGAGATGTGTCTTCTGCTAGAACTCTGTGTGGCATTGACTTGGTCTCTAATCTGAGGTGCTGTAAACCTGATTTCGGGCTGGTGACTCAGATTAACTTAACCTCTGCAGCAGAGGTGACTCTTGGTCTTCCTTTCCTGGGGTGGTCCTCATTTGAGCCAGTTTCTTTGTAGCGTTTGATGGTTTTTGCGACTGCACTATTTTTCGGACTGACTGACCTTCATTTCTTAAAGTAATGATGGCCACTCATTTTTTTCTTTACTTGGCGGCTTTTTTCTTGCCATAATACAAATTCTAAGAGTCTGTTCAGTAGGACTATCAACAGTGTATCCACCTGACTTCTGCACAACACAACTGATGGTCCCAACTTATTAAACCTGACAGGGGACACCTGTGAAGTGAAAACATTTTAGGTGACTACCTCTTGAAGCTCATCAAGAGAATGCCAAGAGTGTGCAAAGCAGTAATTAAAGCAAAAGGTGGCTACTTTGAGGAACCCATAATATAAGAAATATTTTCAGTTGTTTCACACTTTTTTGTTAAGTATATGATTCCACAGGTGTTAAGTCTCCTTTTTAAGTCACATTACAAGAAAGTTTCCAATATAGACCATAATATTCATTATCACAGTACAATCCTTAAAAATACTAAATAATAATAATAATATACTATATATATATGTTGTCTAAATGTACATCCTTTTCCAATTTCTCCATTTCTGCTGAGATTTTATTTTTTCTAAATTAGACTTCATTATCAATTATTTAAAATGCTTTTATTAGGCCCTTCATCTAAAACACATAGGAGTATAAAGTATAAAGAATATAAAGTTGTAGGGTGCCATGATTCTTTCCGAGACTACGTATTTTTATTTTTAGACTTGTTTGGCTAATTCATGGTAGTATTTTTTAAAACTATGAAGTATAATGTCCACCTTAATTTTTCATCAATAATTCATGATATTTTGACAAGCTAAGTCCTGCCTGTGACTGGTGAAGTGCTCTCTTTTATCCGTCTGTGTTTGTCCCCATCATGTAGGCTGCCTTTTCCCTCTTCTGAGCTCAAGTTTCAAAATTTATGACCACTCAACTTCATGCAACTCAACTTAAGCAATATCATGGCACACAGCGTTAATCTTTAAAATGCTAGACTTCTTTCAGTCAGTTTTTGTATCCCAGAAGAAATAACTAACCTTAAATAATCTACAGAAGTAATGTCTACAGTAGAGAACAATACTACCAGTTCAGCAGCAAAAGGCCATGCACTGTGGTCTTTTTTCATATTTATTAATGCTCCACTGAACCCTCAGAGAAACCATTGGCTCATGTTCTCATTAATGTACAGTACATTTCTGTGTTCATTGTGTTTTTCAGCAAAGAAAGAGCTAGGGAGGGATCGGCCTGACCACTCATGTGTATTCAAGCAGAAGGAACAAGAGCCAGGCGCTTTCTATAGCAACTGTTGTGGCCTCTACCCCCACCCCTTCTAAAAGCCATCAGCAAATAACGTGCCTGCATCAGACTGAAGCAAATCTCCTGTAGTCGCATTAACAACCAGGATCCGCGCACATATTTACAATATTTGCACAGTGTAAGTGCAACACAAGCATTGCACATACACTTCACTTAAGCCATCCCATCGTGAATATTAATAGCAATGAGCTTTTCATTTGTATCTGGGTTCCTACTACAAAGAAGGGATTGTCCCTTGTGGCAGTGGCGGTGCTGTCACCAAATGAAGATGTGCAGTTCATCTAATATTGAATATCATCTTGACTGGGATTCATATTTTATTATCTAAGTGAAGATGTGACGCTTGTGAAGAGAATGAGATATAAAGCCTCAGTAGGAAGGGAGGGTAGAGCAACGGACCAGTACAGGTGACCCTCATTCATTTGGCAACTAAGGTCACTCCTTATGTCTCCCCCCTGATCCCACTTAGAGGTGAACTTCAGAGCTTGTTATTGGAAGAAGTTTGTTCTGTCTTCTAAAGAGTGAAAAGATCTCCTGACAATTATTTCTCTACCAGCCAGCCTTTGAAATTTCTTAGACTAAACAAATACCGAAATTGTTTCTCTTGATTAAGGCATACCAAATGTATATCAAACATTTTTTTTAACTAAAGAAAGTACTCAACCATGTGCTTAGTGTGCCTGATTTTATTGGAAAAAAAGTTTTCATGACCTTTAAATTAAAGAAAAAATTAGCTTAGGTGTGCACTTGATTATTGGTTGTACAATCTATACACTGTATAAATAGTAACATTTATTGTGCTTCACAGGGTGGCTGCAGTAGCTCTGCAAGTTTGAATAATTTTCAGTTTATTAGTTAATAGTTTAAGAGAACATATTAAGGTGCCAGCACAAGTCATCTAAAAACAGTGTGTAGTATGACCTTATGTAGTGTCTTGGTCAAAGTTGGCCTATAAAGTCCACAATATTAAGGGAGGTAAAACAAATGGAATAAAGATGTTTACATATATCCAATATATAGCCTATGCTGTGGTGTGACCCTAAAGCCTGTGCATGAATAAAAATTTATAATCTTTAAAATTAAAATCATTGTTCCTGAGGTGGTTCCTTGAAATAGTTCATCAGCGGGCTCAGGGGTTTCTGGAGAGGCGTCACTGAGAGACTCTAAATCAGGGGAGGTTTCACTAAGGGACTCTCTCAACTGATTGGGAGCAAGTGTGGACAGAAGGATATAGAAGGGAGCTTGGGGAAAAGAGTCTGGTAAAAGGGGGCAACAGAGAGTAAACAGGAAATACATAAGAACTATAACACTTAGAAATGAAAATGAAACCAATGACCTAGAAAACACAGAATGACATAAATCAAAGTATAACTGAAAACTCGAAAACAAAAACTTAAACAGAACCAAAAAGTCCAGAAAGGGCAGAATCATGACAATTGCTAGGAAGAGAGGCTAAATTCTCTATAATGGTGGAGAAAAAAAGCCATGCAAAAAGCATATTTCTTTTCAAAGAACATTCAGCATCATTTACAGCTAATAGACTGAAATTACAAATCAACATCATACCACTGTAATAGTATCCATCAATCCGTTTCTCTTTCCTCTGTTTACTATGGTATTTGCTCTTTGCAATGGAGATTTGTGTGAGGCTTTTCACTGTGTTTGGCTTATGCTTTGTTTGTTGTTCTAATTTCCTGTTCACTTTGATGTTTTAGGATTTTGAGCTCTGCAATGCTTTGTGCCTGGTATTTTGAAATTAGTCAATAAAGACTTTGTTTTCACATGTGGCTGGATCTAATAAGAATTTCTCACAAAACATGTCTACAAGAGAAACTCACTATCTGAACCATTCAAACTCAGTCAATTATGCCAGCTTAAATTAATGGTAAAGACACATGTGCAGCATTAGTTATCTGTTGTCATGACAAGAATCAGTTAACTTGACTTGCTCAATAAAAAGTCTTTCTTGTAAACTATTAAATTTTGTGTCAATATTTTCAGTGTTGTTTATTGAAAGTGCAGTGCTGTGTCAACACTTCTTTGGTCTAATTCAGCTACAGTATGTGAGTTGGTGCTCTGCAATCTGAGGGTTGGCTGTTCGCATCCTAGGTTAGTTGTTGTGTCTTTGGGCAAGAAACCTCACTTGCCTATTGATGGTGTTCACAGGGCCCAATGGTTTCTGTGTACAGCAGCCTCACTTCTGCCATTGTGCCCAGGGACAGTCCAATCATTTTTGGATGCGAATAGATAAATGATTAGCAATAATGTGTGATCTTAACTTTTGACACTACACACTAGTGTTGGATGAATTAAACCTGGATAAGTGTTGAATTACAGCTATTTAGAGTGTTGTTACAACTGTGACACATTGTAAACCCTTTACCACCTCAAACTGTTATTTTAACTTGTATGGACCAATATAGACACTTTAAAATTGTTGAATTTAACTATCCGTGATGTCGGTTTGTTGCTTTCTGACCCACATGCAAAATCACACAGAACCAGTGATACTGTACTTAACATCTTTCTTTACAAAAAGCAAACAAGAAGGGACACTTCAGGTACTCAGTTATCAATATTCTGGTTGGTTTGATTGATGATGAAGTGAAAGCACGGATTGGGTAAGGTATTTGATTCAGCGGGTTTCACTGACTGTAACCACAGAGGTCCTTTAGGGTGAGAGGATTGGTGCTTGTAAGTGGCAGGTGAAGGAGACTGAGATCAGCTGCACACTGGTTGTGTCTTTCCATGAAGGTCTGAGACGAACTAAGGATCACGTGTTGTCTGGAAACAGTGACAGAGTCCACGTTAAAGGGACTCACAAAAGATACATTTTTAGGAGAGAGAGAAATAGTTCCATTTTTCTGATGATCCAACTGATAGTTGACTGTGGAATATTTGGGAGTGAGGAAATTTTACTACTTGATTTGTTACATTTGCGGCCTCCCATCACAGGCCTACACAGAAATTCACTGAACCATTGAGAGCGACTCATTCTTTCATTCGATCATCTGTTTGATCACCTGGCTCTAATCCGAGGAGGAATGTTTCTCAAAAAGTGTACAAAAGAAAAAACATCTTTAAGTATTAACAGAATTTATTCCAGTCATGTTTCACAAAATCATTAAGCACAAATTACTGAGGAAGTCTTTACCATCTATGTGTTAGGCCTAGCTTCTTGACCATAGAAGATCATCGTAGGTCAAGCATTGAATTGTTCCTTTGACGGACTTGCTACCATACACAAACACAAGCAGTAACAGAAAATAATACATTAAAATGAAATTAATCTTCAACACTTCTTAGTAAAAATGGTCAGCATGCCTAGGTGAATAATTTCATTCAGCTGTAAAGTTATCTTACTTCTTTCTGTATTACTAATATGGCATCTATCTTCTATCTCTGATCTTGTTTGTTTTGTATACAAAATAACTAGATAATTCCTATTGAAACTGTGCTTTGTGTAAAAGGTTAAAAATAATATAGTTTACTTTAAATTGTTAAACTCACTGTGGTACAACGTTTGGTTAAGCAGTTAACTCAACAGCTAATAGTGCATCTTATTAAGTTTAAGACAGTGCTGTTGTCTTGAAGGAGCTTATAAAACTTATTTCACTCATGTCTCTAAATGCTTTTCCCTCAACTAGTTAATTAACTACAATTCACCACTTTAGTAAGTCAAATTGAGCAATCTATCTGACTTTAACTCAGAGAGGCTCACTTGCCCTGTAGTAGCAGCTGCATCCAGTTTACCATAATGAATAATTCAAATGATATACAAGGCCACTTTTAATTTAGATATTCAGAGGAGCTATGTTTACTGCATCATCCCTCTCTCAGTCAGCACATTTTCCTTTTTTATTTTTTCAGTGTTGTGCTCACATTGAAGGGAGGGTGAGAGAAAGACAACGGGATAAAAGAGGTGGAGAGCATGAGGAAGCATTTATGCAGCAGCAGCAGAGTTGCTTTTGGGTGAAGATAAATGCATCCCCGCCACAGCACTCGCACAGATTTTTGTGTGACGTGTTTTATTTACAGTGGCATAAAACCACTGTAAATAAAGCACTGTTGTTCAAGCTCGAATATATCTCACAACTGCTCGATTGTTGAATGTCACGTCACAACTGCTTATAGTAACACAAACAGGTTTTTAGCATTTAAAGGTACATCTGAGATGACTACAATATTGTGAAAATGGGCAATCCAGTGGGAGGGATCAAAGCCACTTTTTTTCCCCCAAAAAAATCTTTGTTACACAAACAGTATATTAATCTCAGTGCTGGCCACATGAATTAGAACTGAAGGAGCCTATTGGATGAAAGGTGAAACGTCTTCTAGAAAACTTCACGTCCAGTTGCCTAGACTGAATTTTTTCAAACTATGCAGTTAATGAAAACTTAAAATTCACTGTCTGAGAGAATTAAAATAATGGTGATATACGCTTCTAATCTAATTAACTTGCGACAGTGAACTCCTGCAAAGGTTTTTATGGTCCCTAAATAGCTTGTCAGACTGGGTCAGTGGGCTACACATGACTTCAATCGACAGATCTTGAAAGGATAGTTGTTAACCTCTTTCGAGTAATGTAAGCCATGAAAGGTCATTAGTTAAGAAGCTGAGTTCTGTTTCCAAGCATAGTCATAGAAAGTTTAGAGGAAAACATGTTTCGGTGTGTGGCCTTAGTCAGGGTCAGTGTGAGGCAGACATGGGCAATGTGGAGTCAACAAGTCATCTCCATGTCATGTATTTGTTCTACCCAGCCACTGAAGCAGGTGAGTCCAATCTTCACCGTGAATTAACCTGTGCAGATTGGACTCACCTGGTTAATTGGCTGGGTAGATTAAATACATGACATGGAGATGACTTGTTGACTCCACATTGCCCATGTCTGGTGTGAGGTGAGCTGCCTCTCCAAACTGCCTGAAAATTTACTTATGCTCCTATGTGCAATCATCTCTCCCAGCAGGACATTGCAAATACCAATACACATGTTTAATTATACAGAAAGAAGGCTTTGCTGATCACTTCATACAGATTACATGTTGGTTACACATAGTCACAGACCTCTTAGAAACCACTTTTCTCTAAGCACATACTGTGTTGAAAACTACAGGCTGGTCCTGAAAAGTCAGGAGAACAATGCATCTTTTTCTGTGGCCTCTGTCATGATGGGGTCTCAGTGATTAAACCCATATGCAGAACACCACACGGAAACAGAGGAAAAGTTAAACAGTTTATTGAAATAGTTTTCACAAAAAGACATGAACAGGTTCAGGTACTGGTCCGGGTTGGGTTCACTGATGTCTGCAGAGACGGACAGTTTGATTAGCCAGGCAGTCAGTTGATTAATTGAGTCTTAGGATAATTCCGAGTCTACCTTGAAGAAGTCCAGGCTTTACTTGTGAGAGAGGGAACCGTTGGGTCCAGAGACTGTTGGTTCAGCAGAGTGCACAAGCAGCAGCAGCGTCTAGCTTCTGACTTTGAATGGCAGACCTTGATCAGAGTTTCCAGCTCTTCTCTGAGAGCAGCAGGAGATATCCAGACTGGAATCTTCAGGTTTGGCTCACCAGGGCTGGCAGACAGATTAAGCTCATCCAGAGCTTCAGGCTTGGGACAGGTTTCCTGTGAGCAAAGACAGAGGCAGATTAGAATCAGGTTTCTCTCTTGAGACAACAAAGATTCTTTCAGGTAACAGAGGCTCAGGTTGCTAATCAAACTAAGGTCAACACTGCGGCGTTGAAGGAAGGTCTGGCAGCTGCTTATGTAGGGAGGGTTCCTGATGAGCAGACGAGCTCCAGGTGTGCTGGAGGGCTCCAGCCCAGGAGACCCACGGCGCACTCTGCTGGAGAAAGGTGGTACATCCCCAGATCCCAACAGTAACCCCAGTCCCTAACAGAAAACAAAAAACAGAAGAGGATCCTCGGCACCCTCTGGTGGGCAAGCCTCAGGAACCCAACAGAGCCCCCCCCTCAAGGGCGGATTCCAGACGCCCTCAGAACAGTCCATGAAAAAAAACAAAAAAAAACAACCCACCCAGGGCGGGCGGAGGGGGCACCAGGCAAGGAGGGCAAGAAACGACAAAAACAGAGTCCAAAACCAAAAACAACCCACCCAGGGTGGGCGGAGGGGGAACCAGGCAAGGAGGGCAAAAAACAAAAACTGAATCCAGAACAAAAAACGATCCACTTACGGTGGATGAAAGCAAAAAAAATCCCAGACGATTCCTTAGGCAGAGTCTCAGGTGGCCGGCCGTGGGACCGGCAGCAGGGCAGAGTCTCTGGTGGCCGGCCGTGGAACCGGCAGCGGGGCAGAGTCTCAGGCAGCGGCCGTGGGATCGGCGGCGAGGCAGAGGCTCCGATGGCCGACCGTGGGGCCGGCAGCGAGGCAGAGGCTCCGGTGGCCGACCGTGGGGCCGGCAGCGAAGCAGAGTCTTAGGTGGCCAGCTGAGGGGCCGAAGACGTGGCAGAGGTTCTGGGGGCCGGCCGAGGGTCCGGCAGCGGAGCAGAGTCTTAGGTGGCCGGCTGAGGGGCCGAAGATGTGGCAGAGGTTCTGGGGGCCGGCCGAGGGTCCGGTAGCAGAGCAGAGTCTTAGGTGGCCGGCTGCGGGGTCGGAGGCGAAGCTGACGCTCTGGAGGTCGACCGCGGGGTCGGAGGCGAAGCTGACGCTCTGGAGGTCTGCCGCGGGGCCGGAGGCGAAGCTGACGCTCTGGAGGTCTGCCGCGGGGCCGGAGACGAAGCTGACGCTCTGGAGGTCTGCCGCGGGGCCTGAGACGAAGCTGACGCTCTGGGGGCCGGCCAGGGGCGAAGCAGCTTCTCAGGAGGATGACGCCCCAATTTCAGTAGGTAGCCCCATGGGGTACCCCGTCCCCTCCTCAGCGGCTCTGGAACAGGCTCAGAGGCGACCGCAGACTGCGGTTCTGGAACAGGCTCTGTGGAGACCGCCGACTGCGGCTCTTGAACAGGCTCTGAGGAGACCGCCGACTGTGGCTCCTGGACTGGAACAGGCTCTGAGGAGACCGCCGACTGCGGCTCCTGGACTGGAACAGGCTCTGAGGAGACCGCCGACAGCGGCTCCTGGACTGGAACAGGCTCTGAGGAGACCGCCGACTGCGGCTCCTGGACTGGAACAAAGGAGCCCGCCGATTGCGGCTCCGGATCAGGAACAGAGGAGCCCGCCGATTGCGGCTCCGGGTCAGGAACAGAGGAGCCTGCCGATTGCGGCTCCGGGTCAGGAACAGAGGAGCCCACCGATTGCGGCTCCGGGTGAGGAACAGAGGGGACCACCAACTGTGGTTCAGGAACAGGCTCAGAGGAGACCGCCGCCTGCGGCTCCTGGACAGGAACAGAGGAGCCCGCCGATTGCGGCTCCGGGTCAGGAACAGGGGAGCCCGCCGATTGCGGCTCCACCTCAGGAACAGGGGAGCCCGCCGACTGTCGCTCCACATCAGGAACTGAGGAGACCACCGACTGTGACCACCGACTGTGGCTCCACATCAGGAACGGAGGAGACCAACGACCGTGTCTCCACATCAGGAACAGAGGGGACCACCGACTGTGGCTCCCAATCCAGCATGGGGAAAACCGCCCATGGCAGCAAAGGTTCAGTCTCTGAAGTGGCTTGTGATGCTCGTAGAGGGCTCCTTGCGGTCAGTGGCGCCTGTAGAGAGGTCCTAGGAGGGGTAAAACCACATCCTTCAAATTCTGACATCTCTTTAAAGTTCTGCTCAGGGGTCTCTGGACGGCACAGAGCTAACTCAGGGGTCTCTAGACGGCACAGAACTAATTCAGGGGTCTTTAGACGGCTAAGAATCGGCTCGGGAGTTTCTAGGTTACTTGGAGCAGGTTCAGGGGTCTCTGAACGGCACGGAGTTGACTCAGGGGTCTCTGAACGGCACGGAGTTGACTCAGGGGTTTCAAAACGGCTCGGAGCTGACTCAGGGGTTTCAAAATGGCACGGAGCTGACTCTGGGGTTTCAAAATGGCATGGAGCTGACTCAGGGGTTTCAAAATGGCATGGAGCTGACTCAGGGGTTTCAAAATGGCACAGAACTGACTCAAGACGGCTCACGGCTGACTCAGGGGTCTTTAGACGGCTCAGAACCAGCTCAGGGGTCTCTAGACGGCTCAGAGTTGGTTCAGGGGTCTCTAGACGGCTCAGAGCTGGCTTACGGCGCCGCCGTCTCTTACGTCGGGGTTCATTAGGAGCTGGGCTAACAGGTTCAGAGACTGACTGTGGAAAAAGGCTAACTGGTGTGCAAAAGGGCTCAGGTGCTGGTATTGTTAAGCTGCTAACAGGCTTAGGAGTAGGCCTAACTGGTTCGTGATAAGGTGACAAGAAGGGGAACAGATCATCTCTATCCCCGTAATAGAAGTTCTAGAGATCTGACTCCTGGATTACGGGGGCTCTGACTGCTTGGGTTGTGAGTTGTGGTTTGATTTTTATGCTTTTAACGGATGGTGCTAACTGGCGGTCATGTAGGTGATGGCTGAACTGGACTAAACTGTGCGGAAGTGGACTGAACAGGGCTGTACAGAGTTGTACTGGGCTGGACTGAGCTGGACTGGGCTGGACTGAGCTGGACTGGACTGGACAGATCTGAACTGGACCGGGCTGAGCTGGTTTTCTAGACCAAGGCTTGACTCTTGCTTGTAGTCTGTAATCCAAATAGGTTGCAATGCAAATAAGCTCTTCCAGGGTTGTAGGTTCATCTATTGTTGCTAGTTCTTTTCTAATCTCTTTATTTAATGCGTTCAGGTAGATGTTTCTTAGCATAGCGTCACTCCAGCCGGAAGCAGAGGCTCTGACCCGGAAGTCTTCAGAATATTCTTCGACGGATCTATTTCCTTGTTTAATGTTTGACAACCCATGAGACTCGACAGATTTACTAGAAAAAACTAGAGCGAATTCGTTAAAAAATTCTTCGAATGTACAGTTGATAGTTGATTCAGAAGGAAAACGGGTCTTTTTCCATTTACAGGCTCTACCGGATAAAAGTGAGAGAACAAAAACTATTTTTCTCTCGTCGTCGGGAAAACTGGACGGATTGAGCTCGAAAAACAATTTACACTGCCAAAGAAAACTTTTGCATTCACTAGATTCGCCAGAAAATAGTGAAGGACGGAAATCAGGAAATGACGGAACTGGTTCTGACCTTGGAGGCGGGTTTGGCTCCGGAACCGGAAGTTGAGCTGGCGCCATCTTGTGATTCCCACGAAGCCTGTGGGATCTTGAAACGTGTGTTTTCTTTAAATCAAAACTGGGATTTTAACTCACGGAGGGTTTGTGTCTGTCCTTGGATCTGGTGGCTTGTTCTTCAACCTTCCTCCGGAGGTGATCTGCTGGGTCTTGTTAATGGCCGCAGTGTTCTGTCATGATGGGGTCTCAGTGATTAAACCCATATGCAGAACACCACTAGGAAACAGAGGAAAAGTTAAACAGTTTATTGAAATAGTTTTCACAAAAAGACATGAACAGGTTCAGGTACTGGTCCGGGTTGGGTTCACTGATGTCTGCAGAGACGGAAAGTTTGATTAGCCAGGCAGTCAGTTGATTAATTGAGTCTTAGGATAATTCAGAGTCTACCTTGAAGAAGTCCAGGCTTTCCTTGTGAGAGAGGGAACCGTTGGGTCCAGAGACTGTTGGTTCAGCAGAGTGCACAAGCAGCAGCAGCGTCTAGCTTCTGACTTTGAATGGCAGACCTTGATCAGAGTTTCCAGCTCTTCTCTGAGAGCAGCAGGAGATATCCAGACTGGAATCTTCAGGTTTGGCTCACCAGGGCTGGCAGACAGATTAAGCTCATCCAGAGCTTCAGGCTTGGGACAGGTTTCCTGTGAGCAAAGACAGAGGCAGATTAGAATCAGGTTTCTCTCTTGAGACAACAAAGATTCTTTCAGGTAACAGAGGCTCAGGTTGCTAATCAAACTAAGGTCAACACTGCGGCGTTGAAGGAAGGTCTGGTAGCTGCTTATGTAGGGAGGGTTCCTGATGAGCAGACGAGCTCCAGGTGTGCTGGAGGGCTCCAGCCCAGGAGACCCACGGCGCACTCTGCTGGAGAAAGGTGGTACATCCCCAGATCCCAACAGTAACCTAACAGAAAACAAAAAACAGAAGAGGATCCTCGGCGCCCTCTGGTGGGCAAGCCTCAGGATCCCAACAGCCTCGTCTTCTCTGTAGGCTATAAACATCATGGGAATAAAAAAAAGGAACAGAGTGTTCAGTTTCATTTTACAGATGCCTAAAATAAGATTGGCTGACTCATGTGAGCACTGTTTGCACTTAAAGAATAAAAGCATAATGGTCTAAAGCCACTTACTGTGAAATAGTTTCCTCTCGTTTGATTCAGCCCTTTTAGTTTAGAGAATACTTTAGACTGTGATTATTTTGGGGAGTGATAAGAAAAGCCTATTCAGTGAATAATTGATATGTAACTGGCTTTCACTCAACAGTTTCATCATCGGTAATGTCAACAACCAGTGCCTCAGAGGTATTCATACCCCTGCAGT